>CM076575.1:125278118-125687001 GCA_034641835.2 Pinus albicaulis
AGGAGTGTTGAGTTTGTAGCATTGGAAAGTGCTCCAAGTCTCATATTTTGGGAAGAGGCTTGGACATCAGTATTGCAAAGAACCCAGAAACTGTTTGTGGAATTTCCACTCGGATCATGCTTTATTAAAATAATTAATTATTTTAAAGTGATCCCTAATTCTAAACTTAGGGACATTAAATAATTAAAGGGTATTAATAAAGCAGAGTTTGAATCTTATAGAAAATGAAGATCAAGTCATATTTTAATCGGAGCCATTGATTAGAGATCTAATCTGGATCGTTGATTCATCAGCGATAAGACTATAAAAGAAGGCTTGAGGATCATTTCGAAAGCAAGTCGGGCACACTCTCAGTACCCGAAGGAATTCGATTTTGAAGTAAGAGAATTCGATTTCAGAGAGTGAGATTGTAGAGGCAGAGTTGTAGACGCAGAAGGAGGAAGAGGAAGGCAACAAAGGAAGAAGAAGGCAACGTGGAAGGAGCAGCGATGAGTAACACCACTGGCCGTCCACGCAAACTGACGCAGTCCAGCGCAGTGACTGCGCTGAAGGCCACGCAGAGTGACGCAGAGGGAGGAAGTGTGCCTCTAGTGTGTCGGAAATAATTCCTAAGTGTTCGAAAAAATTATCTATGGTGTATGCTAGACATCTACTCGTCCTATTTTCTGTAAAAGATTTTCACTGCTGAAGATTAATATAAACCCTCATCTGTTGCACCGGTTTTCCCACATTGGGTTTTTCTAGGGACAATTGTCCAAAAATAACTGTGTTCATGTGATTCTTTCTATTGTGTTATATGCGTTCTATTTATTTTTCTACTTTTGATTAAGTGAATACTGCAGCTGTGTTTATTTCAGAATTTACTTAAGCATCTGTAAATAACTTATCATAAATAAGTAGGCGAAATAAATCAATCACTGCAATAGTATTTCAGATTGAAAATTTCACACTTCCCACATCATGTCCCATCTTGGCAAGGTTTCTCTACCCAAAATACTTTGGAAAAAAACCTGCCACTCTTTAGAAACACTATTGAGGGTTACTCAAACTAGCTTTGTGGGTTGAGGCGTTGCCCCAACAGCAACAAGCTCATCTCGGATCTCCTGAATCCTGGTGAGGAAGGGGTCTATGCGCTCCTCTTTCTACATCCTGGTGCATCTCAACTTCTCCTCCAAGTACATCTTTCGTTGCTCGAAAGATCCTTAGTGTAGCATTGAAAGAATGTCCCACATCCCCTTGGTTGTTGTCTAGCCCGCTACGTGTGACACCACATGATCCCGAACTCCATCAAGGATCAATCTCTTTGCCTTCGCCATCGCCTTCTTGTATTATTTAAGTTGATCGACATATGTGGGGATAGGTACCACGTTATCGATATATGCTTTGAGATCATACTCATACAGAAGGAAGGAAATCTTATCCTTCCAAATCACATAGTTGGAGGCTCCATCCAACCTATCCTAATCTCGCAGCCCAGTTGTGGCCAACTCAACAACAAATGTCGATAATATCCTCTTCCCTTCTACTCAGTTGTTGCCCAACTCTACGCACTCCTTGTTGAAGTGAGAAAATCTGCTCACAACAACTATTGATCTGCAAGGGAAGTCGAACTTTTGAGGCTAGAAGTTCCCTGAGGAAAATTTTCCCTCATTGTGTGCTCTTTCTTCCACCCAACATTATTTTTCTCTAGCAAACTACTGCAAAATAACGACATCCAGCTAGAGATCTACTCTACAAGAAAATATTGGTTTCTCTCTCTACCTCTGGAATTCCTTGATCTAGATAAATTGGATTTATCTGTCGCTCTCTCAGAGAAATTGATTTTCCTCAATAAATTGACCTCTTGGCCAAGGTGATTGTGCTGCCCTCTCGGGTTTAGAACTGTTGCTCATGCTGAGCAGCGAAACTCCTATTTTCTTATGTTGTTGAGCTCTCTGACTGATTATCTGCGCTCTGATACCATGTGAAAATTTAACTAACCATGAATCATATTGCAACAACTGGAAATAATTCTCCTAATTGTTAAATTAATTTTTAACAATTTATTTATTGTTTGCTACAACAAATACTGAATCAGTCACTGCAACCTACACAAATCAAAATTGTGGAAGAAATAAACATTGGAAGAAATGCTAACACACATAAAATGACACCATTATTTTTAGACTAAAGTCCCCGGAAAAACCCAACTAGGGAAAATCAGTGCAAGAGTTGAGGGTTTTATTATTAAGCAACAGTGAAATCTAAGTACAATTTATAGATGCCCAAACTGGCAATCCAAACAAAGAAAAACTGGCAAAAATATCTAGTGAGGAAATTCTTCACTCCACAAGCAAATTCTAGCACTGACCTCAGCTCGTAATCGAGTTGTCCAAACGGCCTCTGTGAAGTTTATTCGTCACTTTCACGCAGTCTCTGTGTCACCCATCGTGGAGCAGCGTCACCTCAATATGTCTCGTCAACTGTTGTCTGGGAAACTGACTCTGCTGGCCTTTGGAAGGTCTGCCCATCTTCTGACATTGAGTCACTGCTTCCCCCAGCAAAATACGGATTGCCCACTGAAGCCACTGCATTGCCACTACGTCAGCCTCAATGTGGCTTCTCTGCCTCTCTGCAAATGCATTCACTGGATCTGGAATGCCTTCTCCAACTTCATTGTCTCTGTCCCTCTCTCACTGCTTTGATCTCATTGAATCTTGTTAATCAATGGATATCATTAATGTCAACCCAAGCAACACCAGGAGCTACCCCAATCTTGCATGGGAATTTTGACTTGAAAACTAACTCTATTCCGAGTCGATGATATTTTGGATGTTTTCTACTTATCGAGATGTTTCCGTTAATATATGGCATGCCACGTAATTATTCACAGTTTGAGAGATACTCGTGTTTGAAATTAGTCACCACAGTTAGAGGCTAAAACCCTATTGAGTTGTGGCATGACACTCATCATTGGTTGTGGTCATTGAATAGTCAATAATTAATATTTTTTTAAACTCCTAAATTCCATCCAATGTTCACTTGTTAAAGACCCTCTCAACCTAAGAATTTATATAAATTTTGACCCTCATATCCTCTTCATGTAAGGATTTTGCTACTTAAAATAGGTCATCGCGGCATTTTTGCTATAAATTTGTTTTGCGAAGCTTCAAATTCTGAAAAGAAAAAAAAAAAAAAAAAACCCATTTGAGCCGAAATCCTGATGAAGCACGTGTCCAAATTTTAGATATTGGTTCGCTATATTTTCGGAGATATGATCTAAGGAAGTTAGGGTTTTTGCAGGCTCCCGAATTTCATGTCAAACATGTGACCTTGGAAAAAGCATCATAACTTTCTCTCGGAGCATTGGATTCAAATTTCGTAATAAGTGACAGAAAGAGGACAGGTTGTAGGTTTTTTGGGTATCGTTTTCAGGACCAAAGGTTGAAATAGTGACACGTGGCACTTCGTACAAGTTCGCTCTACTGAATCAGTCTATAATCAGGTCATCGTAGGAGAATGGGCATAAATATTTCTTGAAGAATCCAATATTGATCATACCTACGGGGTTGGAAAGAGGACTCAAAGGGCTACCACAGGACACAATTTCAAAACTTTGAGATCTGAAATTACATAGATAAAGCAGATTTAATATCGAGCTTCTAGAAGACAAGAAAAAATATGCATTCAAGGATCACGGCGGTAAGGACAACACATCAACAGTCAAGGGTAAGTCTGCTACAACAATGTATGTATGATTAGTATTTGAATTTTAATTTTAATATCATCTTTGACATGTGTTTTTGCAGGACAGTGTAAGTATTTTGTATGTATGTTTGATTGTGTTTTGTTCATAAATGTTGAATGTATTTACGTTTGAATTTTGAATATTTCTCTGACATATGGTTTGCAGGACGGTGTAAGTATTTCGTTTTTATATTGGTTTGGGTCTTTTTCATTAATGGATGTGCAGAAAGGAGGACACAATAGGACAAATCAGACACATATTAGAAGGAAAATGCAACACCAAAGTACCATTACTTGAAGCAAGCACAACAGTACCTCAGTAGCTGCTAGTGTTCAAAGAAGCAATGTCAAGTCAAGTATTAGGTTATGTAAAAAGTCAGTATTGTAAAAATCATCATTGTAAAATTGTAAACGAGTCATTATTGTATAAGATTCAATCTGCCTAGAGTTGGAGAGGCATTGTTGGGAGGCATAAATGTCATTGTTGGATAATGTTATGGTTGGATTTTAGGTCATAGTGCGATTGGCTGATTGGTCTAGTCAAGAAAATCATTGTGAATCATATTGTATCGTGGATCATTGTCCCTGGTACGGGAGTCCACACTCTTGTCTTATTTCTGATCATTATAGGGTGGCAAGGAGGTGCTAGGTTGGTGCATGAAGGCACCTACAAGTTGGAGCTTGTGAACACTTCAGGGTGGTAGGTCGGCTTAGTATGTCGAGGCATCCATTCAATTGACTACTGAAGAAACCAAGGCGATGGGGCGTCCTTCCGGTGGGAGCTGGAGAAGAATGTTTTTCTAGAATTCTAGGAAGGTGTACCTTTCATTTCAGTTGGGGCTGAATATTAAAGAATTTATTTGAAAAGCATTCGATGGTTTTTGACTTAGAGGGGGTTTTCCACCTAAAATTCGTGTGCCTATTGTGTTATATTGTTTATTTTTGTTACTGGATAAACATCAAGAATAATTGAAGATTAACTAATGCTCTGAAAAGATTTAAAAGAGATAATTGATAAAAAAAAATACTAATTCACTCCCCCTCTCAGTATTTCCAACAAATCTCCCTCCGGCAACAAAACGTTGCTACTCTAAAAATCAATTTCTCAATCAATCAAACTACTCAAGTGATTTCTCCAAGCCCCATCGACTTCTTCTTATAATCCTCTATTGAGACTTCAACGACCACGATTAAATCTTAATAAATAGCTAGGATTAACTAAAAATCAATCCATGTGACTTTCTAGAACATTCACACCATGACTTAATTAATTCTGATTAATTAATCATATTTTTAAGTTTATAATTATGAAATATATAAAAATTGACTAATAATCTAATTAAGTTGTCTCTAGGTGGAATTTCCATAAACGGTTTCTGAGTTTTGGAGATCACATGTATTCTAGCCTCTCCAAAAAATATTTGTGGCTAGAGCACATGTGATGCTACAAAAACTAACAGGAACTAGGAAAGAGGCATTGTTGGGTAGCAAACAATCCCATATGTATAAAACAGTGTTGTATAGTTGTACAAAACACTATACAAATCCATACATGTGCCTGTATAGTTCGTATGAACAAGCCATACATCCATACAAGGTATTTTTGGCATCCATGCAATACTATTTTTTGGGAAATTTGTGAAGGTTTCCTTTTAAGTTTTCAAAGGAATGAAAAACTTATTTAAAGAAGTAATTATCTTTGCGTGTGAAATTAATTTGTATGCTTCTGATATTAAATTTCCAGTTATTGTGTGAATGATTATAAGGTTTGAAATTTAATTTGAACATTAATTAATTAACAATATACTTGTTTGATTGAGACCATAAAGACATTATTACACTAGGGCTTGAAATTTCCACAATCAACTTCACTAGAAAAAAAACATATCTTCAAGCAGAAATGCTTACTTCTAATTGCATTTCTTCAATCATTGACAACATGATAGGCATTGGGGTTCCCCATCTTTTCTCATCATACATGGTTTCAGCACCACACTCATTTCATTATGTAATCCCTTCAAAGTGGGTATTTTGTGTAGACATCTATACTAAGTATGGCAAATGATCATCGTTTCAAGTGCTAAACTTTTTTTTCCCTTTAAGTTGGTGTGATCCTTTTAACATAACATTTGAAAGATTTCCCATTCAACCAAATGCGATAAAACTCCAATTCAACTGTAAAACTTCACCAACTCATCAATCCCAATAATTATGTTCGTTTATCTAAAATTTCAATGCAAATTAAGTAATCATTTAAAAAAAAGATATGGCCTTACTGTAATGATATGTCCCCAAACACCGGATGCGGTTGACAGCTCGATCTGATGGGACTTTTAGTCCCTCAGCGAGTCCCGAGGGAGCTCGCACGCAGCGGCCATATGGCCCTCTGCACAGCGATTATTCAAGCAGTTAATTCGCCTGCCTGCAATGCATTAACTCGGCCCGCCACCCTGGTTCATTACTCTGTTCTGGTGGTTTATGTTGATATGGCTTTCATTCCAGAAAATTCGATCGGTTCTTGTGTTCATTGTCGCCCTCCGTCACCTATTCGAGGCACCTGCCCAGTCGACTGTGCTGTGCCATGTGCACGCACCCATACAGGTCGACGCTGCAATATATTAGGCTGCCTTGAAACTTTGCCTGGGTACCATTTCACTCAGAGCAGCCATTGTAGTCTTTCCTCTCGTCAGTTTACTCAGTCTACTGATTTGCAGTGGTCTGCCAACGCTCCTTGCCTCAAGCATCACGCACATTGTCCTGGGAAAATGCCTCGTCTTAGGCATCGACTGAGATGTCGGAGAGGAACTAACAGAGGCCGCCCTTCCCGCCCTCGCCCTTCCCCCAGTCCTACCTCTGGCTCTTCTGCGGAGAACGACGATTGGGTTCTTCGTTCGGGCTCTAGAGAGCAGAGAGATCTCCCTCTACATATCGGACACTCTTAATCTATTCAGCCTGAGCATTGCCCTCCGCCTATTCCTCCTCCATCCTCGTCCCCTGTTCTCCATGCTCCTACCAGCCCGACTCATCGCCAGTCCTCTCAGCATGCGGAATTCCACTTCAACTGTACGTTTGACAAGCCGGTCCTCACGGTGTTTGTTACCATCTCTGTCTGTGAAAGCTCAGCTCGCCCTAGTTATGTTCCTACCCCCGGCTCCGCTACCACCCTGCGTCCTCACCAGACTCAGCCTCAAACTGATGTGCCTAGTCCTACTATTCCTATTGATATTGGGCTCTCCAACCGTGATGTCGATTTAACGCAGGAGGGCTTCCTTGGCAAAGACAGCGCCCCTAGCAATGCGAAGAAGGAGGAAGCTGATGAGTTCGGTTGCAGAATTGTGGAAGAACCGGAATCCTCAACTCCGGAACAGTAATTTTGCTCTTCTTCAGCCCATCATGGTCCAGGTTCTCATCTTAGTTAGAAATTTTTGGTTTTTGTTGCTATTAACAGCTGACCCAGCTGTAGGCTCCACTAGTTTTCAGTCTTTGTGTAATTTCATATGTTTGCATTGTCTACCGGTTTCCCCGTTAAGGGCGGTAATTTTTGTCTCTCAAGAACTGGTTTCCCACTCAGGGCAGTTCAGTTGTGACTGTAAAAACATGAACATCAAGCCCAGTTCTCAGGCTTACATAGCTGAGACTGGCGCAGTTTTGTACTATATTGTTTCATAAATAGAATTATTTTTACCGAGAAAAAAAAAATGATATGTCCCCAAAATACATGCCCTGGCATGGAATGAAGTTTAAAACACTTCTTTAGTTTTGTGCTAAAGGCTTTTGCTAAAGTCAATCACGGCATTTATGATTGTGACGAGAGCTTTTGTCCTATGTGCTGGCCCCTCTTCTTCACAATGCCACTATGTTGATTAGTTCTAAAGTAGAATAAAATTCAACCTGTCATGCCTCTCATTCACACAATTTCCCAAGTTCATAAATAATTCAACAATATTTTTATTCATAAAAACCTTTGAAGAGTAGATTTATTCAGCGAATCGCATTGTTGATAATTTTTTGGAGTGAATAGTATTAACTTGAAACGTCCAACATTTCGAGTGGACGCTCCACTCATCTTTGACCTCCTCCTCCTGGCCCTGCCTCCTTTCCCTCCAATGGTTAACCCATGATCACCTTTTTCTTTGGTTTATATTCCTTTCTTTCTTAACTTGTTTCATTCATTTAGGATGCTTCACTCATCTTTGACCTTTTCCTCCCGGATCTACCTCCTTTCCCTCCAATGGTTAACCCATGATCACCCTTTTCTTTGGTTTATATTCCTTTCTTTCTTAACTTGTTTCATTCATTTAGGTTTATTTGTACTTGAAGATGGGTTGAGAGTCCATTCAAAACATTAGACATTTCAGACTAATACACACAATTCGCTCCAAAAAAACTAATGACAATAAATAAAATCTTGTCTTCTTTAACTAGTTTGTCCTTTTAATTTGCTGAACAACAAATTTTGTGAATTATTTAGTCCCTTGGGGCCTTTTAAGGCCTTTTCTAATCATTATAGGGAACTCTGAAAAATAATTGTATTGTCGAATGAAAAAATAAATGGGAAATCATTGTTTTAACTTGTCTCATTTCTTGTAATTTTAAATACCAATTTATTTAAGTGAATCCTTTCTATAAATGGACATTTTTATATTAACACTTTAATTATCCAACTCAAATACAAATATTTTCCCTTCGGTAATGTAAAGGAAAGAGGAAAGCACGCATTCACGGGGTTCACTCAATTATAGTTCCCATTGGCATCTTTCAAACCTAAAATTTTAAAAATAATTTGCATTATATATAATCTAATCTTAAGCACAAAAAAGATTAGACCAACACTCTAGCTTTCAGGTGGTCTTATCTTTGTAGATCTGAATCACACAAGGTCATCATGTATACAGAGCTCAGTTAAGTGACCTTCACAAAGCCAAGGGAAAAACGTTTCTAGACCCCTCTATAGCTGTAAGGCTATCCCTTACATGGAATTAATCTAGGTTATCGATTGATCTAGAAAACCTCAAAACTTTTACGGGTACGAGGAACTCTGACTTAGAAATTTTCTTCCTATTCTACCGATATAAAATACTAGAATTTATTTACATTTTGCATTCATAGCATTCTGATATTGTAGGCACAACCTGAAAAAAACTGAGTTGGTTTTCATATCCCACTAATTGTATTTGTAAACCAGATTTGTTCTGCCTAAATTGTTTACAAACGTGAACACATATAGAACGCAGCTGGAAGTAACAGGACACCAGATATCAGTAAAGAGAATAATCTGGTTACTAACCACAGTGAAGTCGGACACAACACAGGCAAATAATTTCTCTGGATTCCTAATTTATTTATCACCTGGTACCTGAATGTGGCTTAAATACAACGAATAGATCTGGACTTGGGAATAGTTTCGCAAAAGCAACTACTGTGGTGTCTGTTACTGTCAAGAACAGACCTTGACATGTGCAATCAACTATTTGTTCAATTTTTCCATTTAATGAAGATTGCAACAGGTTTTTCTCAGGAGCTAAAAGCGCAAAGAAACATGCAAAATCCTGAAATAATGGAAGAAATGAATATTGTCCTATAATACTCTCCCTCATTTCTGACCCACTTATATTGCATCGTAGCATTTTCAAACTTAAGATTCCCAGTAACAGAGTTGTTTTTAGACTTTTATATCTCAAGAATGCAGATTTCAGACTACTACAAGAATACTACATTCCGTCAAAGGGAAAATACAAGTTATTCTTACTAATAACTCGAACTCAAAATTTATTACCCCAACGGCCAAGAAGCAAACATTGTAAGATATCAAAACTCAGAATGACAGATTGTTACAAACGGATTTTGTCAACCCATGAAATGATTCAGAGGCTGCTGTTTTAAAACAGCCAATCAAATGTCTTTCTCCGGAACCCACACACTTCTGAAACATATTTCCTCATCAGTGTAAAGATGTTATGAAAAAGCTCGAGTTCAATAAAAAAGGATAAACTTTGGAATAAAAATAAAATACTCCCGATTTTAGAGAAAAACGATCTATTAATCATTCTATATCCATTCGTCAGATTACACAATGAATGTTCATTTTATCACAAAAATATGCCATTTATTCCTATCTCTTTGCTTACAACAATATTTCGTAATAATGGACCTAGCTCTTCATCTGAAACAAAATTACTTTAGAATTGAATATTACAGGCTCCTAAATAAAAGCCATATGAAATCAGATCATATGTATTAGAAAAAGACCTAAGCAGTACTTTCTTAATTAATCTTGTGAATTTGCAGCCCATGCTGAAAACGGTTTATTATTGGCTGATTTCATCAGAAAAAGCTTTGCTGATGAATTTGAAACGCAAAAGAAAGCCTCTTCAAAATTCACTGTTCAGATATAGCTAAAAGCACATTTGGCATATACCTAAGGAAATGCTGTACACGCTACTAAAATCTGTCAATCGCATCCTGTATCAGACTAATCTTCAAGCTCAATTATCTTAACTACAGCCGAGTTGCCTATTTTTTGGCATACAACAATTCGATCATGAGGCTTTATTAACCCTGCTGTTTTACCATGATCCAGCGCAATCTTCAATACAGACTCATTCGTCTCATTAATTGATTCTGCCTGCAATATGATAGGTTATGCCAAGTTGTAATTAAAGTTAAAATTTCTCCATCTGTCATCATGCCCAAATCTAGAGGGATAAAACAACACTAAAATTTCTTAGAGTAATCCAAAACGAAAAAAAAATTAATAACAAATAGTACTAAAAGAAGAAGAATAAATTCTTACAATGGACTTTATTCAGACCGCCTTTCTAAGTCATGTATATATATATATATATATATATATAGTTAATAACACAGTAATCCAATTCGTAAATGGATTCTCTTCGCTAACCATTTTTAATGATCGACCACATTGGTTTGGTCTGACATGTAAATAAAATAAATGCGGTATCCAGAGGATTCCATAAACAAGAATATTGCATGTGAAAGGTCACAACTTAAATTTCTCAAACCTGTGTAACATATCACAGTCACAACCTAAATTTCTCAAACCTGTGTAACATATCACATACTTCAATACTTCAAGAGAGAAATATTGGAATATCAGTAATTTTGAAAAAGTTATTACAATATGTTATACCTCGTATTGTATGAGGTTACACAATGTGATTTTCATCACATCGATGAGGTTTTCTGCTATTCCCTTGGAGCTTTTGATGGACTTGGGCGAGATATATCTTCATAAGACCTCTTCTTCGAGCATCCTAATGACTTTGTAGGATGATAATATTATGTTGGTATGTCACCTCGAGGGGGAGTTCCACATGGAGCTCACGTTGTGGATGTGTGATGGAGACAGTCTTGATGATTGTATGGGGTTAGCACGTTGTTATGTCTCTTTCTCTTGTGATGTTGGTGATGTTGGTGCGGTGGGATGATGCATGTTTGTTGTTTTGGTATGATTTCCCAAGTGATTGTGAAAATTCGGTGAACCCTGAATCCTACTGCAGCAACTGATAATATTTCTTCTATTTGTTAAATAAATTAAACAAATTGGGAAAACCAGTGCAGCGGGTTTGATTATTTGCAGTGATAAATCTAAGTACAAAACTATGGATGTTTAATCTAGCAATCCATACAGAGAAATGACTGGCGATAAAACTAGTGAGAAAATTTCAAACCTCCACAGGGAATCCAACACTGACTTCAGCTCGAAATGAGTTGCTCCTTGCTGCCTCTGCGCAGTCACTGCGTCAGCCTACGCAATACTGCGTCCCACTGATCCAGGTTTCTTCAATGCTAGAATTATCCAAGATCTTTTACTTTTGTCATGCTAATAGAATTGCATTTAAAAGGGCATAAAAAAACACTTGTGCATGCTTAAACAAGAGGAAACATGACAATGATTAGCAAATCAAGAATACGACACATTTGATAATGGAGTTCACCTAGTGTGGGCTATGTCCCCGGGCCTGGTGTCAAGGTACTGGAGGTCGCTTCATATAATGTTGTAAATGATGATGATGCACATGGAATATTCTTTTTCATAACAAGGAAATAAACCCTCAACCAGAGTGGCTTGTCTCTCCACGAAACGTTCTCCCTACAGGAACTCTCACTCAAAAAGGGCTTCCTTTCAGCATGACAAGTTAATACAATCTCACAATAATGTGGCAACAGGCAACCCTCAACATTGTATCAGACAGGGATCTCACAAATAATACATCATCTCAGTAATAACAAAAGGAAACATAACATGACTACATCATGTACCTCCACTTTTGAAGATGGCCGAAAAATGAAAGGCTCAGCCGCTGAAACTGACTACACCACTCAATTTCTGGCATCGAGTAGTGTAAAATTGACTACCAACTCGTCCAATTCTGACACCGTCAAAATCTGGGCCTTCAAGAATCTTTTAGATTCCCCATGATTCTTCAAAGATTCCTCATTGCAGGGCTCCTGCTCAGATGGAAAATCTAACCTCGCCATCGCGCTCCCTGCGAAATTCTGTGAAAAATGACTATAAACTTGATAACATTCTGACAACGTGAAATTTTACCTCCCGGAGAAAATTCTCCAAGTTCAGGGTTCCACACCCTCTTTCTCTGGGTAGGTTCCGCTGGGCATGGTTCCGCCTCGGCTTTCGTGCACGATTTCGCTGCACTCCAAGTCCACTCATTGTCTCCCTCCCCACAGTGAAATAGCATACCAGTGTTTAAATACATGAAGGCAGCAGACTTTTTAATATGAGACCTGTTGGGCCGTTGGCGTAAAGCCATACTTGGTGAGCGGAGGTCCTTGGGTCAACCCCGCGAGCCTCCCCCACATAGCATATGGTTTTGGCGGTCGCATTAACCATTTGAATGACGGTCAAATATAGTGCGACGGTTATTATTTTTTGGGTCAGCGGTTTAACATACACTGCGACATCGTTTAAATGGTAGGAGGTGTAATATATGCGGTTTAGTGTTGGGCCATTTGTGAAAGTTTCAAAACAGAAACCCTACTGCAGTGTCTTGATCTACTTCACCTACTTGTTTGATTAATTAACAACTTTATTATTATGCAAAATCTGAATACAACAATCTGGGCACCAAAAACGGTCTACCCTACAGAGAAATTACGCGACAGATGTACCTTTCACTCGAAGACAGAAAATCCAAATAGAGAAATATAAACAGCAACAATACCTCTATCCGGAAGACAGAAAAACTGACTGATTCACACCCTCAAATGGGATTTACAGAACTCAACCCCTTTCCGGCCTCTGGAAACCCCAACGTTGCTCTGAAGCCCCTCTACGTCAGCCTTCCTGCCCTGCATCAACCTCTGCGCTGCTCTGGAAGGGCTTGCGTCACCCTAGACTGGGATACGCTACCCCTGCGCTGCCCTAGCTGGGCCTGCGTCAGCCCTCCTGGTCTCCTATTGCCTTTGTGCTACCCCTGCTAGGCTCTTGGCTACTTTGCGTAGTTGTTGCCTTTGTGCTACCCTGGTATGCTCCTTCTCTGCCCTTGTTGTACTCTTGGCCTAGGACTAGACCATCCCCCTCACCAATACTACCCCTCGCTGCAATTGAAACACTTATGAAATTCTTAACAAACCACACCCTAGAATCTCAACTTAGCTTCAGTGCTCCGCCAATGTGTGTGTTCTCCAACTAACCCCAAGCCTTCTTCTTATACTTTTCTCGTTGAAACATCAATGGCCGTGATCTAATCTCTAATCGACGGCTAAGATTAGAAGTTGTTTGATACGCGTCACTTAAGTCATTGTCATCACATGTTTAATTTAATTAACTTTAATCTTTTAATTTTCCTAAGTTAGACTTACGGTCCTTAATTAAAAATATTAATTAATTAAATATCTCTTAAACCTGATGGAATTTCTTCAAACGCTTTCTGGGTCTTGGAGATCTTATGTACTCTAGTCCCTCCACAAATTTTGGGAGCTATAACACATTCGATGCTACCCCAACACCCCAAAATCTCAACACTTCCTCTTAGCAAGGAATGTGCTCTAGCAAAACACTTCACCCTAAAGTACTGCTCTAATCTCTGGTGTCGGTCTCTACGTTGATGCTTGGCCTATTGCCCTTCATCACTGTGTTATTTATGCTCTTTTGTACAGTGCGATTTGATCTTCGTTGTTGCTCTTTGTTGGATCCGACGGTCCACACTGTGTCTTTGTCGATCTACTTCGCATCGCAAGTTAAATAACTTATCTTGCGAAGTCTTAACCACAAATACTAAAACCTGCAATGTGCGAAGTCTTCACTAGGTTGCGATATGATCCCCACCGTTGATATGTACCAGATCTGACGATCCTCACTGCTGCTTGCACGTTCAATTGGCCTTCTGTTGTGCGACTAATGCGATATTCAACAGAGAAATAAAAAACGAACAATTTAAACCAAATAGCCAAATTAAAACACAAACCACTTGGAATTAAATCATAAATGAAATTACACAGAGCCAAGGCCTTGGATGGCTAGATTTTACATTTCCTTTGCTCTCTGTTCTCTCCTCTCTCACTCTTCTCTCACACCTATTCCAGACCTCCTTCTCACACCTATTCATGCATATATATATATATATATATATATATATATATATATACTTGAAAGCGGTTCTTCTCGTCTTTTATTAGCTTTCTGTTTGAATCGCACTAACAAACCAATGCTACCCTATCCTCATGATCTAATCTATTTGGCTTAATCTCCTTGCAGGGAGAAACCAATTGCTATTTTATTCCTAATTAATTTAGCAAATTAAAACAGACTAACTCCTCCCATTAAAAACTAACTAAAATATTAATAATCAATGTTTCTCCACCTCTTGTTAGCCACAACATGTGAACACACAATCACATTGTTGGCTAAATCCGAATGCTCCTGCATCAGACTCCCGGGGAAGAAAAGATTGATCTATCAATGTTTCAGGATCTACATTAAAAAATTGTAACTCTGTTGTTGTCATCCAACTGGCATCTTCCACTAGGTGTCCTTTCCATTTGACTAGATATCGATAACAAGTTTGTCCTCTGGTCTTCTTTGCTGCTCTTTTCTCCAAAATGACTTCCACTTATTTCTTTGTTGTCTTTGGCATCTGTTCCTTCCAATTCAAAGTTTGGTCCTCCTCTTCTGTAAATTCTTCTTGTAGTTCTTTCTCTATTCCTTTGTATGGGTACAAATCTGCAATATTAAAGATGGGTGATATCCCAATTCCTGTTGGTAATTCAATCTCATATGCATTTGAGGAAAACTTCCTCAAAATTCAACATGGCCCTATCTTTTTCATTTTTAGTTTGTTATAAGTCCCGACTAGAAACCTTTCCTTCCTTGCATAAAACATGACTAATCATCTACTTGAAACTCCCTTTCAATCCTCTTCATATCAGCTCTTTGTTTATACTTTTGGGTGTTTTTCTATAAGCTCTACATGACATTTTCCTGCAACTTCTGTATTTGTTCTGCAAATTCTTCAGATTTTGCACTCCTTGTCTCTTGTTTGCTCAAATCTCTAAGTTCATACACCCCTCTTGGATGCATCCCAAAAATAGTCTAAAATGGACTCATTCCAGTACTCCGATTAGGAGTATCATTATAGGCAAATTCAGCTTGAGCAAGTACTAAGTCCCATTGCTTTGGATTTTTGTAAACCAAACTCCTTAATATGTTTCCCAAGCTCATGTTCACAACTTCAATTTGTCCATCCATCTGAGGATGATAGGCTGAACTGAAACTGAGGTTTGTACCTAGCTTCTTCCATAGAGTCTTCCAGAAGTGTCCTACGAACTTTGTATCCCTGTCTGAAACAATACTCACAGGCAGTCCATGTAATCTTATAACTTCAGAGAAAAACAAATTAGCAATGTGAGTTGCATCACTAGCTTTTTTACAAGCAATAAAATGAGCCATTTTAGAAAACCTATCTACGACAACATAGATAGAATCATGTCCTCTTTGAGTCTTCGGCAAACCTAAAACAAAATCCATGATGATAGCATCCCGAGGTCTATTGGGTATTGGTAATGGCTGATATAACCCAGTGTTTTGGCTTCTTCCTTTGCCATGTTGACAAATCCTGCACTTCTCAACAAACTTTTTGATATCAATTTGCATTTTTAGCCAATAATAAAAAACACTTACTTGAGCAAATGTTTTATCCTGTCCAAAGTGTCCAGACAGTCCTCCACTGTGTTTTTCCTTAATCAGATTTTCCCTCATGGAACACTTAGGTATACACAGTTTATTATTCTCGAACAGCAATCCTCCTTGAATCAAGTAATCTAACCACTGGCTTCTATTATGAATCACTAGATTCTTAACAACTGCATATATTTCTTTGAAATCTATGTCTTCCTCACACATGTCAATCATCTCTTCTAACCCCAAAATGTCAATCTTCAATTCCTGCAGAACCAAATTTACTCTGCTTAAATCATCAGCAACTTTGTTTGACTTACCACTTGTGTGTTTGATTACAAAGGTAAAACTCTGCAAAAACTCCACCCATTTTGCATGCTTTTGGTTCAACTTCGGTTGATTATTTATGAACTGCAGTGCACGGTTATCTAAATACAACACAAATTATTTGGGCAACAAATAATGCCTCCATTTCTTCAAAGCCTGCACAATAGCATATAACTCCTTATCATAGGATGAATACTTTTTCTTGGCCTCATTTAACTTTTCCCTGAAATAAGCTATCGGTCTCTGCTCTTGACTCAAGACAGCTCCCATTAGTATCCCACTGGCATCAGTCTCAACTTGGAATATTTTATCAAAATTTGGCAAGGCAAAAACAGGGCTTTCAGTGATCTTTTTCAACAACTTGAAATTCCAATCTGTTGCTTCTGTTCATTTAAATGGTTGGTTGCTCTCCTTTATTGTTTCAATTATTGGTGCACTGATCTTACTAAAACCTATTATAAACTTTCTGTAAAAACTTGCAAGACCATGAAAACTCCTTACCTCAAATATACTTCTCGGAGTTGGCCAATCCAGTATTACCTGGATCTTTTCTAGGTCTATCTTCAAGCCTTCTTCTGAGATTATAGATCCCAAGTAAATGAGCTCATTCTTCATGAAACTACACTTCTTCAAATTTATGAGTAACTTCTCCTTTTGCAAAGTACTTAACACCAGTTTGACATGCTCCAAATGCTCCTCCTTACTCTGACTAAAAATCAAAATGTCATCAAGATAGACAATCACAAACTTTCCTGCATACTCTTTCAAAACCTCGTTCATTTGTCTCATAAATGTGCTTGGTGCATTAGTGAGCCCAAAAGGCATCACTAACCACTCATACAATCCACTATTGGTCTTAAAAGCAGTCTTCCATTCATCTCCTTCTCTAATCTTTATTTGATGGTATCCACTCTTCAGGTCTATTTTAGTAAAATACTTTGACCCACTTAAACAATCCATCAAATCATCTATGTGTGGCAATGGAAATCTATACCTAATAGTGATCTTGTTTATGGCTCTGGAATCAGTACACATGCGCCACTCACCTCTTTTATTTGAACTAAGCACGGCTGGTACTGCACATGGACTAAGAGTTTCTTTGATTAGTCCTTTATCTAACAACTCATGTGCCTGTCTTCCAACTTCTTCATTCTCCCGAGGGGTCATTCTATATGCTGCTTTGTTTGGTAAACTTGCACCAGGTATCAAATCTATGTGATGACTGATACTTCTGATTGGTGGCAATTTGCTTGGTAATTCATCAACAACTATATCAGCATAATCATCTAACAGATTTTTAATATCCACAGGCAGATTGTCTAAATTTGTAGAAGTCAGAATTACCTTAGGTTTACCCACAACAGCAAAATGCATTTCTTTCTACTTTTTGACTTCTTGCATCAATTTCTTTCCACTAATCAGCATAAAAGTATTCTCAGTTGTTCCTTTATCCGCTTCATCCTTCAAAGGTAGCAATGTGTGCTTCTTTTCATCCTTCTCTATGGTGTAGGTATTCCTTTTGCCATCATGAATGGCTTTTTTGTCAAATTGCCAAGGTCTTCCCAACAATACATGGCCCACGTCCATTGGCATCACATCACACAATATGACATCCTTATATGTACCGATCTGTATCTCTACTTTGCACTCAAGAGGAAACAAGAATGATGGAGAGAGATTACCTCTCAAATGGAAATGGAAGTGACCCTACTGCCTTCGCTGCTCATGCAAATAAGAAAAACGATGGTGGACCAAGAAATCAAAACCATGGAAGAGCGGGGCCCAAAGGAAGGAAGGGAAGATGTTACACTTGTAACAAGATTGGTCACTATGCAAGAGAATGCCCTAATAGAAGAGACTCTCCCATGGATGATGACAACAACAACTCGAGAGGGAATGGCAACCAAAGGAACAATAGGTTCGAAGGAAAAAGGAAGGCTCCCTCTGATCGTAGTGGAAATGGGAAACCTTTCAAGAGGTCAAGAAATTCCAGGCACTGAGTCTAATGTTGTTGATAATAAGAGAAATGAATTTATTCTTGTATCTTCCCTCTCTGCTGCATCTCCTCCTGACACCTTGGATGTCTGGTTGATTGATAGTGGTGCTTCAAGGCACCTCACTGGTTATAAAGAAGCCCTCTCTGATTTGGTTGAGACGGATACCAATATGGAAATTATCCTTGGAGATAATGCCACCTATCCCGCAGGGACTGTGACCCTCCATCTATCTCAAGGTCAAGTCCTCTGATTACAAGATGTGTTGTGCGTACCTGATTTGAAGAAGAACCTTGTGTCCATCTCGACAATGGAAGACAAAGAGTTCAAGGCGACATTCGTCTATGGAAACGAGCATATCTGGAAGAAGAACTTCAAGGAAGCTCTTACTATTGGTTTTAGAGTTGATACACTCTACCAAGTTGGAGGAAGTCCATTGGGAGCTATGCCATGTGATACAACTCTTCAAACAGAGTTATGGCACCGGAGATTTGCAAACCTTCATTACAAAGCCCTTTACATTATTTATTCATTACAAGCAAGGAAGGTGGTGACAGGGATGCCCGAATTTAGAGATGATCATGAAGGTATCTGTCAGGGTTGTGCTGAAGGGAAGCATACAAGGGGACGATTGTGAAAATTTCTAAATGTTACAAATGCAGAAATCTACTATTATATATGGTTATACTTCTCCTACTTAAACAAGTTATTAATGCTGAAATCTTCAAATTAACATCGAAGTAAACACATTATAGACTTTCACCGATTCAGATCTAAAACAGAAAAAGTATATGCACACATAGACAATGTGACACAAGATTTTCTAGACAATAGTCACTGGAAAAACCCAATGCAAAAAAACCGGTCTTCTGGCTATTGGAGGGTTTGTATTAGTAAGAGTTTTCTGAATACATCAAATCTAGGTACCCCACTAGTAAACCCGACAGAGAAAAATATAGATCCGCAGCTAACCTGTTGTTTTGAAGCCAAAACATTGACTAATCCACACCCTCAAACGGGATTTACAAGACTTAGCCAGATCTTGGCCCTAGAAACCCCAACGCTGCCCCTGACGCCCCTGTGTGAGCCTCAGCGTGCCTTTGTGTTGGCCTGGAGAGGGTTGCATAGCCCCAGAATGGGTGACGCAGACCCTACGTTGCCCCTGAGGGTCTCTGCGTAACGCAGCTGGGTCATCGGCTGACCAATGCAACCCCAGAAGGGACTACGTAGCACCTGCATAGTTGAAGCTGCCCCTACACTGCGCAGTTGTTGCCCTCTCTACTGCTACTGCCTCTGTTTCTCTGCGTTGTCTTTGGAAGCTGCTCTCTGCCTCTTGCTGATTCTAAGCACTGGGATCAGACCATCCCCTTTGCCTAAACTCCCCTCTCTGCAACTGAAATACTTCTGGAAATTCTTAGCAAACCACGCCCTAGAATTCCAGCTTAGCTTCAGTGCTCTGCCTCTGTGTGTCTCCTCCAAATGACCCCAAGCCTTTCCTTTATACTTTTCTCGTTGGGAAACCAACAATCGTGATAAGATCTTAAATCAATGGCTAAGATTAAAAGAAAGCTTCATATGTGTGACTTAAGACAATTTCATCACATGTTTTAATTAATTACCTTTAATAATTTAATTTTCCTAAGTTAGATTTAGGGTCCATAATTAAAATTATTAGTTAATTAATTATCTCCCAAACCAGTTGAAATTTCACAAATCTCTTTCTGGATATTGGAGATCTCATGTACTCTAGTCCCTCCACAAATTTTGGGAGCTAGAGCACATTCGATGCTACCCCATCACACAAGAAAACTCAACACTCCCTCTTAGCGAGGAATGTGCTCTAGTACAAACTTTGCTTCACCTCGAAGCTCTGCACTGATCTCTAGTGTGGGTCTCTGCGCTGATGTTGGACCTGCTACCCTTCATCACTATGCTACTGTTGCCATTCTGTACTGTTGCGCATGACGTTGCCACAATCACTGCCACATCTGTACTGTAGCTCCCTCTCAATCTGTTGCATCTGTGCTACCATCTGTTGCACTGCATCTTCAATTGCTGACAGAAACAATTGAATCTCCTGCCCAATCTTTGCAGACAAGTCAGTTGGGTTGCATCCTCATCATTGAAGCTCCATCGACTGTTGATCTGTGTTGTCAGCTAGAGGATCATGCACAGCTACATCTCTACTCTGCGTAAGCAGACTCCCCCTGCATTGCTTAAGTCACATTAGCCCCTTGTGCTGAAATCTCTCACGTTATTGTTGCGTTGTGTTGTCCTCCTGAAGCCTCCACGCTGCTGCAGCTCTGCTCTGCGCTGCGGAAGTCACATCAGCCCCTACGCTATTGTTGTTGCATCTGCACTGCGCTGCTCCTTCCAGCCTTCAAATCCTCCTCTGCTCCATCCGTGATTCTCTGCACCAACTGCTCAACTTGTCCCGTGATCCGGATCTTGGGGGGATCTGACAAGATCTGCAAAATTAGAATGCCAGAAAAAAAGAGAGAACACACTGCAAATAAAACCACAAAGAAAATTGTTTTAATAAAACAGAAAATAACTGTAGAAGCTACATTGTGGTGGACCATTTGTCCGTTTACAAAGTGAGGCTTGTTATTTATAGTCTGTTTTTGAGTTACAATACCATGGGTAGATACCATAGGTGGATACCATGGGTCAATTCCATCGATAGATACCACCTACAATACCATGGGTAAATTCCGTGTGTGGATGAATACCGTGGGTGAATGAATATCATGGATAAATGTCACTTACAATACCACGAGCGGATAAATACCATGGGTGGATGAATACCATGGGTGTAGGCCACTTTTCGTTCGAATCATTCCTCCCTCCTTAAGAAGCAATGGTCTCCATTGCATGAACTTCCCTCCTGAGAATCCCTTGTTGAATATGAAGATCCACTGAAGAGAAGAGTATTGTGTGGTTAACCCTTAACCGTGATGAACGAAGATCCGAGGATAGAGATGCCCTATAATGCTTGTGACCAACTGTGATTCTAACAGTGTGTCGCCTAGAAAATGGACTTCAATGAAGTGTGGGTTTGTGGATGACCTAGAACCGTGACAAACGAAGATTCAAGGATAGAGATACCTTGTAATGCTTGTGACCAACTGTGATACTAACAGTGTGCGGCCTAGCAAATGGACTTCGATGAGAAGGATTTTGTGCGGTTCACCCATAACCGTGATGCTGATTGTTGATGAAGTAGCAGGTGCCTACATAGCTTGGGGTGAGAGGGCACGTCTCCAAATAACCCAAGTCGAATGCTGTTATGCTGAAACTCATGAATGTGAAGCAAGTGCCTACTAAAGCGGGGTGGGAGGGCACGTCTCCAGAGGGAACCCGCTCCGAATGCTGCTCCAGATTTAAATTGAGCATAACTCGGAACATTTATTATAACCTATTTTTGGAAATGGATTGATCATTCTACATCTTCTCATGTATTTGAAATCGCTATCTGGAGACTCTAGACTCCCAGATTCGCGCTGGAACTGTCCCGCCGTCACAAAATTTCTAAAAAAAATAGCTGATTTTAAATCAGCGATAACTCCCTCACTCGGACCTCGATTCGACCGATTTTTTTTTTCAAATCGGGTGATTTTTAAAGGGAAGCCTAGATATGTAACCATGTATCTGAAATTTCGCATTAAAAACTACAAGAAATGACAGGAGAGTCGTCATCCATGAATTGTCGTCAAAACAATTGCTGCAACATTGCTAATTTTGAATCAGCGATATCTCTCTCATCCGAACTCCAATTTGGTCGATTTTCTTTTTGAATTTGGGTATCTTTTCGCAAGAAATCCAGATCTGGTCTTTGTTTTGGTAAAATTTTCACCAAAAGTTTCAGATATGATATGCAAACTCGCCGCTTAAACTATTCATGGAGTTTGCTGAAGATTGCTGCAAAACTATTCAGGCTTGTTATTTATAGCATGTTTTTGAGTTACAATACCATGGGTAGATACCAATGACCATAAGTGGATACCATGGGTCAATTCCATCGGTAGATACCACTTACAATACCATGGGTAAATTCCATGTGTGGATGAATACCATGGGTGAATGAATATCATGGATAAATGTCACTTACAATACCATGAGCGGATAAATACCATGGGTGGATGAATACCATGGGTGTAGGGCACTTTTCATTCGGATCATCCTGCTACTGTCTTAAGGCTCCCGTAGCTCGGATGTGATCCAAAAGATGAGTTGCTCAAGGATCTCGCCCCCACTCTGTAGCTTCTCTACAGATCCATGTTGCCCCACTTTCGTGGTTCATGAGCGCTCATGACTGCATCATCTTCTGACCCATCGTCCGCCACAACAGCCTTGGAAGTAGAAGCTTCCTTGTCATTCTTCTTCTGTGGGCAATTGCTGGAGAAATGTCCTAGTTCGTCGCACTGGAAACATTTGATCTTGGAAAGATCATGCTTCTTCCCTTGCTACCTCTTAGATGCCAAGGCTGCATCATCTTCATCTTACTTCTTCACCTTACTGGATCCCGTGTTGTAGTGCTTCTTGGTGATTCTACGGTGTTCTTCTTGACGTAAGATTGCCCCCAAGTTGTCCCAGTCGAGCAGGTACGCTCTGCCCAAGACACTTTGGACAAAGGTTTCCCACTCTTCTGAGACCGCATTGAGTGTAGTCCTTACCATCACATTGTCCTCCACCTTTGCACCCATGGCAGTCAATTGATTCTGATCGACTGTAATCTAAAGAGAAAGTGCTACATTTCTTCCCCCTTGGTCATCATGAATGACCATAGCTGAGTCCCCAGAAACATCTTCCTCTGGACGTACTTCCCCTCATATAAGGTTGTTAAAGCCTTCAACATCTCATCAGTTGTTTTCTTCTCAGTTATATGTGGAACAATATGGTCCTTAACTCCATCCATTATGATCCACTTGGCATGTGTCTCAGCTTCCTCATGCTTCTTCAGGAGATCTGCATCGGTCGACATGGCCAGGACTCGTTCTGCATGGTCTCTTAGACGATATGCCTTCAAGACTATCTGCAAGACTATCGGGATTTTGGCCTTCCAGACTACAAAGTTGGACATGTTGATTTCTATAGCATCGAGAAGTGTTCTAACTCTCATTTTTGGTAGAGAAGCTTGGACATCAGTTATCCAGAGAACCCAAAAATCGTTTGTGGAAATTCTACTCGGATATGACTTTATTAAAATAATTAATTATTTTAATGCAGACTCTACGTTTAAACTTAGGAAAATTAAATAATTAAAGGGTATTAATAGAGCATAGTGTGAATCTTCTAGAAAACGAAGATCAAGTCCTCTTTTAATCTGAGCCATTGATTAACGATATAATCTTGGTCGTTGATTCATCAACGAGAAGAATATAAGAAGAGACTTCAAGGCCATTTGGAAATCAAGCCGGGGACACTCTTAGTACCCAAAGGAAATCGATTTTGAAGCAAGAGAATTCGATTTCGGTGGGTGAAGTGTTGTAAAATGTAACTAGGTCAGTCTTCATGATTATGAAAAGAAGGAGACAAAGATAATAAAATGTATTTTGTTGTACTTGCTTCATGGGTTTCGTGAGCAAGATTTTATTATAGGTCTATAGACTTCTTCTTGATGTCTATTAGGTTTTGTCTTATGAACATAAGCGTAATTAAGAGTCATGTAAATGGAGTGTTTAGTCTGAAGAATATCCTCCAAGACATTGTGGAAGAATGGCCTTCAAGATTGCTCATATTCAACGTTGGAGATAAGCCTATTTGCTGTAAGGAAGTCGGCCTACAAAACTACGTTGAAGTCAGCCTACATGTCGGCTTATTATCTGGCAGGAACAACTATTAATACCCCTACATATGTTGCGTAGAAGATACAATTAATTACGGATCTGTCTGAGGTTTGATAGCGTTTAAAAGTGCAGAAGTTAGTGCAGATTGAAGAGTATAAATTGCGGAAATAACTGAAGGTATAGACTGAAGGTAGAAACTGTGGAAGTGACTGAAGGTATAGACTGCAGAAGTGACTAAAGGCTACAAATTGCGGAAGTGACTGACGCGTACAAATTGCGGAAGGTACTGTTTGCGGATAGGTACAATAAAGTACAGAATTGGTGCAGCAGATTGTGGAAGGTGCAGGAAGGATACAGTAAAGACATCTCTGAGTTTAAAGTAGCTGAGGAAAGAATTTGTCAAAGTCAAGACAGTGATCTAAAGGTGATAGAAAGTGAGGAAGGTAAATCAGAGATTTACCTTACTAACTACATTTCAAGATATTCAATTACAAGTGAAATTAATTCTGTCTCTACATTTGACTAAGAACTTTGATAATTGACATGATGAAAGATTAACTAAGTGAAATAAGAGAATACATAAGCAAGCTCACAAGTAATTATCAATAAGAGAATTGTATTAAACTACAACCCTACAAATTCTCGACATGGTATCAGAGCTAAGGTAACAGTTAAAGAAAGGGCATACAATCTAAGAGACACTCAAGGAACCTCAAATCAATCCACCAAGACAATATTCGGAAATCCTTCTCTGAATTTTTCGGTGACACACCTCTGTGATTTTCGGATGACACGACAGAGATTGAAATTCTCTAAGTTTTTCGGAAGGCATTACAGGATGACTAACATTGTCATAATTTCAGATATCTCCGACTGTAAAGATCACATCTCGAGCCAATCACAACATGTGATCTCTTCTGTTGAAATCATAGTCATGATCTCGATGGCAGTAGGAGGGTATAGTGTCATGAAAGGGTGTTGTGCCTTCTTGGTGCTATCACAGTCAAAGATGAGGGCACAAAGATCTTGGTGTTGTGCCTTGGTGTAAACTTAACGGTCTCGATGATGGAGCAATGATCTACATTGAAGAAAATCCTTTTCATTTGGAAGCATATCATCCAAAAGGAGAAACAACTAACACATCTTCTCTCAACAACCATCGAAGAAGACAAGCTGAAGACTTTATCTTCACTTACCAAGTAAGTATCTTTCATTCTATAATCAAATTTGGTTAAATGACTTTGTTTTTGCAAAGAGATCTATACGCTGGTTAGGTTACCAAGAATCCTTGCATGAGGAGGATAGTCGTCCTCGAAGAAAGCAAAGTCATGAAAAGTCTATGAAGGATTGGAGACATCAAGGGAATATATGATAAGCTAAAAGAACTATTCTATGCAATAAATAAGGGTATGTCACTTAGACCAGATTTACACAAAATTGAGGTATCAAAAGATGAAGGGATATCTTCATAAGATCTCAACTGTGAGATCTAGAAAAGACGATAAGATGGACAACGTAACAAATAGACAAGAAAATTACCTCATTCAACTAGTGGTCTCTACACTAGGTGGAAAAAGACAAATCAAGGGCAAAAATGTTGAAGGATAAAAGACTCAAACATTTGCAAAAGGAAAACGGGAAGTTGAGGAAATTACAAGAAAGATGGTCCTAAAGGGACAATCTCAATAGGAGAAAGAAAAGAAGATTCAAGGAAAATCACGCAAACTTATAAGGAATTGATTTATGTTGGTTATATGATAGGAAGAAATGCAGCATCCTGATCTAAGCATGGCAGGAACTCCTGGTGAATCAGCTCCGGAAAAGCCTCTTTGACAAACTTTAAGAAAGTAGTCATCAAAGAGCAAGGGTTATCATAGAAACATGCTTCTGGGATGTGATGACATATTGATGAAACAAGCCAAGGGAATGAAGCTATTCATTCCTAAAATTGCTATAGGATGACTCAAGGGAAAAAGGGTAAGAGGTATGTATATATTTATATGCTAACATTGGATGTTGTGAAGTCATGTCATATGGTTGCAGGTAATGAACTTCTGTATTTAGAAGTATGATCTATGGAGGAGTATCTCTCAGTACACGGACAAATGAAATCAACATAATATTTCCTCATGAAATATGAGGTGGTTGTATATGAACAAGAAACTAGAAAGGTTATAAGTTCCTAGGAATAAAGAATGTGTAGAGAGGAAGAGATCATGAAATGCAACCATGTCAAGATGTGACTAAGAGATCTCCTAGAAAGATATGTAGACTCTAATGGAAGTCTAGTAAAGAAGAAGACCTTTTGCAAAAAGCATATCATTAGGAGATGTGTCAATCTGAAGGATGTCGATGCCTACAAAAAGATGTCATGGTGAAAGATCGTCACTAAGGTAACTTTTGTTCTAAAAGGTTCATATGAATATCTTTATCTGGAAGAATTTGTGCATGGCTGCTAATCATGAGTAAGGATGTATGATCCTTGGAGATGATTCGAAGGAAAGCAGCATGGCATAACAATGGACCAGATAAGGAAATCTGATGAATCACTTTCTGATAGTTGACATGACTTAGGATGAAAGTGATGGATGATCTGTGCCCTATGAAGCTAAAAGTTGGAGATTCCTCAATATCAAAATCCATGACATCAAGGACAAGAATTCTTCATGAGCAACTGGGTGTCTCACCGTTGCTGCTAGAGGTCCCTGGTTAAGAGTGAGCCTGATGGTAAGTTTCTTACTTGGAAGAAACTTGGTAATTCCTAAGGATGAGCTTAGGTACATTCTTTGTATAAGAATGAGTACATTCTCTAGTGGAATAAGGCACTCCCTGGTTGAGAGGGAGAGATAGACATATCATTCTGGTCTTGGGAAGACAAAACGGAGGATTGGGTAATCATCTGGCATTCGATACTATTTGAGAATGTGATAGGGCATTCAAGATAAGGGTAGTCGGGGACTGATATACTTTGAGGGCTAGCTACCCAAGAGAAGAATAGTCCAGGAAGGTCATACTTTGGGAACACCTGGGTGGAGTATGTACCTTGGAGAGACAATGACGAAGGTGTCTATAAGTCATGTATCTCGCCAGCATTGAAGCCCATTGTCTCATTTAAGAGATGGGGCTATTAGTCAAGGCCTTGCAATAGGACAATGCTGGTTGATATAGATGTGATTACCAATCCAATTTTTCTTATGAGATTCTTTAGTTTGAAAATGACCATGAAACTATATGAATACCTCCCTAGTTAAGAGGGAGTGTTGTAAAATGTAACTAGGTTGGTCTTCATGATTATGAAAAGAAGGAGACAAAGATAATAAAATGTATTTTGTTGTACTTGCTTCATGGGTTTCATGAGCAAGATTTTATTATAGGTCTATATACTTCTTCTTGATGTCGATTAGGTTTTGTCTTATGAACATAAGTGTAATTAAGAGTCATATAAATGGAGTGTTTAGTCTAAAGAATATCCTCCAAGACATTGCAGAAGAATGGCCTTCAAGATTGCTCATATGCAACGTTGGAGATAAGCCTATTTGTTGTAAGGAAGTCGGCCTACATGTCGGCTTATTATCTGGCAGGAACAACTATTAATACCCCTACATATGTTGTGTAGAAGATACAATTAATTGCGGATCTGTCTGAGGTTTGATAGCGTTTAAAAGTGCAGAAGTTAGTGCAGATTGAAGAGTATAAATTGCGGAAATAATTGAAGGTATAGACTGAAGGTATAGACTGCAGAAGTGACTGAAGGTATAGACTGCGGAAGTGACTAAAGGCTACAGATTGCGGAAGTGACTGAAGGGTACGGATTGCGGAAGTGACTGTTTGCGGATAGGTACAATAAGGTACAGAATTGGTGCAACAGATTGCGGAAGGTGTAGGAAGGATACAGTAAGGACATCTCTGAGTTTAAAGTAGCTAAGGAAAGAATTTGTCGAAGTCAAGATAGTGATCTAAAGGTGATAGAAAGTGAGGAAGGTAAATAAGAGATTTACCTTCCTAACTACATATCAAGATATTCAGTTACAAGTGAAATTAATTCTGTCTCTACATTTGACTAAGTACTTTGATAATTGACTTGATGAAAGATTAACTAAGTGAAATAAGAGAATACATAAGCAAGCTCACAAGTAATTATCAAGAAGAAAATTGTATTAACCTACAGCCCTACAAATTCTCAACATGAGGTTGTAGAGGCAGGGTTGCAGAAGCAGGAGGAGGAGGGAGGAGTCAATTATCGGGAAGCAGAAGGAGGATGAAGGGAAGGGTGACTGATCAGCAGCAAGACCCCCTCCACAGAGAATCACGCAGTCCAGAGGGAGATTGCGCAGAGCTCTCAGACTGGATGACGCAGAGGGTGAAGGAGGTCACCTCGAGGGTCTGAAATTTGTCTGGAGGTTCTAGAAAATTCAGCTAGGTGTTTGCTAATTTTTCTCTGTCATCAGACTCCTGTAAATGTACTTTCCATTTCTGAAGATAAATATAAAACCCTCATCTACTGCACCGGTTTTCCCACATTGGGTTTTTTCGGGGACAATTGTCCAAAAATAACTGTGTTCATGTGGTTGTTTCTATTGTACTACTTGTGTAAATTATCTTTCTGTTCTTATGCTCTTAATGATAGTGAAGATCTGCAAATGTGTTTATTTCAGAATTTACTGAAGCATCTGTAAATAACTTATCTCATAAGTAGGAGAAATAAACCAAGTATTGCAGAAATATTTTCTTCTTGAAAATTTCACATGGTATCAAAGCAAAGGGCTAAAAAAAGAAAGGGAAGATCTGCCATGGACCAAAGATCCATCATTCGGAGGGGTTCACGCAGTCCTCCAGAGCACGCAGAAATGCAGAGAGAACACGAGATAAAAGTGTTGGCATCCAAACTAGAGGAGGATCTTGCTTGTGTGTCGAGCAGAGCTTCTCCATGTGTTTGGTATATTGACAGTGGAGCATTTGCTCATATGATGGGGGTTCGAGAATGTTTTTCGAGCTACCAAGAAAAATAGATGAATTTCCAGATAACTATGGGAAACAAGGCAAAATGTACCCCCAGAGGGAGAGGTACCGTAACATTTCAAACTGAGGATGGCAACAAGATTCGAGCCACGAATGTTCTGCATGTACCAGGATTCGGGATGAATTTACTCTCAGTGTCTCAACTTCAGAACAAGGGCTATGACGTATACTTTATTAGAGATAAGGTATATGTCAAACACCCTAGCTGGAGCAAAAAGGCACAAATCAGAAAAAGGAGTCACAAGTTGTACAATCTCCAGCTTGAATCTCTGGTGGCCCTGATTGGCAGTACAGACGACAAAGATCTGAATGAATTATGGCACAAAAGGATGGGGGATCTACATCATGGAGCCTTGGGGATTCTCAAAAATATTGTCATAGGGGCTCATGAACTCAGCACGAAGAAAGACGAAGTTTGCAAGGGATGCGTACTAGGGATGTACGTTAACGCAGCATTTCCAAGAAGCAGCAGCAGAGCCAAAGGTGTATTAGAATTAATACACTCTGACATTTGTGGTCCAATGTCCACAACTGCTCTCAGTGGGGCAAAGTATTTTGCCACCTTCATTGATGATCATTCCAGAATGTTAAATTTTGACAACTAGGTCCAAACTCCATCTTGTGATGCGCAAATGAAGATTCCAATATTTGTATTGGATTCCTCTTTCAGAGGTGTAAAATCGATCTAAAATTGATTTTAATCTGATGAGCAGAACCTTTATTTTGAATTTATTATTTAATATAAAAATTTAAGTGCAGGTCGGCCTTAAGGTTTTTACCCACAGCAGATGTGTCACACACCTCTCATGATTGGTATTTATAGGGTCAACGTTGGAGCATTTTTCCACTCATCTCAACACACATCTCCTACTCTTATATGAGCATCCAAGGAGCAAGAACAACGAAGTTTATTGCAGCAAGGAGGACAAAATTTACTGCAGCCAGAAATCTGTGGTTAGGGTTTCTGGGCAAGTTTGACCAGTGTTGACTTTGGTCAACGCATGGTCCAAATTTGCTGAAATTTGGTGGAGGGTTCGATTTTTTAAGGCCATACTCATTGGCACAAAAATCGAGGTCAAAAGGTTGACCGAAGTTGGAGCTGCGTCGACTTTATTGTTGCTGCCCTGCATTGACTTTTGTGGACTGCGTTGACTTTTTTGGGGTTGACTGGGTGACAGATTTGAGGACTGTTGTGACACATTCTAGGTTGGCCGACCAAGAAGACTTTGTTGGTTGAAGTATCCTGCTGATCGCCGTAACGCACCAACACATTCTCATGTTTCTGGTTTGTCTTCTATAGATCCACTGGTATGTTCTATCAGCATTTTACTTAACTGTTTATGTGATTGCTGTTATAAAAGTAAAGTTGTATCAAGCATAGAACATCTACATAAATTTACACAGAAAAACTTGGATCTATTTTTTGAAAACCAAAGATGAAGTCTTTGATCGATTCAAATATTTCAAAGCATTGGTGGAGAACTCTACAGGAAAGAAGATCAAGAAGTTGCGGTCAGATAACGGTGGAGAATATATCGATAAAGACTTGACAAATTTCTGTGCAAGGGAAGGCATCAAAAGAGAATGGACAGCTCCATACAATCCAGAGCAAAATGGAGTTGGAGAACGGTAGAAGCGGACCATAATAGAAGTTGCAAGGGCAATGTTGTACGACCAAGATATGCCCAAATTCTTATTGGCAGAGGCCTGCAATAAAGCAATATATATTCAGAACAGAGTTCCTAATAGAGCTTTGGGGAACGTAACTCCTGAGAGTATGTTCACAGGAAGCAAGCTAGAAGTGAGCCACATCAGGATATTCCGCAGCATGGTGTACTGCCACGGAAAAGAGAAAGAAGTTGGATCAAACTGCAGAAAAGGGTTTTCTGATGGGCTATAGCGAGAATGCAAAGGCATATCGCATCTATATTCCAGAGAGCAAGAAAATCGTGGTAAGAAAGGATGTGAAATTCCTAGAGAAGAGACCCTTCAGAAAATCTCGAGAAATGGCCACAGATACGCAGATTGAGGAAGATCCATTGGTACAGCCTCAATGACCTACAGAGGAGAGGTCAAGTGCCTCTCCAAGGCACAATGATTCTGATGAGAGCTCCTCCGAAGAAGAACAAGAGGGAGAACAAGTACGACCACCCACAACTAATGGAAGACCGAGCAGAGAACTTCAACAAATTCTTAAGGATGCAAAAGAATTTGTTGGAGCCCCTAGAGAAGGAAAGAGGATAAGGAAACAACCAGACAAATATCAGGCACTTGTCGAAATTTGGTTACCGGATGACAGGTGGTTCCCTAAGGCTTTGATCTTTGGCCTAGGGAAAAGTGTCCAAAAAAATTTAATTTTTCTCCTAAAGTGACTTTATAAAGGTATAAAGTCAAATTTAACTTAAAAGTGACTTTAAGTGATAAAATTACTAAGTCTAATTTTAAAGTGACTTTAATAAAGTCAATGTGAAATTAGAACGGAAAAGTGACTTTGGAAATAAATGACTAAGTGGATCTTTATTAAAGTGGGTTGAAATAAAAAATAGAAAGTGAGATTTAAATGAGCATTTAATCTCATCCCTAGATCTAAAACTATCTCAGCCATTAGATTTAGGGATTCCCCAAAATTCACATAGGGTTAGGTTAAGGGAGGAAAATGAGGGAAAAGGTCATTCATTCTTTCATGAGCAGATTGAAAGAGGAGAAGAGAAAGCTAAGGAGATTTTCTGAGCAGTGAGGAGTAGGAGGGCAGCAGCAAGAAAACTTTAGCAAATCCGTACAGCAGCTTAGAGGCACATTTCCCAAGGCAAAAATCCGTATAGCAGGAGGTTGGCACACTTTTCAAGGAAGGAGGCACAGAAAAAGAGGGATTTCGTACAGCAGGAGGTTGGCACACTTTTCAAGGAAGGAGGCACAGAAAAAGAGGGATTCCGTACAGCAGCATTAGCACGCATTCCAAGGCAGATTTTGGGCTCGAAAACCATGGAGGAGTTTGTTGTTTTTCTGGCACAGATTTCGAGGAAATCCGTATAGCAGGACAGCGCTGTTTTCAAGGCTATTTTCAAGGACAAGAATCGAGGAGGAAGTACAGTTGTACTTTTCGTACAGTCGTACTGCTGAAATCTGAGCACGCATTTCGACAGTGGTAGTTCAGCATTTAATGTTGTGATAAATGCTGTAAAATTTCTTTTTTGATTGTTTTCTGTTCGGCACATTTTCCAAGGCGGGGTTTAAGCACGGAAATCGAGATAAGTACATTTATTAAGTTGCTGGAATTTTTGCTGCAAATTCTGTCTCACTGTAAAAGTATATTCAGAAATAAAGAGAGCTTTCGCACTGGTTTTCCCCAAGAGCTGTAGGGGGTTTTTCCAGGGTCATGTTGACAAAAAATTAGCGTGTCAAAATTTTGTGTGTCGCTGATTTATTTTTCTAAGTTTTTATTTATACATTTCAGCACTGTGAAATTTCCAGAATTTGTGTTTTAAAAAAATATGTATTTTTCCACCTTGTTTAACGTATGGCTATGGGAATAGACATTTAGCTTTATGGGAGAAATAAGGAGAAACTAAAAATCGGGGTTGGGTTATCAAATTTCTACATGGTATCAACGCTATTTTGCTTAAAAGTGCAGTTTGGGACAGCAAGAAGAAAAATTACAGCAAACTGACTTTTCACACAGAAAACAGTACCTTTACTACAGCAGTGTTATTTTCAGCTTATTTAGGACAGCAAGCATGTCTTTGGGCTTGAGAGTGGAGGATAGGTTGGATGGGAATAGTAACTACAGTGTTTGGAATGAGAGAATGCAAAGCATCTTTGAGGAGAAAGAAGTCTGAGATATCATGGTGCATACCGCACAGCACTGTGTTAATGTGCCTAATGATGTTTTTTAGTTGGCAGCATTTAATAAGAAGAATAACAAGGGTAAAAGACTGATTCTGGATGGACTCAAAGACCATTGCATTCCTCATGTGAGAGGAAAGAGATATGCTCATGAGATGTAGACAACATTGACCAATCTCTACCAGAGTACCAATGAGAACAGGAAAATGGTCCTAAGGAAGAAGCTGAAGAACATTAAGATGGGTAGGACTGATAGTGCAGCTGGATATCTCACAAAGATTACTAATGTGAGAGATGCATTGGCAGCAGTTGGAGAGGTCATTCCACACACTAAGTTGATGCGGATTGCAGTGAATGGCCTTCCCAGTTCATGGCTGAACTTTGCTGATGGGGTTTGTGCAACTGAGACCCTTCCCTCTTGGGAGAGGTTCTGAGATGATTGCATACAGACAGAAATCAGAAAGAGCCTGCTTGGGGCAGCCAAACCAGTTGAGCAGGATGAGGATGTATCACTGTTGGTAGGAGGCAAGAAATGCAAGGGAAAGAAGCAAGCTTCCACAAGTGTTGGTGGGGGCAAAGGCAAAGGTAAAGGTAAACAGGGGAACAGGCAGAAGGACTATTCCAAGGTGAAGTGTTGGAATTGTCAGAAGATGGGACACTATGCAGTTGTGTGTCCAGAGAAGAAGAAGAAGGGAAAGAACCAGAGCATGGCAGCATCAGCAAAGATAGAGGACTTAACAGATAGCTTTGACGAAGAGTTTGGGTTCATTGCTTATGAGTCCACTAGTGCAGGATCACCTGCCACGAAGGTTGAGAGGGAGTGTGCATTTCCCTCCACTAGCAAAGCATCTTCAGGTATCTGGTATATTGACAGTGCGGCTTCACGTCATATGACAGGAGTCAGTGAGTACTTCTCAGAGCTTTCAGAGAGTGGCATTGATATAGAGGTAGTACTCGGAGATGACAGTGTTGTTAGAGCAGTCGGTGTGGGGACATTGACATTTGATAGGGAACCCAAACCTCCCTTGAAGGTGTCAGATGTTCTATATGTGCCGGATGAGGAAGAACCTCATATCCGTCTCAGCATTGGAGGACAGAGGATATGAGATATTGTTCAGAAGAGGACAGGCGCTAATAAATCCCAGGGGCGCTCCAGCTAATTCAACTATAGTGATTAGTGTACGCCATGCAAAGGTGTACAAGTTTGCATTTCAGCCCCTTTTGGCATTGACAAGTAGTATCGGCAGCAGAGCTAGCAGTTTAGAGCTGTGTGAGATTTGGCACTGTAGGATGGGGCACATGTATCATGGAGCCTTGAGGACATTGCGGGAGATCACTAGAGGTGTGCTAGATTTCAGCACTGATCACTTTGATACATGCAGAGGATGTGCTATGGGCAAGTTTTCCAAATCCCCTTTTCCTAGCAGCGACAGCAGATCGATTGGGATACTTGATTTGATTCATTCCGATGTGAGCAGTCGGATGTCTCATGTTTCCTTGAGTGGATATGAGTATTATGTTTTATTCATTGATGATCACTCTAGGAGGACCTGGATTTATTTCTTGAAGACCAAGAGTGATGTCTTCAAGCGGTTTCAGGAGTTCAGAGCTCTTGTGGAGACTCAGACAGGTCGGAAGATCAAGTCCCTGAGGTCAAATAATGTAGGGGAGTACACCCTTGGTGAGTTTGTTGAGCATTGTGTGAAGGCAAGCATTAGGAGGGAGTTCATAGTTCCTTACAACCCCCAGTAGAACGGGGTTGCGGAGAGGAAGAACAGATCCATCGTTGGGGCTGCCAAAGCCATGTTACATGATCAGGGTTACCATTGTTTTTGTGGGCAGAGGCCTATAACACTGTTGTATATTTGCAGAACAGGAGTCCACATTGTGCCTTGGGGCATGTGACTCCAGAGGAGGCTTTTTCAAGGAAGAAGCCTGATGTTGGTCATCTTCGTATCTTTGGGTGTATTGCATACTCCTACATACCCAAGGAGAAAAGGACCAAGCTAGAGCCCATCGCAGAGAAGGGTGTCTTTGTGGGCTACAGTGAGACCTCGAAGGCCTTTCGGATTTATATTCCCGCACAGAGGAGAGTTGTTGTCAGACGGAATGTGAAATTCGAGGACAGGGCTTTCAGGAGGTCACGGGAGATAGAGTATCTAGATCAGCTAGACCCTCAGGAGCAGTTGAGTCAGGCACAGGGATCCAGTGAGCAGGGATCAGGAGGATGCGGAGGTACATCGATTACAGTGTCAGGTCCATCAGTGGGCAGTGGCTCACAGAGTCAGAGGGTGGTGCTTTAGACAGCATGCAGAGCAGTCCGTAGAGCAGTTCACTAGGGAGTCCACTAATGGACAGTTAACACGGTACTTCAGCGTCTACAGGTTCAAGTTCAGGCAGGAGGATAGCAGACAGACAGTCAGGATTTCATGCTCCTGATGAGGAGGCGGAGTTTCATTCTCCAGTGGGAGAAGTGTGCTCAGGGAAGAGGAAGCCCAAGCGGCTTCAGGATACCTTGAGAGAGGCCACATCTGTTACTGGGTCTAAGAGGCAGGTCAGAGAGAGAAGACCACCTGATAGGTTCTGTAGCTATATGGCAATGGTTTCCAACATCATTGACTCGGAGCCTTCTAGCTATGAGGAGGCAGCTAGCCAGCAGGTCTGGAGAGAGGCCATGCAGGAGCAGTATTCTTCTATCATGACGAATGATGTTTGGGAGGTGATGCCGAGGTTTGAGGGCAAATCCGTGGTTACTTCCAGATGGCTTTACAAGGTAAAGCATGTTGCAGATGGCAGCTTTGAGAAATTCAAAGCAAGGTTTGTGGCTAGAGGGTTCTCCCAGGTAGAGCGAGTTGATTATGAGGAGACCTTCGCTCCCGTGGCTCGATATACTTCGATTCGCTCCATCATATCAATAGCAACAGAGATGGGTTGGAAGATCCACCAAATGGATGTGAAGATCGCATTTCTAAATGGCTTCATACAGGAGGAGGTGTACATTAAGCAATCACAAGGCTTTGAGGGGCATGGGAAGGAGTCCCATGTGTGCAGACTGAAGAAGGCCCTTTATGGCCCGAAGCGACCTCCCAAAGCTTGGTACTCCAGGATAGATACATATTTGCAAGAGATGGGTTTCACAACGAGTGATGCAGATCCGAACCTTTACTTTATTGTGATAGGTGAGGAGCCTCTCATTCTGGTGTTGTATGTAGATGACTTGATCATTACAGGTGCAGAGAGACTCATAGATCACTGCAAGAGAGATCTTGCATCGGAGTTTTAGATGAAGGACATTGGCTTGATGCATTACTTTTTGGGTTTGGAGGTGTGGTAGGAGGAGGGGCATTTCTCCCTGGGGCAGGGGAAGTATATTGTGGACATCCTTGGCAGATTCCACATGGAGGATTGTAGACCCATGTTGTTACACAGTAATTTGTCACCGTCCCTACCATTCCCCGTCCCGCACAATGGAGGACCCATTATGTGACCTGTGAACACTATCATGCCTTGAAAACATCATCAATGCATCCCTCTGAGTATGAGCTTCATTTTCCCTTGAGACATCTCCTTGAAAAACTCATGAAAAACAGCTCTTTTTGCATTGGCGCGGGTGGACAGTTCAGTGCTCGCGCCAATCAGGGAAATCCTGTAAAGAGGTCGCGCCACTTGGCGCTCTGTCATAGAGCAGCAATCGCGCCACCCATTTTAGGGATTGTTTTTTAAATATGGATGGCGGAAGTTGAGTTCAAACAAACTCACAACCATTGCCTATCTTGAGTTGGGAGGTTTGGCTGCGGGAGTTCTATGGAAGGGAAGTAGTTTTGCCACCTCCCATGGAACCTTCCTTATTGATAGGGCCAATCCCATAATAATAGGGATCCCAACTCCCTCCTTCCCCATCTATAAAAGCCTGCTCAGATCCATGGCAAGCTAGTCTTGAAGTGCTGAAGCTTTGCATCTCCCTATTCCCAAGTGCCTTTGTGCTGTAAAGAATCCCTTCTTTCCCTTAAGGCCCATTCAAGCAAGGAGACCATTGTTACGAGACTCTAGAGAGGTTTTCCCTTTCCTTGGCGAGCTTTGCGAGGCGTGGACGACCGGAGACCCGTTCGAAGGAAGCTGCGACGTCAGAACTTGGTTGTAACTTCTATTCGTTTATTACTTAATAGATGACTATGATTATGGTTCCACTTCGTTTTCCATCATGTTAATGCGAGTAATATATTTTCTGACCGATGTTTAGTTACGTATGCTGGTTCCTATGCTTGTATCTGTTCGTTTCTTCTATGTGCAGGTGTTCATCCGCGGAGATCGTGGAAGGATTGTGATCTGCCAGGGCTGAAGGACGGGGACACTTCTTCTTCAGATCATAGCGTTGGAATCCGGGTAGGCTTCTATCCCAAGTCTTTCATTCGTAATTAGGAGCTTGCATCATAGCATTGTTTGTTTGTTGCTAGACCCCTGCTGGGCTAGTAGGGATCGCCTCTGTCCGCAGAGGGGATTTACCTCCTCAACAAATTGGCGACTCCGCTGGGGATCGTCCGGTTTTCCTTGTCTCTTTTATGTCGGTTCGCCTTGATCGTTTTCCTTGCTTGATGAACCTTCTGGGTTGGATTCTTTCATTGTTTTAGCTTCTTGGTTTGCTTAGCTTGTGTTGGTCTGCTTCTGGGATAGCTTATTTTTATCTTTTGCTGAAGAACTCGACTGGCGCGGTTTTTAACCCGACAGTCGCGCCACTTGGCGCTTGTTGCCTTTGTCTGTCTCGCGCCAATTGGCCTCTGGCGCCAGTTTCAAGCCCACAGTCGCGCCACCCCTGTGAGTTTTTTGAGTTTCTTCATTTTTGAGCTTTCTGGACTTGACCAGTGCTTTTCTTCTTGATTTCCCGACTGTCTGAGTGTGTTGAAGTCTTGTTTGGCTGGAATTCACCTCTGTCCTTGGGTTGTTTGCTTCTATCTACCGATTTCACGTTTTGAGCCCTAGGGCATCTAGTGGCTTAGTGTATCGAGCCCTCCTTGGGAATTTAGGTGTCTTGATTGTCCTGTCAACTTGTTGATTGATTCTCCACGCTCTCTTAACAGTCTTTGATTGTTTTGCTGCGTCTTTTGAGTGATTGTTCATTCCTTCATTCGGAATTCGTTTGCCTTGCTTTGGACCTAGATCACACGGTCCATCAGAAGCTTTTGAGTCTTTCTTTGCTTTGAGAGACTTTGGGTCAATTTGGAGATCTGGTTGATTGCATTGTTGAGTGAATTTTGTTTGTTTCGCTCTCTTGGATATCATTTCTCAAATTGTTCCTTTTGTTTTCAGTGCACATTAGCCATTAAACATTGAAAATCAAAAAAAAAAACTCTCTTGCTTTTGTTAATTAGTGCAAATTGTGATCTTTTCCATATCGCTAGTGATTAGTGTTTGAATGAAAAGTGTTCAATTGCATTAGTTGCATTAGAGACATTGTTGTTTGTATTCCGTTCATTTCATTTGCATAAAAGCTCTCAATTCTTATTTAACTAGTTTTCATCGAACGAAATGTTGCACTGTGGCATATAGCTTGCATTTAGGAGTCTTTCGAGACACTACATACGATAGGGCCTGGAAATTGAAACTTAATTGAAGATAAACTGTAAAATTTATTCAATTAACCTAAGGCAACATTGGAACTTAACGAAACATACTTAGAAGGTCTAGGCTAGAGACGTGTTCCGGCGTCGTTAAACCTAGCAGCTGTCGTTCGCCTGTTGGCTTTAGACAGCGCTAGTACGGACTTGCGCTCCCCGTACCGTCGCGTATATAAAGGGAGACCCCTCCAGGTTTTCAATCCTTTATCCACAGGAAGCCGAGTCTGCCGCCCTATACCCGTGATACACCGAACACAGCATTCGGGGAGACTACCTGCACGTACGGAAAGTCCTTGGTCGATTTCTGTTTCATTTTTGAAACCAAGGTGTATATTGCAGTTCACGGATATTTGGTACACCCTTTGTGCCTAGTTTTTCCCTGAGCAGTCATTTGGTCTTTTCTGACTCCCTAAACTTGAAAAGACCGTCAAGCGCTTGTCCTTTCACGCTTGTGTCAACTCTGAAAGAGATAGAGTCATCTTTTTATCGTTTCTCGACTCTTAAAACATGAAACGGTAGATTTTCTTACTTTCCAATGTGGTAAAATTAATCGCCCACGATTACACTCCTGTTTAGACATTGCTTGTTAATCGTTTGATCATGTGTCTTAACTCGTTTTCAGCCCGTCTGTGGTTTTGAGTTTGATGGAAACTTTTTCAGAGTTCACCAACCAAGGAATCCCCTCAGAAGGGAATCCTGGTCATTTTCCTCCTTTTGGAAATGTTGGTGCTCCTTACATGGCGACGTTGTCCCTTCCTGGGTTAACTGTTGGGTTGCCTGTTTGGTTGTTCTCAACCTCTGTTGTCCCGAATGTCTCCACTAATGTTCAATCAGTTTCTCCACCTGAACAACATCATGTTGATTCCAAGGTGGACCTCTCCCCTTCTTCGCCTGTTTCTGCGTCCTCCTCTTCTACTTCGCCTGGTGAAAGTTTGGATTCAAGTAACCAGGTGGCTAAGAAGAAGAAGAAGAAGACAAAGAAGAAGAAGTCCGATAAGCGAGAGGTTAAATGTACGGCTACTGCCTCCGAGATATCTCCTCTTGATAAACCTTCCAACCCTCCACGGAAAGTCAAATTCCCTTGCCTGTTGTGCACGGGAGACCATCTTCTTCGAGACTGCCCTGGCATTCCCAAGGTGCTCGAAGTATGGTCCAACGGCCGCCCACCGTTGCCTTTGGCTTCCGAGAGTCAAGTTGGGGGCACGTCTTCAGCTGCTGTTGATAAGAACTCTAAGAAGCAGGGTAAGATCACCAATCCCTGTAAGTTGTGTGAAGGGCACCATGCCATTCACCTTTGTCCTTATATGGATGAAGCCAAGCAAGTCTTGGACAACCCAGCCGGTTTTACACCACGCCTTCCACCCGGTTATAATCGACTTTCTTTGAGTCCTCCGCCAGCTGATCCTATGATTGGTCAAGAGTCATCCTTGGTCGATCCCACTCCCCCAGAAATTCAAATTCACGAATCCGTCCCTGACCAACCATTGGTCGTCGGATCGGTTGAACTGGCCCCGTCCACGGTGCACCAGGTCTTTTCTGTCGAGAGTGGACCTCACACCCCCCATGTCCTTCTGATCTCTTCAGATTCTTCAGACTTGGAGAAAGATTCTCCTGTCCCTGTACTTCAAGAAGCCCCTCCTCCGCCTCCCATGATGGAGGCTACGGAGGATATTCCTCCCGCCTTCGAGATAGAGGTCATGGAGGATGCTTCTTCTACCGTAACATCAGGGGAAGACCTTCGCTTGTCGATGGTAGCCCCTCCGAGTAGTTTGGTCGCTTCCTTTGACTGGAATCGGTTTGCAAGATTTCGCCTTCCGTCTTATGTGCCTTTCGAGATCACAGTACAGGCTCTTGGTCTAGTTGTACCTAGCACCATTATAGACGAAGGCGCCTCTGTTAGTATTCTGTCATCAACTACCTGGCAAGCTTTCGGTTCGCCGCCGCTTGCGCCTGTTACGCAGAATCTGTTGACATTCAATAGAAGGACGAGTCAACCGTTGGGGATCCTTCCAAGGTTACCTGTTACTTTGGGAGGCAAAACCGTCCATATGGACGTGATGGTCGTTCCAGGCCCCTTGGATTTCAATCTGCTATTGGGGCGTGATTACACCTATGCCATGGGAGCGCTCGTCTCCTCCCTCTTTCGTGTGGCCTGTTTTCCGCATGAAGGAAGGATCGTGACCATTGATCAGCTGTCATTCTTTGGTCCTAATGTGGCAACTGGTCCGCCATCACCCCCTCCTCGTTTTTATCCACCCGTTGTCTCTGCCCCTCCGCAGGTCAACTATGTGTCTACCTACCCCGTGCCTGTGCCCAGTGATGATGCCGTCGTGCATCAGGTGCTGGGGGCATTGGGTCCTGACTTCCAGAATGTTTTCCTTCCATCGGGAGTGGAACTCTTGGAAGCGCCGCCTTCTTGTTCATTTTGATGTAAGCCGGTTAGAGCACAGTTCCCCTCTGTCAAGCTCTTTAAAAAATGAAACCAGGTTGGCGGAGCACAGTTCGTTGTCTTGTGTCAAGCTCCTTAAAAAATGAAACAAGATCGCCAGAGCATAATTCCTCCACTTGTGTCGAGCTCCTAAAACAATGAAACAAGTTGTCTGAGGATAGTTCTTTTAAGTGTGTCAACCTCGTTAAAATAATGAAACACACGCTTGTTCAATTCGACTTTTTGTTTTGAACCTTCACTCCATTTTCAAAGGACTGAAGCTTGGGGGGCATGCACCTCGAATTGAGACATCATGCTGGGGGGCATGCCCGTCTTCCCCTTTTCAAGCATAGTTTGCATATGTGTGTCTTCATGTGTGCTTTTAAGCTGGCGTAAAAATGAAATGTGTGATTAGATACATTGTGTGAATACATTTCGCATTGGGTCGTTTGTTATGTAACTGATACATTAGATTACATCTGTATTAGATATTTGCATGACATATAGAAAACATCATCACATGTAAAGAAAGATCCATCCAAAATAGTCATAGGTATATATATATATGTGTGTCGAAATGTTTGCACAGTGTGCATTACAAAACTCAAAAAATATACATAGTCGTCTTAGTACATCCGGAGACGCTATGTCTCTCAAAATAGGTGTAGCTAAATCCTAGAGACTAATCCGCATGGTGCTCATGATAGCACGTCACTGCACGCACTAGCCGCCTCAGGATTCGGTGGAGCCGGTTTGGAACTCCCACCGTATGGCGCTGGTACTCCATCGGTACGTCTGACAGCCGGGCATAGTCTGGGATCCCATGGGCAATCCCCTTGAGGTTCTGGACCAATGCCTCTCCTCCGGTGCCTTCCCCCTGGATCTCAGGGGCGAGTTGTGTCCTCCGGGAGATAGGAGACATCCCGGCTGGTCTCTCAGGTCCTACATCTGCATGCATATATAATTGTGTTAAGACAAGTGTGTATTAACAAAAAAAAACATATAAACATGAAATCAAAAATTTGAGGTCTTACCCAACTCCTCGTCCCAGTCATCCCCTTCTGGTAGTGGGAGATCTGGGTCTCCTGTAAAGTCAGTTCCCGAATAGGGCCAATCTTCCACAACGATCAGTTGGCGTCGTAGCCACCTAAAGAACTCTGGCTTCCAGGACATCTGTTGGCCACCTCCAGATCTGGGCATCAGTGCTGCCCAGCGAGCCATTCTCGGCTCTCGTGGTACCGGACTCGCCACATGGGCCTCTTGGCCCTGGAAGGTTGGTATGCGTTCCAGAATGAACGACACCAAGATGGAACCATACCCAAATTGCTTCAGTTTGCCCTGTTTGCACTTTGTGAGCTGCCTTTTCATATTGATGGTCACAGCTGTTGCCCAATCATACAGTCGGGGACCCATGCATTCTGAGGCTAACAGGAGTTGAGTCTTCGTGGCCTCGTGCGGAGCCTGCGACCCAGCAGCCCGCATAATGGTGTGGAGAACTACTCTCAGTGCTAGATCAGGGATGGTAGAGATGTATACTTTCTTACTTCCTGATCCTGTTTGTGCCCCTCGGCACACCCGCACCATTACCTCTTCCATCTTTTCCCCTGATGGTCTGCTCCCAGTCAGTACAGGGATTGGACCTCTGCGGGACAATCCAGTAATGAAATAAATGTCAGTGACCTCCAATTCCAGCACCTGGTCTCGTATTCTGAATACTTGGTCATTTTCATCCCAGATGTTGATTAGATATTGGAGAAGCTTGGGCTGAGCTCGTAAACATGGCGTGAGGAAGAACTTTTTCAATCCACAGTCTCTCAGAGCGTTCATGCAAGCCTGGCTTTGCATGGCCTCTTCATCCTCGTCTCCGTGTTCTCGTTCCTTCCATTCAATTGCCATTTTGAGTGTTTATCTGCATTCACATGGTCAAAAGCCCCTGATTAGATCTTTGTGAGCTTCAAATTTCAAGGAATTTGGTATAAATATCGGAATTTTAGGCGAAAATTTAGGTTCCGCCGCTGGCGCGACTGTTTTGCTAACAGTCGCGCCAGGTGGCGCGGGCCTTTTGGTAAAAAGAGCTCAGTGGCGCGGGTCCGTGCCCGATACCCACGCCACTGGGCCCGGCCCTAAAATTTTAAAAGTGCCATTACAGAACTGATTTATGAAGGGAAATCATTAAAAAATGTATGGAAATGAAGAGAAAAGGAGCGCCTCTTACCTGTGACAGACGAGACGCTGAATGGTTGCCTGGATTGGTCGCAATCACCGTTAGAAGATTCTGCTCTAAATGGACCACTGTTGCTTTCCACAAGGTAAATAGTAAAAAGTAATTTCATTTTTTACCAATTAGACATATTTATAACTTTTTCACGTTAAATGAGCTTTAAAAGTTATTTTTGTCAAATATTTGCATGTATTATGTCGAAAATGGATTTTACGCTTGTTGGGTATGTGCAGCGGCAGGTTTTTGCGACTTAAAAGGTGGAAACGAGTTGTATTTTATACTTTTTCGGACTCGGTAAACACACGAAAAAGTCACTCTGGAGTCATCTTTCAGCTCTTTTCTGACTCTCTAAATATGAAAAGATCGCCGAGGCCCTTGTCGTTTCGATCTCGTTAAAATGGACACGAATCGACATTCACCCAATATAAGTTTAACCCTTTTTCGGGCTGGGATGGATTGATTACGAAAAAGGAATACCCTAGCCTATCGCGACTAGGAGGTTTTCCCGGATATTGTTTTCTACCTTTTCGGATCCGGGGAACTATTTACGAAAAGGGACCTGTGGAGTTTTCTTTTCCGCTGTCTTTTCAAACTCTCTAAACATGAAAAGACGCCGAGTTCTTCCTTTGTCAGACTCGTTAAACCCTGATGACATCGGATCTAGTCGAAATGACGTTCTCCGAGTTTCTCCTTCCTGGGACTCGTTAAATGCACTAGGATGGATTTTCCCGAAGGGCGGACTTATATCGCAAGCATATGCTATCCCCTTCAAGCTTGTTATCAAAATAATTGGGGTACTCGCCAGAAATGGTGGGGGAAAAATGGAACCATCGTCGTTGTCGTCGGCAGTATGTCGCTCTTGAACATGGCACTTGTCTGCATTCGTGTCGGGTTGGGGACATCTCATCTCGTTGCTTCACTTTGTCTCCATGGGTTTGGGTAATCTCTTTTGACCTCTCATCTGTTCACTGCCTCGTCACCATGACCTCTGATCCGTTGATGTCAAATACTGCCAAGTCCATTGTCGTGTCGTTCATGTGTTCAAGAGAAGTTGGCCTCTGCAAATATCAACCTTCCTCTGTTTCTTATATGGTCCTGATTCACAACAAAACATTATGTTCCTCTGTCTCGTGTCGATGATGTGGGAATCATTATGGCCCACCTTCGATCAAGGTCACTTCCTGTCGACTTCAACTCATTATCCAGAAAGTTGGTCTAGAGACTCCTGATGGTACCTTGGAGCCTGCATGCCTCAATGGCAGGTTCGTCGCATTCGACGTGAAGTTTACATCATTGACTTCCGATCGAATGATTCTGCGGGTGTTTGACGTCAACTCATTTATTCACACGCCGTAGATTGTACCTGTAGTACCTTGAGAACCATTGTCATTATTGGTGGTTTCTCTCGCGTCTGTTAACAGCTTTCATCATTGGCTGGTAATCAGACGATGTTCTTGCATGTTCGACATCAGCTCACATACTCACATGCTCGAACTTGTACTTGTTTGGGTCGAGATGGAGCGCAAGACCCTGTATTGTGTCTGTTGTAATCCAGGCTGCGATTGTGGATTATTATCATTATGTACATGACTCACTGATTGGATGGCTGCGACCATACCTGAGTCTATTTGTTTGATCTTAGTTGGATGGCTGCGCCCATACCCTGGATTCGGATTATAGCATACTCTGTTCGGATGGCTGCGTCCATACCATATATATACATCATGTACTTGAGATATCAGTTGTATCTTTCTGTGCAGGTTTTCCGACGGCGGGCCTTCAGTTGGACATGTTCTCGTAAAGCATTTCACCCCTCTCTCTCGGGCCTCATGCTTTAGGGGGCATCTGTTACACAGTAATTTGTCACCGTCCCTACCATTCCCCGTCCCGCACAATGGAGGACCCATTATGTGACCTGTGAACACTGTCATGCCTTGAAAACATCATCAATGCATCCCTCCGAGTATGAGCTTCATTTCCCCTTGAGACATCTCCTTGCAAAATCCATGAAAAACAGCTCTTTTTGCATTGGCGCGGGTAGACAGTTCAGTGCTCGCGCCAATCAGGGAAATCCCGTAAAGAGGTCGCGCCACTTGGCGCTCTGTCATAGAGCAGCAATCGCGCCACCCATTTTAGGGACTGTTTTTTAAATATGGATGGCGGAAGTTGAGTTCAAACAAACTCACAAACCACTGCCTATCTTGAGTTGGGAGGTTTGGCTGCGGGAGTTCTATGGAAGGGATTTTGTTTTGCCACCTCCCATGGAACCTTCCTTGTTGATAGGGCCAATCACATAATAATAGGGATCCCAACTCCCTCCTTCCCCATCTATAAAAGCCTGCTCAGATCCATGGCAAGCTAGTCTTGAAGTGCTGAAGCTTTGCATCTCCCTATTCCCAAGTGCCTTGGTGCTGTAAAGAATCCCTTCTTTCCCTTAAGGCCCATTCAAGCGAGGAGACCATTGTTACGAGACTCTGGAGAGGTTTTCCCTTTCCTTGGCGAGCTTTGCGAGACGTGGACGACCGGAGACCCGTTCGAAGGAAGTTGCGACGTCAGAACTTGGTTGTAACTTCTATTCGTTTATCATTTAATAGATGACTGTGATTATGGTTCCACTCCGTTTTCCATCATGTTAATGCGAGTAATATCTTTTCTGACCGATGTTTAGTTACGTATGCTGGTTCCTATGCTTGTATCTGTTCGTTTCTTCTATGTGCAGGTGTTCATCCGCGGAGATCGTGGAAGAATTTTGATCTGCCAGGGCTGAAGGACGGGGACACTTCTTCTTCAGATCATAGCGTTGGAATCCAGGTAGGCTTCTATCCCAAGTCTTTCATTCGTAATTAGGAGCTTGCGTCATAGCATTGTTTGTTTGTTGCTAGACCCCTGCTGGGCTAGTAGGGATCGCCTCTGTCCGCAGAGGGGATTTACCTCCTCAACACATGTCGACATCGATGATCACCAACTGGAAGAAGCTTCACGCTTCAGATTCCGAGTTGGTGAATCCCACATTGTATAGACAGCTGATTGGTTCCTCGATGTATTTGGTCAACACCAGACCAGATATATGTTTTGCAATCAACACGATGAGCCAGTTCATGTGTGAGCCCAGGGGGGTGCACTAGGTTGCTGCAAAACACATTTTGCGGTACTTGCAGGGGACAGTGGAGTATGGTCTGGATTATAGGCAAGGAGATGGAGTGAGATTAGCAGGTTACACTGATTCTGATTGGGCAGGTTGTGCTTCTGATAGGAAGAGCACTTCAGGGTGTTATTTTGGGTTGGGTTCGACAGAGGTGTCGTGGTTCAGCTGAAAGCAGTAGTCAGTAGCATTGAGTTCAGCGGAAGCAGAGTAAATGTCAGCCAGTCTAGCTAGTTGTGAGGCCATCTAGCTTCGCAAGATGTTGTTTGGCTTATTTGGTCAACCGTTGAAACCTTCAATGATATACTGTGATAATCAGAGTTGCATTAAACTCACGGAGAATCCAGTATTTCATGACAAGTCAAAGCATATCGGGATCAAATATCATTTCATCAGAGACTATGTTCAGAAGGGAGCTGTGAAGCTTGAGTATATTCCCACTGATGAGCAGGTTGCAGATATTCTAACCAAAGCCTTACCACGGGGCAAGCATGTCTACTTCAGAGACAAGATGGGCGTGGTGAGGAACACCTTCCTCGGTAAGAGGGAGTGTTGAAATTTGGTTATCGGAGGATAGGTGGTTCCCCAAGGCTTTGATCTTTGGCCTAGGGAAAACTGTCCAAAAGAATTTAATTTTTCTCCTAAAGTGACTTTATAAAGTTATAAAGTCAAATCTAATTTAAAAGTGACTTTAAGTGATAAAGTTACTAAGTCTAATTTTAAAGTGACTTTAATAAAGTCAACATGAAATTAGAAAGGGAAAGTGACTTTGGAAATAAATGACTAAGTAGGTCTTTATTAAAGTGGGGTGAATTAAAAAATAGAAAGTGAGATTTAAATGAGCATTTAATCTCGGCCCTAGAACTAAAGCTATCTCAGCCATTAGATTTAGGGATTCCCCAAAAGTCACTTAGAGTTAGGTTAAAGGAGGAAAATGAGGGAAAAGGTCATTCATTCTTTCATGAACAGATTGAGAGTGGAGAAGAGAAAGTTAAGGAGATTTTTTGAGCAGTGAGGAGAAGGAGGGCAGCAACAAGGAAACTTCAGCGAATCCATACAGTAGCATATAGGCACATTTCCCAAGGCAGAAATCCGTACAGTAGGAGGTTGGCAAACTTTTCGAGGAAGGAGGCACACAAAAAGAGGGATTTGGTACAGCAGCCTCAGCACGCATTCCAAGGCAGATTTTGGGCTCGAAAACCAAGGATGAGTTCGTTGTTTTTCTGGCACAGATTTCAAGGAAATGCGTGCAACATAACAGCATTGTTTTCGAGGCTGTTTTCAAGCATAGGAATCTAGGAGGAAGTACAGTTGTACTTTCCGTACAGTCTGTACAGTTGTACGGTCATACTGCTTAAATCTGGGCACGCATTTCGACAATGGTAGTTCAGCATATAATGTTGTAATAAATGCTGTAAAATTTCGGGTGTTGATTTTTTTATGTTGGACACATTTTCCAAGGCAGGGTATAAGCACAGAAATCGAGATACGTACATTTATTAAGTTGCTAGAATTTTTGCTGTAAATTCTGTCTCACTGTAAAAGCATATTCAGAAATAAAGAGAGCTTTCGAACTGGTTTTCCCCAAGAGTTGTAGGGGGTTTTTCCAGGGTCATGTTGACCAAAAATCAGCGTGTCAAAATTCTATGTGTGGCTGATTGATTTTTCTGAGTTTTTATTTCTGCATTTTAGCACTGTGAAATTTCCAAAATTTGTGTTTTAAGAAAATATTTATTTTTCCAACTTGTTGAATGTATGGCTATGGGAATGGGCATTTAACTTTATGGGAGAAATAAGGAGAAACTGAAAACCAGGGTTGGGTTATCAAATTTCTACAGCACTGGTAGCTCAGGTTGGTGAACCATCTACCTTTCGAGAAGCAATTGGGCATCAAGTATGGGTGGATGCCATGGTGGAGGAGTATAGCTCCATCATGACAAATGATGTATGGGAAGTAGTCCCTAGACCACGGGACATATCAGTTGTAAGATCCAGATGGATCTACAAGATCAAATATGTTGCAGATGGCAGCATAGAGAAGTTCAAGGCAAGATTTGTAGCTGAGGGGTATGTACAGAAGGAAGTCATTGATTATGAAGAAGCCTTCGCCCCAGTAGCTCGATACACTTCTATCAGATCTGTCATCTCTCTGGTTGCGCAGATGGGATGGGAGATTCACCAGATGGATGTTAAGACAGCGTTCTTGAATGGGTGATAGAGGAGGAAGTGTATATAGAACAGCCAAAGGGCTTCGAAACACATGAGCAGAAGAATCATGTTTGCAGGCTTAAGAAAGCCTTGTATGGCGTAAAACAAGCCCCCAGGGCATGGTATGGACGGATTGATAGCTACTTGCAGAAGATGGGGTTCGTCAAGAGTGACGCATATCCCAACCGCTACTACTTGAGAGTAGGAGATGAGCCGCTTATTCTTGTACTTTATGTGGATGACCTGTTTTTGACCGGATAATCCAAGCTCATCAATGACTGCAAGGAGAATCTGGCAACAGAATTCGACATGAAGGACCTAGGGTAGATGCACTATTTTCTTGGATTATAAGTCTGGCAACAGAAAGGGGAAATCTTCCTTGGACAAGGAAGATACACGACAGAAATCCTAAAGAGATTTCAGATGGAAGACTGTAGACCCATGGCCACGCCAATGATTACTAACTAGAAGAAGATAGACACATCGGAGGATGATGAGGCTGATCGCACCTTGTACAGACAGCTCATCGAATCATTGATGTATCTGGTCAATACTAGACCAGACATCTATTATGCAGTGAATACCCTCAGTCAGTTCATGGTGGAACTAAGGAGGGCTCACTGGGCAGCAGCCAAACATGTTCTCAGAAACTTGAGAGGGACAGTCGTGTATGGGCTGAAGTACACCAATGGTAATGAGGTCCAGTTGAGTGGGTTCACAGATGCAGACTGGGTTGGAAGCACAATACATCGGAAAAGTACCACTGAGTAATGTTTCAGTCTTGGATCAGGAATGACCTCCTGGTGCAGCAGGAAACAGAAGTTCGTAGCACTGAGCTCAACCGAGGCAGAGTACATGGCAGCAAGCACAGCTTTGTGCGAGGCCATATGGCTCTGCAAGTTACTCTTGAACCTGCTCAAGAAGCAGACAGAACCGACCAGGATTATGTGCGATAATCAAAGCTGCATTAAGCACTCTGAAAATCCTATGTTTCATGCCCGATCGAAACACATTGACACTCGATGTCACTTCATCAAGGACTATGTCCAGAGGGGAGTAGTGCAATTGCGATACACTCCTACAGGAAAACAGGTGGCAGATGTCCTCACAAAGGCTCTAATTAAGATAAAGCTCTCTTACTTCAGAGATAAGATGGGATGGTCGAGAACCCCTTCCATTAGACGAAGGGTGGTCTTCGTCTAACAGATGCTGCAGTGGCAGGTAGCAGTACAGGAAGCAACAGCGCGGAGATGAGGGGCAGGAGCCAGGACAACATCAACGCAGCATATGGTGTAGAGTCAGAGCAGTACAACAGTATCTTGCTTAAACACTTTCCTCGCTAAGAGGGAGTGTTTATTTCTATAGCATCGGGAAGTGTTCTAAATCTCACTTTTGGTAGACAGGCTTGGACATCAATTATCCAGAGAACCTAGAAATCGTTTGTGGAAATTCCACTCGGATATGACTTTATTAAAATAATTAATTATTTTAATGCAGACCCTAATTTTAAACTTAGGGAAATTAAACAATTAAAGGATATTAATAGAGCAGAGTGTGAATCTTCTAGAAAAAGAAGATCAAGTAATCTTTTAATCTGAGCCATTGATTAACGATATAATTTTGGTTGTTGATTCAATAGCGAGAAGACTATAAGAAGAGACTTGCGGGCCATTTGGAAATCAAGCCGGGGACACTCTCAGTACCCGAAGGAAATCGATTCTGAAGCAAGAGAATTCGATTTCAGTGGGTGAGACTGTAGAGTCAGGGTTGCAGAAGCAGGAGGGAGGAGTCAGTTATCGGGAAGCAGAAGGAGGGAGGATGGGGAAGGGTGAGTTGATCAGCAGCAAGACCCCATCCACACAGAATCACGCAGTCCAGGGAGAGACTGCGCAAAGCTCTCATGCTGGATGACGTAAAGGGTAAAGGAGGTCACCCCGAGGGTCTGAAATTTGTCTGGAGGGTCCAGAAAATTCAGCCAGGTGTTTGCTAATTTTTCTCCGCACTGTAAATGTACTTTCCATTTCTGAAGATAAATATAAAACCCTCATCTACTGCATTGGTTTTCCAACATTGGGTTTTTTCGGAGACAATTGTCCAAAAATAATTGTGTTCATGTGGTTGTTTCTATTGTGCTACTTGTGTAAATTATCTTTCTGTTCTTATGCTCATAATGATAGTGAAGATCTGCAAATTTGTTTATTTCATAATTTATTGAAGCATCTGTAAATAACTTATCTCATAAGTAGGAGAAATAAACCAAGTATTGCAGAAATATTTTCCTCTTGAAAATTTCACATGGTATCAGAGCAAAGGGGTAAAAACAGAAAGGGAGGATCTGCCATGGACCAAAGATCCATCATTCGGAAGGGTTCACGCAGTCCTCTAGAGCACGCAGAAATGCAGAGAGAACACGACATGAAAGTGTTGGCATCCAGACTAGAGGAAAATCTTGCTTGTGTGTCGAGCACAGCTCCTCCAAGTGTTTGGTATATTGACAGGGGAGCATCTGCTCATATGACGGGGGTTTGAGAATGTTTTTCGAGCTACCAAGAAGAACAGATGAATTTCCAGATAACTATGGGAAACAAGGCAAAATGCACCCCCATAGGCAGAGGTACCTTAACATTTCAGACCGAGGATGGCAACAAGATTCGAGCCACGAATGTTCTGCATGTACTAGGGTTCGAGATGAATTTACTCTCAATGTCTCAACTTCAGAACAAGGGCTATGACGTATACTTTATTAGAGATATGGTGTATGTCAAACATCCTAGCTGGAGCAAAAAGGCACAAATCGGAGTAAGGAGTCACAAGCTGTTTAAGCTCCAGTGTGAATCTCTGGTCGCCCTGATTGGCAGTACAGACGACAAAGATCTGAATGAATTATGGCACAAAAGGATGGGGCATCTACATCATGGAGCCTTGGGGCCTTTGCACAATAAGTATGTGGGCCTGCATGGAGACAGCATAAGGCTACGTCACCCTGGCCTTTGCGTGAAACTGTGTTGTCCCTTCAGATCTGGCTTTCTGCAGCAAGATTCTTCATTCTTCTGCTAGTGACTCTGCTAGATCTGCAATCGCTCTGATACCATTTGAAAATTTCAAAATGTTACTAATGCAAAAAATCTATTGTTATATCTGGTTATACTTCTCCTACTTAAACAAGTTATCAATGCTGAAATCTTCAGATCAACAATGAAGTAAACACATAACAGACTTTCATCGATTCAGATCTAAAACAGAAAAATTACATGCACACATAGACAAAGTGACACAAGATTTTCTAGAAAATAGTCCCCAGAAAAACCCAATGTGGGAAAATCGTTCTTCTGGCTGTTGGAGGGTTTGTATTATTAAGAGTTTTCTGAATACAACAAATCTAGGTACCACAATGGTAAACCCGACAGAGAAAAATATAGATCTCCAGCTAACCTGATGTTTTGAAGCCAAAACGTTGACTGATCCACACCCTCAAACGAGATTTACAAGACTCAGCCAGATCTTGGCCCTAGAAACCACAGCGCTGCCCCTGAAGCGCCTGTGTCAACCTCTGCAGCCTTTGCGTGCTTCTACGTTGGCCTGGAGAAGGTTATGTAACCCCAAAATGGATGACGCAGACCCTACGACGCCCCTGAGGGTCTCTATGTAACTGAGCGAGGTCCCCAGCTGACCAGCGTTGTCCCAGAAGGGACTGCGTAGCACCTGCGTAGCTGAAGTTGCCCCTGCGTGGCCCAGCTGATGCCCTCTCTGTTGTTGTTGCCTCTGCTTCTCTACGCTACCTCTGGAAGCTACTCTCTACCTCTTGTTGATTCTAGCCACTGGGATCAGACCATTCCCTTTGCCTAAACTCCCCTCTCTACAGCTGAAACACTTCTAGAAATTCTTAGCAAACCACGCCCTAGAATTCCAACTTAGCTTCAGTGCTATGCCTCTATGTGTCTCCTCCAAATGACCCGAAGCCTTTCCTTTATACTTTTCTCATTGGGAAACCAATGGCCATGATCAGATCTTGAATCAATGGCTAAGATTAAAAGAAAGCTTCATCCATGTGACTTAAGACAATTTCATCACATGTTTTAATTAATTACCTTTAATAATTTAATTTTTCTAAGTTAGACTTAGGTTCCATAATTAGAATTATTAATTAATTAATTATCTCCCAAACTGGAGGAAATTTCCCAAATCCCCTTCTGGGTATTGGAGATCTCATGTACTCTAGCCCCTCCACAAATTTTGGGAGCTAGAGCACATCAGATGCTACCCCATCACATAAGAAAACTCAACATCCATTTCCCTCTAGTGTCACAAAAACAACTGATATTTTGCAGTTGATACATTCTGACTTATCTAGTATGTTTCCTATGACATCCTTGGGAGGATGTTCCTATTACATGACTTTTACAGATGACCTCTCACGGAAGACCTTGGTGGAAAATCAAACCGAAAAGAAAATCAAAGTTTTGAGGACAGACAATGGGACCGAGTATGAGTCAAATGAGTTTAATGACTTTTGTAGAGAAGTTGGCATTAAGAGGGAGACCACAAGTGCGTACACTCCTGAGCAAAATGTTGTTGCTGAAAGAAACAACAAGACTATTGTGGAAGTTGTCCGCGCCATGCTATGTCACCAAGGTCTTCTGAAGTTTCTATGGGGAGAAGCTATGAACACTGTTGTGTACATTCAAAATAGATGCCCGCATTCTGCTCTGGACTCCAAAACTCCTGAAGAAGTCTTCTTTGGTAAGAAACCTGATGTTTCTCGCTTTAGAGTTTTTGGTTGTCCTATTTACTTTCATGCGCCGAAAGAAAAGAGAAGCAAGTTGGATGCTTCTAGAATGAAGGGAATGTTTGTGGGCTACAATGAAACTTCGAAGGCATATAGGATCTATGTGCCTGGCAAAAGAGAAGTGGAGATATGCCACGATGTCACCTTCGATGAAGATGTTGCCCTCAAGAAAGTGAGCAATCTTCCTAGCTCCAAGGAAGACAAAGAAGATGGAGAAGCAGGGAAGCTGGAAGAGCCAAAGGATGAACTGATGCCTGATGTTGAAGGACCTATGGATCCTATTGATCCACCTCCTTCAAATAAGAGAAGAACTTCATGGCTCAGGGATACTCTCGCAGATACCGAGAGACATATTTCCCCAAGGGGAATATTCCGTGAATAGCAACAAGTCGAAGAGCTGCCAAGGGCATCTAGCAGCGATGAGTACGATAGTACAATCTGAGCCTAGATGATTTGAAGAACCCATAAAGCATCAAGTTTGGAAGGATGCTATGCACGAAGAATATGAATCCATTATGAAAAATAATGTCTAGGAAGTGGTCCTGAGACCGGAGGAAAAATCTGTTGTCACCTCAAAATGGCTCTATAAGATCAAGTATGGATCTGATGGAAGTATTGAAAAGTACAAGGCAAGATTTGTTGCCCGAGGCTTCTCTAAAAAAGAAGGCATAGATTATGATGATATATTTGCACCTGTGGCCCACTATACCTCCATCCGATCTATTATTGCCCTTGTTGCAACGCAACGATGGAGTCTCCATCATATGGATGTGAAGACCGCTTTTCTGCATGGTTCTATAAAGGAAGAGGTGTATGTGGAGCAACCTCTGGGGTTTGAAGTCCGAGATAGAGACACCCATGTATGCAGGTTGAAGAAAGCCCTCTATGGGTTGAAGCAAGCCCCCAGGGCTTGGTACGAGAGGATAGATAGCTACTTGATGAAGCTGGGCTTCACCTGAAGTAATGCTGATCCAGATCTTTATTTTAAGGTTGATAGAGAAAGGCCTCTCATTCTGTTTCTCTATCATGGACGATCTCTTCCTAACAAGTGTTGACCCTCTCATTCATCACTGTAAGAGGGAGCTAGCTTCCGAGTTTGAGATGAAAAACCTAGGACTGATGCACACTATTTCCTAGGCTTGGAGGTCTGGCAGAGGTTAGGCGAGATTTTCTTTTCTCAAGGAAAATATGTTGTAAAGTTGCTGGAGAGATTTGGTAATGTGGACTGTAAGTCTATGTTGACACCGATGGAACTCAACTTTAAGAAGCTGTGTGGAAACGCTACTGGGCCTGTGCTAGCCAATCCTACTGAGTATCAACAACTCGTGGGGGCCCTGATGTTCCTAGTGAACTCTCGTCCGGACGTATAATTTGTCGTTAACACTTTGAATCAACATATGGTTGATCCTCATCACATTCACTGGACTGGTGCCAAGAATCTATTGAGATATCTTCAGGGCACAATCAACCATGAGCTGAGATACATTGTCGGGAGTTTGAGACTCCATGGATATTCTGATGTTGATTAGGTTGGCAGTGTGGTGGAGCGCAAGAGCACATCTGGATGTTGCTTCACCTTGGGTTCTGCTTCGATATCTTGGATGAGAAGGAAGCAAAATTCGGTGGCTTTGAGCACCACTGAGGCCAAATACATTGCAGCAAGTATGGCCTGTTGTGAATTTGTTTGGTTGCGAATGCTCTTCAGTGAGTTGTTTGGGCGTGTGCTAGACACCACCGTTATCCTTTGTGATAACCAAAGTGGGATTCGTCTTTCAAATAATCTTGTGTTCCACGATCGATCCAAGCATATTGATATCAGGTACCACTTTATCCGGGATATGGTACAGCGAGGCGCCATAAGGCTCAATCATATAGGAACTGATGAGCAAGTCACAGATATTCTCACGAAGCCCATGGGGAAGGTCAAGTTCCTAACCTTTCGTGAGAAGCTTGGAATCATGGAAAGACCCTATTCTGAGGGTCCTGCTTGAGTTGGACTATGAGCTCTAGGAGCTCTAGGGGGCTTGGGGATAGCTTCTTGGAGCTATAAGCACATACGAGTCTAGGCTTGCCGAACCTTATTGTGCTTCTACCCACCATTATGATATTGAGTTGGTTCACCTCTCTTTGATCTGTGCCCCGCATGCATCCTACCCATGGAGTTTCGGACTCGTGGTAAGTACCTCTCATTTGGCCAATGAGGTGGGAAATGTGGATAGAGACCAATAGCAAGACCGATGGACGCATTGGAGATTGTCGTACTCTCTATGTCTAGGATGGCACATGTCCAACACCTTGATCTAGGATCAAGTATGATAAGGTTCTTACCTCTAAATTGACTTCGGGTTAGTATGAGACTCTTTTTGAGTGCAATAGAGGTTTTTACCTCTAAGTTGACTTCGGGTCAACTGAGTGTGATGTCTTTGTGACTCACCTTTTGTTCTATCTGAGATCGAGAGCCAGCAAAGCAAGTTATGGAAGGATGACGCACGATGTTTGGTGAAAGTACACGATGGTACTGATGGATGGCACTTGTCGACAGATGGAGTTCTCCCTAGTTGAGAAGGAGTGTTAATTTTGGGCAACTAGTTCCAAACTCCATGTTGCACTACTCATATGATGATGGTCATATTTTTGTTGAATTCCTCTTTCGAAGAGGTGCAATATTGATCTAAAGATCATCTTGTTTGGATGAGCAGAACATATATTTTGAATTTATTTTCCACACATGTGCAAGGTCGGCCAGATTTGTAATGTAGGCTCACATCCCTAATAGATGTGTCACACATCCTCACTTATGGATATAAATTGGAGAGACTTGGAGGTCATTTTCATCATCAACTAATCACACATCTCTCTTTGTGACCTGATTGGTTCAATAGCCTTTGGAGGCCTCTTCCCTTCACACGTGCGGAGCTATAGAAGTTGTTTTTTGCGGATTTGTTTAGGGCTTATTTGCTGCAGCGTTGACCATGGTAACCCTTGGTCGTTTCACCTCAAAACTCTGCTAAAATTCTGATTTTGAGAGGTCGTACTACTGGGCACTAAAATCGAGGAAATCGGAGTTGTTTGACCGAAGCCCTAATCTATAGTGTTGACATTCTGCTAGTGTCCTGGGTTGACTTTTGGTTAACCAACATTGACTTGTGATGAGCTGTCTTTGAGGGTTGTGGATGTGACACTTGGAAGGTTAGCTGATCTAGAAAGGCTTTGTTGGTTGAAGCATCATGTTGACTGTCGTAACGCACAATATCTCATATCTTTGCTGGACAAAAGGAATTGTAAATTTGATCTATATTATTGGCTTGTCTTTTGTTGATCTATTATTGTGTACAGCAATTTACTTTCATGTTTATGTGATTGCTATTTTGTATGGGGCCTAAGAAAGATTGAAGTAAAATTGCATCAAGCATAGAACATCATGGTTATCTAAATTTAACAGCTTAGCTTAGGCTTAATTCTGCACCAGCAGAACCTTTACCCCACCAGCAACTGTTGAAGATCTGTTGCTCATCTTCCGGTTCATGGTACTCTGCACAACAATCAAATTCTGGACTACGTCACCCTGGCCTCTGTGTGAGCAGACTGGCTCAGCGTAGCGACTACGCAACGCACGCTGCTCCTACGTCCCTCTAGAAGGCACTGCGTTGTCTCTGCGTCACCCAGTTGGGACTACGTCAACCTTTGCGTGGCTCTTGCTACCTCTGCGTCCTTCTGTTGTTGTTTCTTTCTCTACTGCTTTCTCCAACACAGATTTCTTCAGTCGTCTTGTTGGAGATCTAGGTTGATCTGCAATCTCTCTGATACCATGTCCAAATTTCTGAATTTACTAAACAGAAACCCTACTGTTAAATCTTGGTTTACTTCTCCTACTTAAATAAGTTATTAATCTGAAAAATTCAGCATTAACATCGAAGTAAATACAGTTAACAGCCTATACATACAGATCAAGTACTAAATAACATGCTTAATGACAAAGTGATACAAGAATTTCTGGAAAAATGTCCCTAGAAATACCCAATGCGAGAAAACCGGTGCTGCTAGCTTCTGGAGGGTTTTTAATATTTATTATTATGCAGATTCTAAGTACAACAGATCTGGGTACCAAACTGGTTAACTCGACAGAGAAATATAAACGGCAGCAATACCTCTATCTGGAAAACAGAAAAACTGAATGATTCACACCATCAAACTGGATTTACAGAACTCAGCCCCTTTCTAGCCTTTGGAAACTCCAGCGCTACTCTGAAGCCCTCTACGCCAGCCTTCCTGCCTTGCGTCAGCCTCTGCGCTACTCAGGAAGGGCCTGCGTCACCCTAGACTGTGTTACGCTGCCCCTATGCTACCCTAGTTGGGCCTGTGTCAGCCCTTCTGGCCTCCTGCTGCCTTTGCACTACCCCTGCTGGGCTTTTCGCTGCTCTGCATAGTTGTTGCCTCTGCATTGCCCTAGTATGCTCCTTCTCTGCCCTCGTTGTACTCTTGGCCTGGGACTAGACCATCCCACTCACTAATACTGCCCCTCATTGCAGCTAAAACACTTATGAAATTCTTAGCAAACCATGCCCTAGAATCTCAGCTTAGCTTCAACGCTCTGCCAGTGTGTGTGTTCTCCAACTAACCCCAAGCCTTCTTCTTATACTTTTCTCGTTGAAACATCAACGGTCATGACCTAATCTCTAATCGACGGCTAATATTAGAAGTTGCTTGATCCACGTCACTTAAGTCATTCTCATCACATATTTAATTTAATTAACTTTAATCTTTTAATTTTCCTAAGTTAGACTTAGGGTCCTTAATTAAAAAGATTAATTAATTAAATATCTCTTAAACTTGATGGAATTTCTTCAAACGCTTTTTGGGTCTTGGAGATCTTATGTACTTTAGTCCCTCCACAAAGTTTGGGAGCTAGTGCACATTCGATGCTACCCCAACACCACAAAATCTCAACAGTTACTATAGTACTGCTTAAATTTTAATAGCACGCATTGCATTATTGAATGAGTCATTGTCTTAAACTTAGTATCTGGGTTGAAAGAAATTAACTGTTATAAGAAATCCTAGGGCAGAAATTGCCCTACCCAATCACACATCTCTAAACCTCAGGTTTGGGTCTCCTCATAGGCCTTTCTTGGAGAGCCACTAAGCTTTGTCAAAGCAATTGAGCCGTGCATTGAGCCTCTCCTTTGAATGGGCCTTGGAAATCACATCATACCTTGCCATTGATCCTACCATTCACGTGATTTCCCTCATATCAAGACTCCTCCAATCGGTGAAAATTCATAAAGAGTAGGGGGCACTAATTGAGGTGACAATGGGTCTTTGTCCCATCGTTGTTATTTGGTCTAGTAGTTGTCCGTTAGGCACACCTTCTAAGACCCCTGCTAGATTATGTGGCAACATGGCCTATTTGGAGAATATTCAAGATTCTTATCATGTTAGCATTTTAGGCCCAAGGGGCATTTTGGCGAATTAGAGGGAGCATTCTAAAAGCATGTTCTAGAGGCCACTTTGTGAGGTATAGACATTTGGATAGGGAAAGGTGTATTCAAAGTTCATAGATAGATAAGGTGTATGACCTTGACAAGACAAAGGCCCTAAAAGTTCATAAACCTAAGCCTAATATGGAGGATTTTTATCATTCAGGTCCTAAATACAATTTTGACAACACTAATGTCTTAGTCCAAAGCATTATTTTAAAACTCTAACTCGGGTTCGAAACCAGCCGAGGGTCGACTCTGACTCCGACTCCGTATCGACTGGGCTTGTTTGGTTTCAATGACTCGGTCTTTGTAAAAAATACATCAAATATTAATTTTTTTATAAAAAAACGTAATTTTAAATATTTTCTTTATGTCTCCAAACACAAAGCATTACAATATAGACAAAAGACAACATATGATCAAAATAGGCTCATGAATATATCCATTATATCAAAATGGCACCCAATGCATTGTCCAATACATACATGAAAACCCTAACAGCAAGCAGCAAGTTGAAAACCAGTTTGGAGTCCAAATTTGGGCGTTTGTGGGGTCAACGACCTGCTGGCACTGGCTCGGCCAATCTAGGTCGGCCAGTCTAACTCGGACTCGACCGAGCTAACTGGTTTGTGACCGAACCAACCGAGTCAGTGACTAGCTCAGTTGGTTCAGTCACAAACCGGCCACCGGACCGGTTTTCTACCGAGTCGGTCCGGCCAGGGGGTTGGCTCAGTCAGCTTGGCCTATTCCGAGTCAGACCGACCGATTTTTAAAACAATGGTCCGAAGTGATGTCTACTATTGTTAGTCCTGACTCCTGGCTATGTCACTTTACCCTCAGTCATTTATTACTATAATTGGGGACATGGATTAAAATATTTGTTTTCCTAGTCTATAAACATGAAAGGTCATATCATGTATTAACTTCACTTGGTTGCCATTCTTTTGCACCTAAGGCACATCAACAAAAAGATTTTGCAGCACAAGCGCCCTTGAACACAATATCAGAGGTGTTTTGAAGATCTTTACCTATTTTCTCATATCAAGGCATATTGTTAGTTAATATTTTTCAGATTTTTCATAACCTAGTTATATAGCCTAAAACCCAGATATCATCTCCCTAAAACATTTCAAAATAATCATGAAAAAAAGATTTATGTTATGCATATTGCAAAGGAACTCCAAGGGGGGGAGATGCAATGCAATTTTGGAAGTAGAATAATAAGTGGGGGAGTGAACCATCTTAACTACTATCTTACCATTCGCTGCAATGCAACCTACGCTCAAAAAATGCATGTGGATGGAACTCATCAATGTCGAATCAATCTAAAATCTAGATGCCATAATTGAGAATAGAGCTCAGAGAAAAAAATTGGATGTTTAGAAAATGCAATATACTCTCTCTTCTATTGCTAAAAGCAATGTTGTCCCTCTTGGATAGATCAACCAATTAGAAATCAGCCTCTTCGAGGAGGCAACCTCCTTTACATTACAAAAATGAACGATTCTTGGATGATTGAAATGACAAAACCTCCTTTCTATATATAGAAGTCTAAGGGGTCACAATATGATCAGAGCCTACATAACAATAATAATGTATGGGCTTCTATGAGGCACAATAATAACAATATGGGGACTACATGGGCACAATAATAACAATAAGGGGCTACACTAGTATTATAGGGACCTAACATGCCCCTCTCCTTCAAAAAGGTGTTGTCTTCAATGTGCTCCCCCATTGAACCCTTTTGTTTGAGATTTATCAATTGGCTAAAGAAGGTGTTGCTCTTTGTATCCTCATAATGTGTTATCATTTCCTCCGTAAAAATTGACCAAGTGACAAGTGGTTTATGAGAAAAAAATCATTGATACCATACAAACTGATTGGGTTCTAAATATAAAGTTGCAATGCGTACCTCTTGTGTGTGTTGCACATTATGAAGATCAAAATATTGCTACCATCTGTAGTATCCATGTTACCAGATCCTTTTCATCAAACTTGCTCATATCAATCTTTAGAACATGGTGGGTCTTCAATCCAACATTGGAGTCTATGAAATCATGATTAACATTTCTTTTGTTCTCATCATGAGTTTCATCTAATACCTTTTTGCCATTAGGGAGCATTTCTTATAGTAACTTTGTCAAACCTTCCTTCAAACCTTCCATGTATGTTTTCAAACCATTCCTCAAATCTTCCATGTTGCCTTTCACTTTTGCTTTTATACCATCCATATTAGCTTTCATGTCATCCTTCAAACCTTCCATGTATGTTTTCAAACCATTCCTCAAATCTTCCATGTTGCCTTTCACTTTTGCTTTTATACCATCCATATTAGCTTTCATGATGTCCTTCAAACCTTCCATGTCTGATTTTAAACTATTCTTCAAACCATCACACTCACTTACCCTTCTGATGCATTCTCCCCCCTGTTTCTGCTAATACCATTTTTGCTCCACACACCCAATCCAGTTTTCATTGTTCAACCCACCTTGGAGAGTATGAAATGGAGGCAGAGACTTCATGATTAAGAACTTGAAACCAGGTGCAATTGTGAATTTTTTTCAAACTTGGTTTTCAATGTTGCTAGATCCCCATGTTTTTGCTACATGAGGCAGTAACTTTAATGTCCCTAGTTTTGGGTTGTTATGGGTAAAATTTTGACCATGGCTATCCAAAATGTGTAAAATAATGATTGTTGGGCCATATTAAATTTCTTGTGGTCTTCGCATATTATGCATGAACATAGTTATTAGTTTCTCATTGGAGTTAATATTATTGTAATTGTTTTTATTTTGAAATTTTGTTTTCTATTGAAAGTCAGTTTGGCTTGGGAAGGTTCGCACTTCTTATTAAGCTTTTTTTCCATAGAACTAGGTCACTGATGTTTTAAAGATGTTGGATTTGATATATCAATTATTCTTGATAAAAGGTTTCAACTTTCATCCACAACTACATGTCTTGATACCTTGTGGCATGTTATTTATTCTAACGCCATGATGCTTATATAGCTCACTATGTGTTTTTTAACATCCCCAACTGACTTCGTGATCTTTAATTGGTGGATCTCAACAATTTTGTTGTTTTGTCGGCAGTATCTCCAATTCACGATTTCTTACAGACTTTCCCTAATTTTCTTCTAGGTTTTGGCTTATTCAATACCATTCTACCATTCATTGGCAATGCCTTTCTATGGAAGGCAATTGACTTTGTCATTATCAACAGTGCCACTAATTTCAACTGATAGTAAAGTTCATAAAGATTATCAACAATGTGTTGAATGGGATTTATCCAAGGGTAGAAATATGATCACAACACAATTATGATCATCTATTATAAAGATGCTTGTACACACGCTTGGTCTTGTTAAACAACTGGTGCCACTGTTTTACAATGTTCAAGCATTGGACAATTTATGATGTCGTTATTATTATGCTAGAAAGGATATAGTAAACAACCTAGTAATAGTTGAACTGATTGTACATTGTGGGTGTCTATGGTTTCATTCAAAAGATAGTAGAGGACACATCCACCATGTAGAAATTTTTGAATCTTATATCTTATGCAAAAATTATTACTATTAATCCGGTTATGCTCTTCCTACTTAGACAAGTTATTAAATGAATAAATTCAAGTTAAAATCGAAGCAAAACACATAACAGATCTCTACCAATCCAGATCTAGAATAAGCACATGCACACATTAACAAAGAGACATAGTTATTTTTGGACAAATAGTCCCCAGAAAAACCCAAAGTGGGAAAACCGGTCTCTGGCTGCTGGAGGGTTCTATTATTAAGCATATTTCTGAATATACAAATCTGGGTTCCAGATCTGGAAAACCCGACAGAGATAATACTAGATCTAAACTCACTGGCTGATCTAGGGCCAAAATAATGACTAATCCACACCCTCAAACGAGATTTACAGAACTCAACCAAGATTAGGGCCCAGAAACCCCAGCGCTGCCCCTGAAAGGCTCTGCATCAGTCTCTGTAGCCCCTAAAAGCCAGTGCGTCAGCCTCTCAAGTCCTCCAAACCCTCAATGCTGCTCCGGAAGGGACTGCGTCACCCCAGACTGGGTGACACAGTGACTATGCTGCCCTTGAAGGGTCTCTCTGTAACCCCTGAGGGTTTCCTGCTAAAAATCACGTTGTCCTTGGAGAGACTGCGCTATCCTTGCTGATGCTGCTGCCTTCCTCTGCGATATCCTTGAGTTGATCTCTGCCTCTTGTGTATTCTAGACCCCGGGATCAGATCATCCCCTTGGTCTAAATTCCCCTCTCTGCAGCCGAAACACTTCTAAGAATTCTTAGCAAACTCGCCCTAGAATCTTAGCTTAGCTTAAGTGCTCTACCTCAGTGTCTTTACAAATGACCCCAAGCCTTTCCTTTATACTTTTCTCGTTGACAAATCAACGACCATGATCAGATCTTGAATCAATGGCTAATATTAAAAGAAAGCTTGATCCGTGTGACTTAAGACAATTTCATCACATGTTTAATAAAATTCACTTTAATTATTTAAGTTCCCTAAGTTTTAACTTAGGAAATACACTTATAATAATTAATTAATTTAATATCTCCTAAACCATATGAAATTTCCCAAATCCATTTCTGGGTCTTATAAATCAAGTGTACTCTAGTCCTTCCTCAAAATTTGGGACCTAAAGCACAACTGATGCTACCCCAAATACACAAAATCTCAACACTCTCTCTTAGCATCAAGGGTGTGCTCTGGCAATACATCACACTTATGCATTACATGATTTTGGGCACTAGTTTTGTGTTGATGAAGCTTGGCCCCTTGCCACTCAACTTTGCACTGTTGCTTCCATTCTGTACTGCTACTCATGACTCTGCCACTGCCACTGAAACGTCTATACTGCAACTCCCTCTTAATATGTTGCATCTGTGCTGCTCATAGCACTGCCACTGCTGATCTGTTGCACTGCAACTTCAGTTGTTGAGAGAAACAACTAAATCTCCTGCCCAATCTTTGACAAACAAGTCTGATGGGCTGCATCCTTATCACTGAAGCTCCATAGGCTACAAATCTATGTTGGCATCTAATGAACGATGCACAACTACAGCTCTGCCTGCGTAATCAGACTCCCTCTGCACTACTGAAGCCACATCAGCCCCTTGTGTTGAAATCTATCACGTTGCTACTACACTGCATTGTCTCTCTGAAGACTTTTGTACTGTGTAAGCAGCACTGCTCTACGTTGCTGAAGTCACATCAGCCTCTGCGCTGCTACTGCTTCTACGTTGTTGCTGCTTTGCTCTACACTGCTCCTCCCAGTCTTCAGATCTGCCTCTGCCTCTGCTTCATCTGTAATCTATTCACCCACTGCTCCAATTGTTTGGCTACTGTCTTAAGGTTGTCGTAGCTCGCATGTGATCCAAGAGATGAGCTTCTCAAGGATCCTCCTTACCTCTGTGGTTCATGAGCACTCATGGCTGCATCATCTTCTGACCCATCATGTGCCACAGCTGATTTGAAAGAAGATGCTTCCTTGTCCTTCTTTTTCTGAGGACAATGGCTGGCAAAATGTCCCATTTCACCACACTGGAAGCACTTGATCTTTGAAAGATCCTTCTTCTTCTTTGGTTGCTTCTTTGATGCATCTTCCTCCTCTTTCTTCTTTACTTTTCTCAATCCTTGGTTGTGTTGCCTCTTGGGGAATCTGCGGAGTTCTTCTTGACGCAGAATTGACCACAAGCTATCCCAATCTGGGAGGTCTGCTCTGCCCAAAATCACAGTTTTAAAACTTGGTCGTCCAAGCTCAGAACCGAGCGACTTGACCGAGCCATAGCCTTGGCCAGTCCGACTCTGTGTTTAAACTGGTCCGGTGGTCGGTTTGTGACCGAACCGGTTGAGCCGTACATCGACTCGGCCGGCTCGACCGAGCACGAGCTAGCTCGGCCGGCAGTTCCTAGCCGGCCGCGAGCCCCAAAAAATGAAAAAAGTGGACTTCAAACCGGTTTTAAATTTGTTGTTAGGGTTTTGTTAGTGTATCTAACCCCTCCCCATCGTATTTAACTTACCCAACCCCTCTCAATACCTCACTTCTATCTCATTGAATTTGCTTGAGCATTTGTGAGGAATTTGTGAAGAGTTGAGGAGTTGGTTTTGGAGCAGCTTTGAGGAGTCTTTTGGGCAAGCTTTGGAGCAGCAGTAAGGAGCTTATTGGGCAAGCTTTGGAGCAGCAGTAAGGAGCTTATTGGGCAAGCTTTGGAGCAGCATTGAGGAGTTGGTTTGTTGGAGTTGCATTGAGGAGGTTAGAGGCTAGAGGTTTTTTTTTTCTCTTCTAAAATCTGCCTTTGCTTGTTTTATTTTTTTTGCAAATCTGAAAATGGTAAACATAGTTTTTGGTGAAATAAACGAACATAGAATGAATAGTCTTTTTTTGTTTTCATTTTCAGATTTAAACCTTTTCTTTCCAAGTCAAAAACTCAATCCAAAATGGCCCCTAGAGTGAAAGATGCTGCTTGGGCATATGCTGAAATGGTTGATGATCAAATGTATTGCAAATTTTGTAAGTGAAAAATTAAGGGGGGTGGAGGGGGCATTCATAGACTGAAACTACATTTGGCTGGTCTTAGAGTCCAAATTACTCCATGTGAAGCACAAAACATTGGGGAAATTAGGAAGGAGTTGTAAGAGCAATTTCAGAAGTTTGAGGAAGACAAAATTAGGCAAAAAGAAATATAGGCTGAAATTAGGAGGAAGAGAAATCTACAACACATGATGGTTGCCAACCCAAGTTTTGATTATGAGGGTTCTTTATCTATCCCTTGCACTGATGCATCAAACCCCTTTCGCTATGTTCCTCCCTCTATGGAGTCTATTTCTGAAAGGGGTAAGGGTGCAATGAGAAATAAGGGTACTATCAAGAGTTTTTTCATGCCCTCTTCTCTCTCTGATAGTGCACATGGTCCTAGTCCTCCAAGTAGAGGCCAAGTGCAACCCACTTTAGATGCTCATTGGAGAAAAGAATTGAGAGATGTTGCTTGTGATTACATTGCTAGATGGTGGTATAATGCTGATATTCCCTTCAATGCTACTCGTTCACCATATTATGAACCTATTTTTGATGCCATATATTCTGCTGGAAAGGGCTTCAAAGGCCCTACTATGCATGAGTTAAGAGGATCTCTTTTACAAAAAGAGATTATGTCCATTGATGATTATTGGAAAGAGTTCAAAAACTCATGGGCACATACAGGATGTACCATCATGTCAGATAGATGGACTGATCAGAGAAACCGTACCATCATAAACTTTCTTGTCTTTTGCCCACGGGGAACCATGTTTCTAAAATCAGTTGATACATCTGATAGGGTGAAATATGCACATTTTTTGTTTCATCTTTTGGACAAGGTTGTTGAAGAGGCGGGGGTGGAAAATGTTGTTCAAATCATCACAGATAATGCCTCTAACTATGTTCTTGCTGGTAAATTGTTAGAGGAAAAACACCCAACCATCTTTTGGACCCCATGTGCTGCACATTGCATAGACCTCATGCTTGAGGATATTGGCAAAATAAACTGGATCAAGAACACTATAGAGCATGCCAAAAGCATCACAAAATATATTTACAATCACTCATGGATTCTGAATCTGATGAGGAAAAACACAGGGGGCAAGGAAATTATTAGGCCTACCATCACTAGATTTGCAACACATTTTTTGACATTACAATCTATACTTGCCCAACATAGAAACTTGCAAAAATTGTTTTCTAGTGATGAATGGAATGAATGTCAGTGGGCTCGCAAACAGGATGGCAAAGATGTGAAAAGCAGAGATTGTGAAACTTGTTGAGCCACTGGTTAAGGTGTTGTGCTTGGTGGATGGGGAAAGATTGGCTATGGGCTTCATTTATGAGGCTATGGATATGGATCAAGCAAAGGAGCAAATAAGTGCAGCATACAAAGACAGAGTGGGTAAGTATGGGCCCATTTGGGCAATCATTGATCAGAGATGGAACAATCAACTCCATCGCTCTATACATGCAGCTAGGTATTTTCTGAACCCAAGGTATCATTATAAAGCTCAGGAAGCAAGAGCTTTGAATGGGGAAGTTAGAGATGGATTGATTGACTGCATTGATCGCATGATCCCCACAGAGAGTGAGCAGTTGAAGATACACAATCAAATCACTGTGTTCAGCCAAGCCACAGGAAACTTTAGCAAGAACCTTACAAGGATTGCACGGGAATCAGATGAGCCAGGTAAACAAAGAATTTCAATTTTCAAATTCATATTTTATTATATTTGTATAATTGTTTATAATTTCAATTTCAAAGCTGGATATAAATTGTTGAGCTAACTGAAACTCATTTTTTGCAGCACAATGCAATGATGGGAGGCATTTGGTAGCCATTGTCCTGAATTGCAGAGGTTTGCAATCCGCATTTTGAGTCAAACTTGCAGTGCTTCTGGGTGTGAGTGCAACTGGTCTGTCATTGAGAGGATTCACACAAAGAAGAGAAACAGTTTGGAGCAAAAACAGTTAAATGATCTAGTGTATGTCCAGTACAACCTCCAACTCAGACGTAACCAATTGCTGAACAAAAGATCTGATTCAAATCCCATTGTGTTGGAGGATATTGATCCAACATCAGATTCGGTAGTGGAGACTTGTCCACCAGAGTTTGACTCTGATGAGGATATTGGTGTGGGGATGGACTTCGATACACAGGTAGAGCCAGAGGCTATGCTCAATGCAAATCCACTAGTAGCAGACCCAGTCCCAAGCCCTCCAATTGCAGGCGCAGGCACTTCCTCTAGTCAGCCACAACAGAGGCGCATAACTCATCTATATCAGGGTGGTAGGGCTATAGTTCCAGTTGAGGATGTTGATTCAGAGGAGGAGCGACCGGTTTCCCCCTCTGGTTCAGAGTTTGAGGAAGAGGACATTGGCTTGTCAGATGTGTAGCTGCTAGCAGTAGTGATTATTCATATTTCGTTGTGGAGGCCATTTAGAACCTCCTTATTTACGTTTTTTGTTTTGATCTCTATCTCATCATCATGAATTGGACAGTGCACTGGGTGCAATTTTGATATAATGGATATATTCATGAGCCTACTTTGATCATATGTTGTCTTTTGTCTATATTGTAATGCTCTGTGTTTAGAAACATGAATAAAAATCTTTAAAATTATGGTTTTTTACAAAAAAAAAAAACATTTAATGTAATTTTTACAAAAACCGAGTCATTGAAACTGAATTGGCTAAGTCGATACCGAGTCACAGTTGGAGTCAGAGCCAACCCTCAGCCGAATCGAAAACCGAGTCTGATTTTTAAAACACTACCCAAGATACTTTGGACAAAGGTTTCCCACTCATCCGTGACTTCATTGAGGGCAGTCCTGATTATCACAACATCATCCACCATTGCACCCGTTGCAGTCAGCTGATCTCTGATTGACTGCAGTCTGAAGAGCAAGTGCTCCATGTCTTCTCCCTTGGTCATCATGAATGACCTCATCTGAGTCTCCAACAACATTTTTCTTTGGATAGACTTTCCCTCATATAGGGAAGTCAAGGCCTTCCACATCTCGTTAGCTGTCTTCTTCTCAACTATGTGTGGTACAATATGGTCCTTGATACTATCCATAATCAGCGACTTGGCATGCCCAGCAGCTTCCTTATGCTTTCGAAGCAGATCTGCATCTGTTGGTGTGGCCAGAGTCTACTCTGCATGGTCTCTTAGATTGTACGCCTCAAGGACAATCAAGATCCTTGCCTTCTAAATCGAAAAGTTTGAAAGGCCATCAAACCTATCCTAATCACGCAGTCCATGAGAAGCCATCTGGTCAGAATGTGTCGGAACTTCCTTTTCTCTTTGCTAGAGAAATGGATCTAAGGCCCTTGGTGAAACAAGTGCCTTCTGCTCCCTCTGACACTTGATTTACCTCCTTGGAAATCTACGAAATCAACTATGATTCAGCTTCTTCTTTGATTCTCTAATCAAATTCTAAGCTTCCTTTGGCAAGAAACTTCCTAAGAAGTTGATCTCCTCTCAATATTTGCCACTTGTGCCAAGGCTAAAAATCTGAAAACTTTAGAATTTTAACCCCACCAGCTCTTCTGAATTTCTGCAGCTTTTTTGCAGTTTTTTCTAGATCTGACAGATTCAGATTTGAATCACACTAGCTAGCTTCAAACCAAACCAACATTGTTTCTGAGTTGCCTCTTCGCAGTAATTGTGTGGGCTTGCTAGGACAGCTTTGGACAGCGTCACCCTTCCCTCTGCATTAATCTACTCCTAAAAACTGCGTTGTCCCTTCAAATCTGTGTCTCTACTTCTTTTCCAACTGCTTTCTGCAGCTAGAACCTTTAGTCTCTTCAGCTAGTGTCCCTCCTAGACCTACAATTGTTCCGATACCATGTAGAAATTTATGAATCTTATATCTTATGCAAAAATTATTACTGTTAATCTGAAAATGCTCCTCCTACTTAGACAAGTTATTAACTGAATAAATTTAAGTTAAAATCAAAGCAAAACACATAACAGATCTCTACCAATCTAGATCTAGAATAAGCACATGCACACATTGACAAAGTGACACAGTTATTTTTGGACAAATAGTCCCCGAAAAAACCCAAAGTGGAAAAACCGGTCTCTGGCTGCTGGAGGGTTCTATTATTAAGAATATTTCTGAATACACAAATCTGGGTTCCAGATCTGGAAAACCCGACAGAAATAATACTAAATCTACAACTCACTGGCTGATCTACGGCAAAAATAATGACTGATCCACACCCTCAAATGAGATTTACAGAACTCAGCCAAGATTAGGGCCCAAAAACCCCAGCGTTGCCCCTGAAAGGCTCTGTGTCAGCCTCTGAAGCCCCTTAAAACCTCTACGTCAGCCTCTGAAGCCCTCCAAACCCTCAGCGCTCCTCCGGAAGGGACTGCATTACCCCAGATTGGGTGACGCATTCACTACGCTGCCCTTGAAGGGTCTCTTCGTAACACCTGAGGGTTTCCTGCCGAAAATCACGATGTCCTTGGAGAGACTGCATTGTCCTTGCTGCTGCTGCTGTTGTTTTCGTCTGCGTTGTCCTTGAGTTGATCTCTGCCTCTTTGCGTATTCTAGATCTCGGGATTAGATCATCCCCTTGGTCTAAATTCCCCTCTTTGCAGCTGAAACACTTCTGAGAATTCTTAGCAAACCCGCCCTAGAATCGCAGCTTAGCTTCAATGCTCTGCCTCTTTGTGTCTTTACAAATGACCCCAAGCCTTTCCTTTATACCTTTCTCGTTGACAAATCAACGGCCATGATCAGATCTTGAATCAATGCTAAGATTAAAAGAAAGCTTGATCCGTACTTAAGACAATTTCATCACATGTTTAATAAAATTCACTTAATTATTTAAGTTCCCTAAGTTTTAACTTAGGAAATACACTTAAAATAATTAATTAATTTAATATCTCCTAAACCATATGAAATTTCTCAAATCCATTTCTGGTTCTTGTAAATCAAGTGTACTCTAGTTCTTCCTGAAAATTTGGGACCTAGAGCACAACTGATGTTACCCCAAATACACAAAATATCAACACATCAAACCATCCAAAGCTCCAAGAGATTTAGTTATCAGACTCTTATCTAGTTTGTAGCTTACATTATGTTTGACTGAAAATAAGGATTGAATTGTGTGTTTATGTTCCTCTCTCTCGTGTATGTTGTCAACATGTAAAAACTTGCACACAGTCTACAACAGCATCTCCTTTTCACTCAAACAATATCGATCACAGCCAGTGAAAGAATTAAAGAACAGTAAATTTGAAGAGTTGATCCTGTATACATTGCTTCTTTACTGACACATTAAGTTAGTAGATATTGCCATGAAATTAAAATTAAACCTGATCAACATTGAGAATGATAGTAGATATTGCCATGAAATTAAAATTAAACCTGGTCAACATAGGGAATGCTAAAAAATCTTACCGGATGTCGAGGATCTGCTAGCATAGGGAAAACTCCTCTAACAACAAGAGTCTGTCTTGCCTACATCAAAATAAAGCACAGTCAATGGGTCCATTTGTATCTTGTTTCTTATGATCACAATATTGAACTCCTTTATTTATACAATGATGTGAGACATATTTCCTTCCTAATACCACTTGATCTACAAGTACAAGCTAATAATGGAAACAATAATGTTCTACTTTCCTTCGAACTCAAAACAGCACCATAAACATCCAAATTTCATAGCATAACTTTCAACATATCAACAATCTATGTAGTCACATGATGCACCTAACACTACCTCCTTTACAACGTCAGTCTATCAGAATTCAAAGAAATTGCACAGGGTTAAAAAAAATACCATATTTAAGATTAAAAAAACACCCAAGGCAACTAGGGTCTTTCTATATATGTTTCTCCAGAAACTATTTCACAAGGATGCCAGATGCTCTATATCTCTATTTCCGGGCAAACCAAATAGGTCACAGATGATCATATTTCACCATTAAGCAGTTATGTTCTAGATGGTAGTCAAAACCATGTTAAGCCACAAAACATCAGTACAAAAGGTCAATAACAAATTCAGTCATTTTACAGTAAACTGTATGACAAAGCTCTCTTGCAGAATTGGATTACATAAATGAAAACATTTGCCCCCGTAGCTGCTGGAACAGTAACCTAAGAAGCTAGCCCATAATACTGCACCATGTCTTAAACTTTGAAGACATTCAAAAATATTGAAGTCTTTTATTTCCTTGATTTCTACTCCAGCAAGCTCAAATTGCATAACCAATCACATCACTCTCTATCAACTGAAAGAAGAATTACAATGCAATTAGGACAAAACTTTTATGTTCTAACCAAACTAGGGAAGCACCCTGCCTCTTTTATAGAAGAAGAGAAAAGAAGCGTTACATTGAAACTAGACATGCAAGTGATAGGCCCCATGTGACAGTGTCAAAACCTAACCATAATGCACCTAACAGAGTGTGCCCTCATGGATGGTTAAGTATGCCTTGAATAGAACGCTTACAAGGTCTCCATAAAAGATAAATACTTTACCACCATCTCATTGAAGGATTGGATTCGAATACCAAAAAATAAAAATAAAAAATTATGACCTCCAAATCAGCCTAGAATAATGGATTGGGAGCAAGGAGGCACATAGAATGCCACTTCCTCTCATCCCAGACTTAAGAGCCCAAGGTTACTAAATTCTGAACTATATTGCTAGGGGCCCGACAGTAAAGAATAGTCATTCGCAGTGGCTCTCTTGGAGAGACTTGAAACTCAGCAAGGGTTACAATTGTTAGGTGTGTGTTATATTCTTTCCACGACTAGGCCCACGTGTTGTACATTGTGCCGGGAAAAAAAATTGTGGACCCAATAATAGTTGGGTGGCCCAAGGATGGGGGGCAGACCCAAAGATGGTGGGCAGACCTACCCATGGTTTTCTGCATGGGTTTTGCACATGGTTTTGGACATGATGGTTTTCTGCCCATAGTATTTTGCAGATCCAATCAAGGGAACTACGGTTATGTTCTAATCCAGGGTTAATGGATTGACGTTTATGAATGCTTCGGCATGTATATATAGGTACTGTAACATTGAAAGGAATACAATGAAAAATCAATCTGGTAGTCATGGTTTTGGGATTCAGGGGAAAATCTTTGTGTATATTTGTTTTATGTTCTCACCATTGTTTATTTTTCTGTTTTAAGAATTAGCTTGCAGGTAAATTCTGTACAGGGTTAAAACCTACAACAATGAGGCTTGAAAAGCTTACATAGTCTGACTAAGGAAGTGCAGCATCATTTTAAATGACAAAGAAGACAAACTCATTTCGTCCTTGAATCCTACGGGAGGCCACAAGCCTAAATTTGGTTACAAAACCTTGTTGGTAGAAGGCATAGATCAGCCATTGATTTGCTGGTGGAAAACCATTTGGAAATTCAAATGTCTAGCAAAAGAAAAAAAATTATGGAGCTTCTCCTCAGTAACAAGGCGCTTACTTGGGATATTTTACAAAAAAAAACATTTTGAAGGTCTTGGTAGATGTTGCCTATGCAAAGCTGACATGGAAACAAATTCCCATCTTATCCTCTCCTGTCCATTCTCAAAGCAAGTTTGCAAGGAAATCGAGGAAATTGGACTCAGAAAACCCTGGCAAGGAGTCCCCATAGGAGAAGCTTTAAATAATTGGTGTCAAATCAGGACCATTAAAGCTTCAAAGCCCTTCCTTTCACTCTAGCTTGAGGAATTAAATTGGCCAAAATAACCAAATTTTTTGAGGGAAAGGACACATTGTCCCTGAAGTGTGCTACCCAAAACCTCAAAAATTTCAATACTTTTCCACAATCCTCTTCTGCCCCTCCTCACACATGAGTATCATCAGGTCAGATTAAAGAAGCATTCCCTTGGACTTTTTGATGGAGCCCCTCAAGGAAATCCATCAAGGGGTGGGCCTAGGGGTATCATATTCCTCTCCAAAAATCAGTCTCTTTCAGAGTTGGGATCGGCCAAGCCACAAATAATTTCAATGAATTGTCGGCACTTTAGATGGTACTTATCCTCACTATTGAAAATGAAGTCAAACATATTCAAATTATGGGCAACTTTCTCTTAGTAATTCAATGGATGAAAGGGGACTATGTCTTGTGGAATTACCTTCTACAGCCTTTATATTGGAACAAAAAAAAATCTAAATTCCATGTGTATAAGGAAAAACAAATTTGAAGCTGACAGCTTATCCAAAGGAACCTAGTAAATCATTGAATCCCAACAAGGACACATCACTAGTCATTTTCATGAATCCTAGCTTTAATTTACTTACTGTGAAGGCTGAACTGCTAAATATGATATGAAATCTGGTCTTTTTTGGACTACTGCTGTGTAGAACTGTTTTTTTGTACTTTTCTAGAGCCTAGATGATGACTCTATGTGAATAGGACAGCCCAAGGATGTGCTATTACGGTGACGTGTATGGTTCCTTTTTATATATCAATTATTTCCTACTTCTCTTCTTACAGATTTTGTGCAACGAATTCACACCAATTACATAAAAAATCAGCCCATTTGAGTACCATATGGGTATTTCACAAATAAATTGATCTAGGACAACAGTGACTGAGAATTGGATATATGATGGATCTAATTAAGTTGATTTGAACATCATAATCTGTATCAACCAAAAATCAATTCCACCATGTCTACAACAACAAGTGGCAATTTAAGCACAAGGGGTTAGCATAACTGCTTGTTACCAAAATCGTTGGGCTTTTGGTTAGTCCCATGCCAGCAGGTGCCCAGTTTGAATTCCCTCAGATTTAGATACACTAGTCTATCCAGACAGGTTTACTATGGATGCCATCCACAAATATGGGAAGCATCCTTGCATTTACCCACAAGGTTTTGCTGGGAAGAAACAGCAAGGGGTAATTTTGAAAACAATATACTAATTAGCTGAATTTGAAGATCATAATTGATATATCTAGAGCGATTCTAGACAAATTAAATGACAAAACCGTAAATTTCTGACTTTATTTCTATAACATACTTGAAATGCACCAGTAAAGCTCCATCTCAACTGATTTGATGTCAATCTTGGGATGACAACAGATAAAACTGGCATGGTAGGACGGTATTTTGCTATTAACCTGAAGCAAACAAGAGACAAATTAGAACTCAGAGTCAGGACACAAGGGGTTTCACACAATTCCACCGGATTAAACATAAATAAGACAAATTTTTACTGAGGTGACTGTAAAATGGTCAAGTACTAAACTAGAAAAGTTATCTGAAACTGATAAAAAAGTCATGTAGTTGTTCTAAAACACTACAAGAAAACATCGAAAAATGATACCTAAATTTCAAAATAACATTTATAATAAACTGGCCATCTTTATAGTTAAATGAAAAGAAATGGGATTTCTCAAGTCTTTTACTTTCCACTGTTCTCATCATTCAGAGAAAGTGAAACAAGTGCATAGATGATAACAAATACCTAGCAGTTCCTCCAGTTGTTGTGAATACGACAATAACTGAAGCGTTCACTTTGATTGCTGCACTTACCTGCAAGTAAAGTATATAAACTATATTGAGCTTCTTTCGACAAATTACCAACGTTTTCCAGGCCTTTCCAAGAAAAATCTTAAACAGTTATTAGCAGATACAGTTTGTTATAATGAAAGTCAACAACATTGCCAATACAGCTACCATGACAATCCAACTGTCAAAACAATAAGATTTAATACATACCGCACTAGTTGCAATAGATTCCAAGTGACTCGTCGGATCATTGCTATATTTCATACTCCTCTTAAAATAAATAGCTTGATTGTACACTTTCTCTGCCTGCACTTAATTATCTAACTTAGCATGAGGCAATTATTAAACTGTAATATGGATCGAAATAAGCATTGCAATCGTTACTTTGGATATCTTGAAAGACATGACTAATGAAAAATATAACAAGAGGAAGATTATAATACCCACTTCTGCACAGATCTTTCCTACTATTGAGATAGCCTGAAAAGGGTATAATCCGCGGTATGTTTCTGCACCTAATAGAATTGCATCTGTACCTGTAATTATGAAGATTGGAAGATATAACAATATCACATATATTTGCATCAAAGGTTCTCGGTACTACTTAGTAACACTGACACGCTAACATGTCGTCGGGTGACTTAAATCTGCCAGGTGAAGGATTTACTAACCGTCCAGAACAGCATTTGCAACATCAGTTGCTTCTGCACGTGTCGGACGTAAATTAGCCGACATACTGTCCACAACGCGTGTGACTACAGCGGGCTTTCCAGCCATGTTACACTTGTGGAGGGCAGCTTTCTGGAATAAAAACACCTGCAATGCACACAAATTATTGTAACATTATGATTCAATTAATCAAAAGGTTTATTCAAACTGTATTTCTTGGTTTGCATCTTCAGCTGGATCAATTCTTACTCTTCTGATTTCGGACTATGCTAGAAGGCTACAGTAAAGATACCCAAAGCCCATTACTGCTATTCAACATAACTCTAATACAGATTGTAGAAGATATCTGTTTTCTACATCAATAGTAAATTCCTTTTGTAGATAACTTGCAAGAAATGTCACAATTTTTTAAAGAAAATTATGGGTAGTTGCTGTGTTCCATGTTCTCGGTCAGGTTCAACCGTTCATCGCGCATGGATTTGTGGGCATGTATGCAGTTCTGTAATGAATCAAGAGGTGCATTGAGAATCTATATATAAGGTACGTACTTCATATTAATATCCCCGGTTACGAGAAACATGACCCAAGGCTACTCTCTATCTTCTTCGAGGGTTTTGTATGGGTGAGAAACCTCATAGGTGTGGTGTACCAATGTTGGATAGAATATTCATATTGACATCTAACCAAGTTATATGGAATTATTTTGTAAAAGAAGATAAACATATGACTAGAATTCCATGAAAAAGAGCTAGATTTCAACTGTGAACCACCTATTACACTTAGGATCATTGTTGAGGAGTGTTGCAAAAATAAAGCATATCCCCTATGTTGCTCCGTTGACTTTAGAAAAACTTTTCACATAGTACCCACAACTAACTTTTGGAATAGATTGGAAGGTTTAAAAATTCCTTTTAAATAGAGAGATGTTGCAAAAAGCTTATGCGATAACATTATTGCCATGTTTAGGAACACTGAGGTTTGGTCAGGAAAAATGAATTGTATATAGAAGTTAATCTAGGTTGTTCCTTGTCCCCTTCCCTTTTTGGCATATACATTGACAAGTTAGAGGGTGGCTTGGAAGAAGCCAGTTGTGTCATCCCAACTCGAGCTAGTACAGTGATCAACCTTTTTACATTGATGATAATGTTAGAAATTTCCGGAGGAGAACTGTGTAATGGATTTATAATCCATCCAACGTTTCAGATGGTTACTCCATGCATCATCAGGGACCAAAGAGCTTCATGAGTGAACGAGGGTTACTCCATCCATCATCACTCATGATGCTCTTTAGTCCCCTGATGATGGAAGGAGTAACCATCCGAAACGTTGGACAGATTATAAATCCATTACACAGTTCTCCTCCGGAAATTTCTAACAAAGACTGTGGAAATCTCAAATCCCTTATTCATGATATTGTCATTATGGCGAGAAGTCCCTATGAACTCGACAAGAAACTAAAACTTTTAACGATTTTACTTTAATACAAATATGAATATTAACATTAACAAAATGAAGGTTATGAAAGTTAAAACCAAAAATCATTCATGCTAATTTCATGTATGACAACAACTTCGAAAAAGTGACTTCATACTTATATCTCAAAATCAATCTTCATCACGAGCTTAACTAGACTAGCAACAAGAAAAGGATAAATGGAGGCTGGAAAGCTTATTATCGACTTGAAAGCAATTGTAAATTAAAAGAAGCTTGGCTATGGGATAAAAAGAAACTCTTCTTTGGGACTCTTATCTTATATGTTGTGCAGGTTAGGGCTGCAACATCTCTAGAGTCATGGATAATGATAGAGAAAATCCCAAAGATTTAAAACTTAGAATCTCAAAATTAAATGCAATATACCCTATCCTATCATTCTCATAAAGCAAATCATTTCCCTATTGAAACCATGGCTATGACTAAGTACCTAAGTACAAGAACAAGATAAATATGTAATCCAAATTAATATAATATAATATAAGCCTATATAATATAATCCAGATTATTGAGAGAATCATGTTTGGAAGATGCAACACTTCGAAAATCTACTAGAGGAGGCACACTTCTTATGCAGCAGCGAGGGCAATGTTGTATGATCAGGATATGCACAAATTTCTATGGGCAGAAGCATGCAGCACAGTTGTATATGTTCACAACAGGATTCCTCACAGGGCACTAGGTAAGATTACACCAGAGAGTGTCTTCACTGGCTTCACTGGCAGGAAGCCAGAAGTAAGTCATTTCAGGATCCTTGGGAGTTTGGCGTACTGCCATATACTCGAAGAAAAGAGAAAGAAGTTGGATCAGACTGTGGAAAAAGTATATTTGGTGGGGTATAGCGAGACTGCTAAGGCATATAGAATCTATATTCCTGGCAATAGGAAAGTCGTAGTACGACGGGATGTAAAGTTCATGGAGGACAGAGCCTTTAGGAAATCCCGAGCAATGCCTTCCGAAAAGCAGTCAGAGGACGATCCATTGGTCCAACCACTTCAACCAACCAAAACCAGCACCAATGCTTCTCCAAGGCATAAGAATCCAGGAGTATCACCGCAAGAAGATACGTAGGAGGAGGAGCAAGTAGATCCACCCACTACTAGTGGAAGAACAAGTTGGGAATTACGACAGATACTAAGGGATGCAAAGGAGTGTGGATATTTCTAAATCTTTATACTTTATGCAAAAATTATTACTGTTAATCTGGTTATGCTCCTCCTACTTTGACAAGTTATTAACAAAATAAAATTCAAGTTGAAATCGAAGCAAAACACAGAACAGATCTCCACAAATCCAGATCTAGAACAAGTTAATGCACACATAGACAAAGTGACACAATTTTTTCTGGACAAATAGTCCCCGGAAAAACCCAATGCTCGAAAACCGGTCTTCTGGCTGCTGGAGGATTTTATTATTAAGAACTTTCTGAATACAAAAAGCATGGGTTCCAGATCTGGAAAACTCGACAGAGAAATAATAGATCTACAGCGCACTGGTTGATCTAGGGCGAAAATAATGACTGATCCACACCCTCAAACAGGATTTACAAAAATCAACCAAAATTAGGGCCTAGAAATCCCAACGCTACCCCTGAAGCCTCTACGTCAACCTCTGAAGCCCCTTTGTCCCTCAGCGTTGCTCCAGAAAGGGTTGTGTTACCCCAGACTGGGTGACGCAGTCCTTACGCTGCCCCTTAGGGTCTCTGCGTAACCCCTGAGGGTTTCCTGCAGAAAATTACGATGTCCTTGAGGGACTGCACAGCACTTGCATAGCACAGTTGTTGCCCTTCCTGCTGTTGCTCTCCTGCTTCTCTGCGCTGCCTCTCTGAGTTGATCTCTGCCTCTTGCTGATTCTAGACCTTGGGATCAGATCATCCCCTAGGCCTAAATTCCCCTCTCTGCAGTTGAAACACTTCTAAGAATTCTTAGCAAACCTGCCCTAGAATCTCAGCTTAGCTTCAGTGCTCTGCCTCTATGTGTCTTTACAAATGACCCCAAGCCTTTCATTTATACTTTTCTTGTTGGGGAACCAACGGCCATGATCAGATCTTGAATCAATGGCTAAGATTAAAAGAAAGCTTGATCCGTGTGACTTAAGACAATTTCATCACATGTTTAATTAAATTCACTTTAATTATTTAAGTTCCCTAAGTTTTAACGTAGGAAATAAATTAAAATAATTATTTAATTTAATATCTCCTAAACCAGATGAAATTTCCCAAAACCATTTCTGGGTCTTGTAGATCAAGTGTACTCTAGTCCTTCCTCAAAATTTGGGAGCTAGAGCACAACTGATGCTACCCCAAATACACAAAATCTCAACAAGGAGCTCCTGTTGGGAAAAATATTGAGAGGGGGCGTCGGGGGGTGAATCGGTATTTAAAACTCACACAAACTTTTCTTTACTTTACTGATTTCTATACGCGACTTTACTTAATCACACTAGGGTATGTATGCAGCTTTCTTTAAGGAAACTTGTGTGAAAATTCTACTGCAGTGTATTGGTTTATTTCCTCCTACTTGATTTAACTTATACAAGTTATTTCCATAAATTAGATTCAGAAAATACCGAAAATAAACACAACTACAGCCTACACATGCAGATCATTTACTGAATAATTCACTCATGCAACAAAGTGACACATGGATTTTTTAACATAAGTCCCCAGAAAAACCCAAAGTGGGAAAACCGGTTCAGCAGATATGAGGGTTTTATTATTAAGTAGTTATGAGTACAGCAAATCTCGGCTCCAACCTTGGAAAACCCGACAAAGAATAAAAGATATAAAATCTGCAGCTAACCTGAAGATATAGTGCCAAATATCTAACTGATCCACACCCTCAAACGGGATTTACAGGACTTAGCCCGGATCTGACCCTAGAAACCCTCAGCGTTGTTTCTAAAGCCCCAGTGTTGCCCTGGAGGGACTACGTCAGCCTCTGCGTGACTCTAGGGGGGCCTGCATCACCCTAGGAGGGTCTACGCTGCCTCTGCTTGGCCAACGTCAGCCCAGCGTGGCCCTAGCTACCTCTGCGTTGTCCCTGTTGCTCTGCGTGGCTCTCAAGCCTCTCTGCGTTGTCCTTGTGGTTGTTCCTCTTGCTTCTTGTTGTCTCTTGGCCCTGGAATCAGAACATTACCTTGGCCAATACTACCCCTCACTGCATGAAATTCCACTGAAAATACTTAGCAAACCCGCCCTAGAATTCCATATCTATTCCTCAATTCTACATAAAATTGTGTGTCCTCAACTGACCCTCAAGCCTTTCTCTTATACTTTTTCGTTGAACCCTTCAATAGTCGAGATTAAATCATCGATCAACAACTGAGATTAAAAGACTGTTTGATCCATGTGACTTCAGACAATTTCAGCACATGTGTTAATTAATTCACTTTAATTATTTTATTTCCGAAGTTAGAATTAGGAAATCCATTAAAAATAATTAATTATTTGAATAACTTGAACACAACTTGAAATTTCTCAAATCCATTTCTGGGTCTTGTAGATCAATTGTACTCTAGTCCCTCCACAAAATTTGGGAGCTAGAGCACAACCGATGCTACTCCGAATACACAAAATCTCAACACTCCCTCTTAGCATCACAAGTGTGCTCTAGAAATACATCACACCATGTATCACAAGATCTTGAGTACTGGATTGTGTTGTTGATGCTTTGCCTGCTGCCCTCCATCTACTGCATTGTTGCTCTCTATACTACTACCCATGCCACTGCCACTGACACTGCCACATCTGTACTGCAACTCCCTCTCAAATTGTTGCATCATGCTGCCCATAGCATTGCCACTGCTAATTGTTGCACTGCAACTCAATTACTAGAAGTAACTGTTAAAATTGGACAGTTAGGTCCAAACTCTGAGTTGTGCTGCTCAGATGATGATCCCAATATTTTTATTGGATTCCTCTTTCGGAGAGGTGTAAGATTGATCTAAATATCATCTCGATCGGATGAGAAGAACATGTACTTACTTATTCCACTTATGTGCTAGGTCGGCCTGGAATAAAATATAGACTTAAATGTCTTAAAGGACGTGTCACACACCCCCAAAGATGCTTATATATTGGAGAGACTTAGAGTTCATTAGACACACAATGTGTGGAGGATTTTCTTCTCTCTTGATGGCGTGGGAGTTGCGTTCTTGATGTTGCGTATTTATGGAGTGTTCTTTGTTTGGGTTGTTCTGGGGTTATGTGTGACACGCTTGGCTGAATGACGTATTGGAGACTTTGCTGGTAGAAGCATCCTGTTGATCGCCATAACGCCACCATTCATCATCTCTGTTTTGGCTTGTCTTCTATCGATCTATTAGTATGTTCTATCTACTTCAGTATTGTGCCCTAATCTGAAATGGCATAGAACATGTCCAGAAATTAACATGGTATCAGAGCTTTATGGAAGACAATGCCCAATTTGTGTTGAAATGCAATCTCCGATCTATTGATCCATTGTGCAACATAATCACAAGTGAATAGCTCGTGTCTCTATCTTAGCCGCAGCAAATGAAGTTCAAGAACAGTGAGGCATAGATCATTGTTTTAGGGGTAAATTAAAGGGTGTTAGGGACTGTAGTTCATGCCCTAACCAGTCCAGATTTCCAGCGTGAAGCAAACCCTAAAACATGGGTTGATTCATGATGATTTAGGGCAGCGGATCTTTGGCCACATTCGGACACAGCAGGAGAGGTGAGTTGAGCATGTTTATATGTTTGCATTACGGACTATCATCTCTGTTCAGAGGGCCACATAACTGAGCTTCTATAACGTCACAGTCAGGGACTATTACAAGAGTCATGAAACTTTATTTATTCTAGCCACGGTCAACCTACAACACGCTGCTTATGATCGAAGGGTAGTGAAGGCTGAATCAAGGTGTTCTTAGACCCTAGGTAGGTCGCATTCAATTTCATATCAGATCTATTCATCGAGTGATTTGTGATGAACATGAAGGCAGCGTTGAAGGGCCGTTAGTTTGAACATGAACCATTGTATCTTGGAGCTGGATTGGGATCACTATGATACCCTAACTAAAATCAGAAGTATGCACAAAACTGTTGAGCAGCCCACGACAGTGGGCAACAACCACTACAGTTATCTCGAACCTGCGATAGTCATATAAAAGGGTTTCGATTACAGTCTGCAACAAGTCACAGACCTCATGAACAGGTCTACAGTTCGCTCGGACAGACCTTACAGATTGCAGACCTGTGAAGGACAGTTTGATAGTGGGCTCATATTTTTTTTAATTGATTGCATGACACCTAAACAAGGAGGTGTCGCAGCATCGGGCTGAATATTTTGAGCAAATTATTAAAGCGCCACCTGTCAAATTGATCAGCGTATCTCACTGCGACTACTTAGTTGAGGGCCGCATTGTATTCAAGGGTCGTCTGTCCACCATGATTTTTGAGGACGATTATAGAGGTCGTATTATCAAATTTGAAGGCCCTCGGACTGCGTGGAAATGGATCCTTCATTTCTTGTTAAATAATCTTCTAGTTGCATCTGTTATTAGCGACTGAAGGTGCTACTCATAGTCATATCTCATAGTTATTAGCGACAGTGGGCAGCAACCACTACAGTTATCTCGAACCTGTTATAGTCATATAAAAGGATTTCGATTACAGTCTGCAACAGGTCACAGACCTCATGAACAGGTCTACAGTTCGCTCGGACAGACCTTACAGATTACGGACCTGTGAAGGACAATTTGATAGTGGGCTCATATTTTTTTTAATTGATTGCATGACACCTGAACAAGGAGGTGTCGCAGCATCGGGCTGAATATTTTGAGCAAATTATTAAAGGGCCACCTGTCAAATTGATCAGCGTATCTCACTGCGACTACTTAGTTGAGGGCCGCATTGTATTCAAGGGTCGTCTGTCCACCGTGATTGTTGAGGATGATTATAGAGGTCGTATTATCAAATTTGAAGGCCCTCGGACTGCGTGGAAATGGATCCTTCATTTCTTGTTAAATAATCTTCTAGTTGCATCTGTTATTAGCAACTGAAGGTGCTACTCATAGCTTCTGCAGCGTACAGGATTCCAAACCATTCACAAATAACTTCTGCAGCTGTGGTCGTTCAACAAATGTCGTTGAGTTTATGCACTTGTAGACCATTCTAATACTGGCCAACTTTAGGTCAGCAATGAGAGAGAATGATGAATCCCAAGTTGAAGAGAGACTCTGCGCATCTCCACCATAAATCTACACCGTGGATGGTGTTTGGCACTATCGTATCGACGGAAGTTGGAGAGATTTCAGTCGGCGTGAGGTAGTTCATGATGCAGGATTAAATTTATCGATTTCCACGTCAATTGATTTTTTTAATGTCCGTGGAGCCTCTCATCAAGCGACGATATCATCGGCAAAATAAACGCGATTGTGGCTGGTTGTTGTTTCTCTGGTACAGACGTGAATGCTGAGCATTCAGACGTCACAGCTAGGCCAACGAAGAAGTCACAGAATTTAAGGAGGCTGAGAAGGAAGAGTTAAGGGAAAATCTCAGGGTTTTGGTTGAGCTATAAGAGTTTTGGATCATCCTCTTCAAATTCTAAGCATCAACAGTCATTCAAAATTAAACCTGCAGTGCATTAAATTGTAATCTCGGTGAAGCTTTTAACCTTGGAAGGACTATTTTTTTTTAAAGTCTACTAGAGAAGGCTCTGTGATAAAAAGTTCATATTTTTTTTAGAGATAGCTACAGCATTTGGAGCATTTTCGATAAGTGAAGCTTTGGACAATGAAACTTTTGGATGCCTGAAGTATAAAGCTACAGGACTTCAGACTTTTGCAACCTCAAACCAAGCTTCAGCACTTCAGACTGTCCTTATAATCTGAAACTCTGACTGTCTAGTGGAGCTCAAACACCTACTTAGATCTGTGTCATTCTGTGGAGCAACTGCAACAGTTCGAATTAATGTAATCACCCATAGCCCAAGGCTCAGACCTTTGGTGTCAAGTCTTAAAACAATTCAGAATTGGTCCTATATCTGTGTTATAACACCTTTGGAGGCTCAAACCCTTGACTACAGTAATCCTGAAGTGTAGTGACAGTTCAGTAGTGAATCTTTGGTGGCTCGGTGAAGGATAATATAACTATGGAGTTGTCACATCATTGTAAAGTTGCTTCAGTGACTTTGTTATATCTCTGTGGGGACTCAATTTTTGGAGCCTTGGACAATCACGTCTTTGGAGTCTTGAACCGTCAAGTATTTGGAACCATGGTCGGCACAGCCTGTGAAGTTTTGGAAAAATTATGTATATGACACGTGTCAAGATGTATGACTGTATATGATATATGCATGACAGCTATATGACAGAGATGACGGTTATGTAGCCGCAATCTTGAGGAGTTAAATCTATCATTTTATGTCACTGTCATCATGACAATGACATAAACAGTCACCCATGTTTACAAAATTCATAATAGCAGTAAGCTTGTGACAGTATCAGTCTCACATTACAGTGTAATGATAAACTTGAAGTGTGAACTGAGAAGTCTTTGCAGCCTTCAGTCACGTCGTTGGAGTCTTGAACCATGATCAACAAAGCCTATTTGGATGGCTTTGACTGTGGGAGAATAAGACCTCTTTTCCAAGTTGGTGCCTGGGATGCTCTCATTTAAAATAGATGTTTTCTCTCGAGAGAGAAGTTGGCATTAAGAGGGAGAATACATATGTATATGCTCTTGAGCTAATATCATTGTTGAACGAATGAAGATCCTCATGGCTCAAAGTCATATGGCTTCAGAGGGGGAAATTTCGAAAGAAAACCAAGAAGCCATATAAATACCAGGAGTATCTAGCTGCCATGAGTACAATATGAGCCTGGATCATTTGAAGAAGCTATAAAGCATCAAATCTGCAAGGATGCAAGGGTGATGTCTGGGATATGGTTCCTAGACCATAGAACATAGTTGTTGTTACCTCGATATAAGATCAAGCATGGATCCGATGGGAAAATGTGTTCCCTGAAACTTCTCTAGGAAGGCACTGATTATTATAGCACCTATAATCTATTATTTCCCTTGCTGATATGCAAGGACGGAAGCTCCATCAGATGGATGGAAAGACGTTTTTTGACATGGTGCGGTAAAGGAAGAGGTGTATGTAGAGCAACCTTTGGGGATCAAAGTCCAGGATCAGGACACCCATGTCTGCAGGTTGAAGAAAGCCCTCTATGGGCTGAAGCAAGCACCCAAAGATTGGTACGAGAGGATAGATAGCTACCTGATGAAGCTGGGCTTCACTCGTAGTAATGCTGATCTGAACCTTTACTTCAAGGTTGATAGAGAGAAGCCTCTCATTTTGGTGTTGCATGTGGACAACCTCTTCCTGACAAGTGCTGACCCCCTCATTCATCAGTGTAAGAGGGAGCTCATGCTGAGTTCGAGATGAAAGACCTAGGAATAATGCCTAGGCCCGGAGGTCTGGCAGAGACCTGGCGAGATTTTCCTTTCTCAAGGAAAATACATTATGAAGCTTCTGGTATGGTGGACTATAAGTTCGTGTCCACATCGATGGAACTCAACTTTAAGAAGTTGAGTGGCAACGCTGCTGGGCCCGTGTTAGCAAATCCTACTAAGTATCGTCAACTCGTAGGGGCTCTGTTGTTCTTAGTGAACACCTGTCCGGACGTATGTTGTGCCGTGAACACTTTGAGTCAACACATGGTTGATCATAACATTCACTGGGTTGGTGCCAAGAAACTCTTCAGATATCTCTGTGGCACGATAGACCATGGGCTGAGTTACACTGCGAGAGCATGACAGTGCTTGATATATTGATGCCAATTGGGCTAGCAGTGTGGTGGATCGTAAGAGCACATATGGATGCTACTTCACAAGTAGATCTACTTCGGGCAGGAAACGAAAGTCGGTAGCCTTGAGCACCGCTGAGGTCGAATACATTGCAGCATGTATGACCCGTTGTGAAGTCACTTGGTTGCGAAACCTCTTCAGTGAGTTGTTTGAGCATGTGCTAGATGCCACCGTTATCCTTTGTGATAACCAGAGGGGGATTCATTTGTCATAGAATCTCGGGTTCCACGATTGATCCAAGCATGATGATGGTTGGTACCACTTTATCCGGGATATGGTACAGCGAGGCGCCATAAGGCTCGATCATATAGGAACTGATGAGCAGGTCGCGAATATTCTCACAATGCCCTTGGGGAAGGTCATGTTCCTAACCTTCCGTGAGAATCTTGGAATCATGGAACGACCCTATTCTGAGGATCCTGTTGGATGATGAGCTCTGGGAGATCCAAGGGGGTTTTGAGAATAGCTTTGGTGCTATAAGCAACCACAGGGCTAGGCTTGTCGGACGTAGTTGGTGTGCTTCTACCCCACCGTGATGATATTGAGATGGTTTATCTCTCTCTGATCTGTGCCCCGTATGCATCCTACCCATGGAGTTTCGGACTCATGGGAAGTACCTCTCATTTGGCCAATGAGGTGGGAAATGTGAATAGAGACCATACCAAGACCGATGGACGCATCAGAGATTGTTGTACTCTCTATGTCTAGGATCGCACGTGTCTAACCACTTGATCTGGGATCAAGTTTAGCGAGGTTTCAGACCTCCAACTGACTTCGGGTCAGTGAAACTAACTTCTGGTTAGTATATGACTCTTGAGTCCTAGTGAGGTTTTGGACCTCCAACTGACTTCTGGTTAGGTAAACCAATTTCGGGTTGGTATGAGACTCTTTGTGAGTCCTATAGAGGTTTCGGACCTCTAGGCTGAATCTGTCAGCTAGGTATGATGTCTTTGTGACTGACCTACTTCTGTTCTGAAATAAAGAGGCCAGCAAAGCAAGTTATGACGGGATGACGCACGATGTTTGGATTGCACTAGTGGACGAAGTTCTCCCTAGTTGAGAGGGAGTGTTAAAATTGGACAACTAGGTCCAAACTCCGAGTTGTGCTGCTCAGATGACGATCCCAATATTTTTATTGGATTCCTCTTTCGGAGAGGTGTAAGATTGATCTAAAGATCATCTCGATCGAATGAGCATAACATGTGCTTTGAATTTATTCCACTTATGTGCTAGGTCGGCCTGGAATAAAATATAGACTTAAATGTCTTAAAGGACGTGTCACACACCCCCAAAGTTGCCTATCTATTGGAGAGACTTGGAGTTCATTAGACACACAATGTGTGGAGGATTTTCTTCTCTCTTGATGGCGTGGGAGTTGCGTTCTTGATGCTGCGTATTTATGGAGTGTTCTTTGTTTGGGTTGTTCTAGGGTTATGTGTGACACGCTTGGCTGAATGACCTATTGGAGCCTTTCCTGGTAGAAGCATCCTGCTGATTGCCGTAATGCCACCATTCATCATCTCTATTTTGGCTTGTCTTCTATCGATCTATTAGTATGTTCTATCTGCTTCAGTATTGTGCCCTAATCTGAAATGTCATAGAACATGTCCAAAAATTAATAGTAAGCAACTGAAAGACTCTGCCCAACTGTTTGACAGACAAGTCAAGTTGCCCTCCACCACTGAAGCCTCCTGGATATTGAATCACGTTGTCCCCCTGGAGACATTGTCATGCTACAACACTACACTGCGTGAGCCCAACTTCTTTGCGCTGTTGAAGTCCCATCAGCCTCTCTGCGTTGTTGCCTTCACGTTGATGTTGCCTCTACATCACCTTGCTCACCCTTCAGCTCTACAGCTTCCTCTTGCTCTTCAGTGTGGTCATCTGCAACCATCTCCCAACTCATCCCGCTATTGTCTTAAGGCTCTCGTAGCTCATATATGATCCATGAGTAGGGCTGACTCAAGGATCCTGCCACCAAATATGGATACTCTATATATCTCTGTCACCCCACCACTTCTCTCGAGGTGCATGAGCACTCATGGCTGCATCATCATCAGAGCCATCGTCATTTGCTGTTGTAGCCTTGGAATCAGAAGCTCCTTTGTCCTTCTTCTTATGACAACTGCTAGAGAAATGACCAAGATCACCACAGTTAAAGCATCGAACCTTGGAAAGGTCCTTCTTCTTCCCTTGCTTCTTTTCCCTTGATGCAAGGGTCGCATCCTCCTCCTCTTCTTTCTTCACTCTGGTTGATCTGCTTCCTCCACTGCTAGACTGCATCTTGGCGATCCTCCTGATGTCCTCTTGGCGGAGAATAGCCCACATATCTGCCCATGATGGTAACGCTGCCCTTCCCAGAATGCTCTGGACAAACGTTTCCCATTCTTCAGAGACAGCATGCAGGGTCGTCCTCACTAGGAGCCCTTCATCTGGATTAGCACCCATGCCAATCAGTTGGTCACGGATAGCTTGAAGTCTTAAGTATTCATTCAATTCCCATACTTATGCACACTTAGCACTATGATCTTCACCTCCTTATATAGTTCGAGCCTTAGCCAGTACCATGAGCCAAAACCACAAGTGTTGTTGGCATTCTCTGACAAGATCAAATAACCGTTATTGTGCTCGATATTGTGGGCTAATACCATGGTAAAGACCCCTGGTATTATAAAATTAGTGCGCGAGCACATACACAACTTTGCTTCTTCATACCCGCATGTATACGCGACTTTGCATTTACTAACTGCATATAGTTCTTCAATTATGTACTTTATCCATCTTTTGAACCTGATCTGCAAAAACTTTGTCACATCATACTGTCATTTTGTTCCATCACTTTGTCACCTATGAGCTTATCTAGAAACCACATACTTGGTCATTTACAAGTGGGTTCCCATCAAGGACAACATATGCATCACAATGCCAACAATCTCCCCCTTTGGACTTGATGGCAACCATGTTGGTGTTTGATTACCTCAACCTGTAGATACCTGATAGACACATCAACATACACATTATTCAAACACCAAATTACTCTTCCCCTTTGACATCAAGGGCAAAGGGTGTACCAATTCTGAAACAAGGTTTCTCTTTCCTTGTAGATACAAGAGCTCTGTAGATCTGATATGCACTATATTGACCATACTCCCCCTGAACACATGTTGAATCTTCAAACAGATTTTCAATGAAATACATGACTCTATGACCTTTCCTATCACCAAGGACTCATACTTACATCAATCACCCAACCAAGTGGGATTACATATTTGACTCAATCACGCAACCTACTGGGTTTACATATTTGAAAAAGTCCACACATGACAGAATATGACAATCTGTACATCGTAGGTCTCAATCATGACCTTTACATCAAATTACATATATGACTTTTATGACCAAGACCAAAGGACCTCAAAAGAGAGAGATCATTGAACATAATGCCAACAATGCATCATACCCAGCAAGGCTAATACTCCCCCTAAACCTGTGCAACCTGAACATTTTCAACAACCCATTCATCAAAGCATCTTCATCAAGCAGATAAATATCAAAGAGGAAAATGTAACTTGAAGACCATATTAGCAGACTGTACACATCAACACCTGATCAATAGAGCTAAATCATAATTGTCAGCAACATGACAAGGTCTGTTCTGGAGGCCGACCCACTGATTTCATGATAGAGAGATCCATATGCAACTATCTGAAAAGAGACTCGTGTATATACGCGACTATGCGTCAAGCAACCTGCGTACTGAAATCATCCTTCTGAAATTTCATCTGAAAAACAAATCAGATAAGTTTAACAACATTAGGCAGAGACAACTCCCAGTTTCTATCTGAGATATTCAAATGCTTCTCTGGGAAGAGGTTTAGTAAATATGTCAACAACTTCTTCTTTGGAGGGAACATACTCCAATTTAACCTTTTGCTCAAGCACTTGTTCTCGTAAAAAGTGATACTTAATAGGAATATGCTTGGTTTTGGAGTACATAACAAGATTTTTTGAGATACTAATAGCATTTGCATTATCACATAGGATGGAGATGGGTAGAGAACATTTAATTTGAATGTCTTGTAACGTCTGCATCATCCAGAGAAGTTGTGTGCAACATGATGCAGCAGTCGCATATTTTGCTTCTATTGTAGATAATAGCAATGGAACTTTGTTTCTTGCTGAACCAGGATACTAATCAGGGCCCCATAGAAAATGCACCTCCACTAGTGTTTTTCCGGTCATCAATATTTTCAGCCCAATCTGCATCTTCGTAAGCATGAAGGGTAAGATCAGCATTTTTGGGATACCATAGACCAAAGTCTTGAGTTCCTTGGAAATATTTGAATATTCTTTTTACTGCCTCAAGATGTGATTCCTTTGGATTAGCTTGGAAACATCCAACAATCCCAACTGCATGCATGATATCTGGTCTAGTACCTGTCAGATAAAGCAGACTCCCAATCATAGATCTATACTCTGGTTGGTTCACCATGGGAGAATCATCATGAGAACTGAGGTTACATCCGGACATCATTGGTGTACACACAAGTTTGTAGTCTTCCATTCCATAATTCTTCAAAATATGCTTGAGATATTTTGTTTGTGAGAGAAAGATCCATAATTTGATTGTTGCGGTTGTAAACCAAGAAAGTATGTTAGTTCCCCAAGTAAAAACATTTCAAATTCCTGCTGCATAACAAAAGCAAATTTTTGACTCATGGATTCTTCATTACTCCCAAAAATGATGTCATCAACATAAAAACAATAATTAATAGTTTGTCATTCTCAATTTTTGTGTATAGGTTACAGTTTGCAGATCCTTTTGTGAAGCCTTGTTGTTGAAGATATTTGTCAAGACAATAATGCCATGCCCATGGAGCTTGTTTTAGCCCATATAGAGCCTTTTTGAGTTTGCAAACAAGTTTTTCATCATTCCCCAGAAAAAATCCTTTTGGTTGTTCTATATATACTTCTTCTTCCAAGTCTCCATTAAAGAAAGCAGATTTTACATCCATTTGATAAATTTTGAAACATTGAAAACTTGAAAATGCAAGAAACATTCCTATGGCTTCAAGTCTGGCTAATGGTGCAAATGTTTCTTCAAAGTCTATACCTTGTTGAGCATAACCTTTACAAGCAAGTCTAGCTTTGTTTCTAATTACATCTCCATTGTCATTTAACTTATTTGAATATCCATTTTGTCCCAATAACATTTTTGTCATGAGGCCTTGGAACCAATTCCCAAGTATTATTATTTTCAATTTGATCCAGTTCTTCATTCATGGCCTTAATCCAACATTCATCTTTACTAGCTTGATTTACATTTTGTGGTTCAATGGTGGATAATAGTGCTAGATAACTAGGCGATCCCACAAGTGTTCTTGTTTATACCCCAGATTCCTTTTCTCCCAAAACTTGAGATTTTGGATGATTCTTTTGAACATTCCTGGATGAAGCCTTTTCATTATCCGATGTGTCTTCTTCTGATGCTTCATTAGTTTCTTCTTCTATATCATTATGATTTGATGTGGGAAAGCATTCATCATCATCGTCATCATCTTTTGTTGTTATTGCCTTTTTGGGAGTTGTGCATGCTTCATCAATCACAACATCAATACTTTCAACCATTTTTCGAAGTCTCTTATTGTAGCATTTGTATTCTTTACTTCTAGAAGAGTAACAAGAAGTATTCCTTCATCTGCACTAGCTTCAAACTTACCAAGTTTTTCATCATTATTTTTTATGAAACATTTGCTTCCAAAAACTCTAAAGTGCTTCACTGTGGGAGTATTACCATACCAGAGTTCATAAGGAGTTGTATCACTATTCACACAAACATGTGCCTTGTTGAGAATATTTATTGCGGTATGTGCAGCTTCACCCCAAAAGGTGTCAGGGGTTCTAGACTCATCAAGCATAGCACGAGCCATATTTTGAACTATTCTATTTATTCTTTTTGCCACGCCATTTTGTTGAGGAGTTCCAGCCGCAAAAAATTGTCTTTTTATGCTATATTATTCATAGAAATCAAAGAATTCATCCGATATGTATTCTCCTCCTCAGTCAGATCTGAGACATTTGATTTTTAGATCTCATTCATTTTCAACTAATGCTTTGAAGACCTTAAATTTTTCAAATGCTTCATCTTTGCGTTTCAATAAACCGATCCAACACATTCTAGAAAAGTCATCAATGAATAAGATATAGTATTGTTCACCACGAGGTGACTTTTTCTTTACATGTCCACACAAATCAGTATGTATAAGTTCAAGAGGCTTGCTTGTTGATCCTTCTTTGGCGTTAAATTGAACTCTGGTTTGCTTACCGAATTGACATGACTTACATATGGTATACTCTGGTAGGGTGATGTTGGGTAGATCACGAACAGCTTTGAGCCAACTTGATTTGCTTATTTGAGAAAAGCTCGGATGTCCAAACCTTTTGTGCAATAGCCAGTTTTCCGCAGCTTTGCCTAGATAACATTGTTCTAGGCCAACTTTCAATATATATAGATTGCTTGGTGTTCTTGCGCCTTTTATTATGGTCTTTCCCATGTCAAGTTCACGAACCACACATTCTTTTGATCGGAAGACTACTTCATTTTCTTGGTCACACATTTGGCTAAAACTCAACAAGTTATGCTTTAATCCATCAACATACATAACATTACCAGCTTTAACCTTTTCTTTTAGAAAAACAGATCCTTTACCCTTGATGACAGCAGGAGAGTCATTTCCAAAAGTGACATTCTTTTCTTTTTCTAACGCATTGTATGAAATGAGTTTATCTTTATCACCTGTCATGTGTTTTGAACATCCGCTATCAATGTACCATTGATTTTCTTCTCCTTCTACACATAAAGTTATGCCGCAGCTTTCAAATTGTAAGTCCTCCTTTTTCCATACCTTAGAATTTATGGATATTTGTTCTTTTGGCTATAATTTGCTACTACATTCAGATTCCTCATGTCCAAAGTTATTGTAAAGCACACATCAATTTCGTCTTGAAGAGGAGCAAAATTGTTATAAGTATTCTTCTTGATTCCTGTCTCATTTCTTTGTTTTCTTGTTTCTCTAGTCATGATGGATTTGTATGCAACACATTGAGCAGCTTTGTGACCCAAATTATGACATGTTAAACATAGTCCATTAAAGAAGAAATTTATGTGATCATAGAACCTTCTATTTTTGTTTATCTTTTGACTGATGCTTCTTTTATTCTTCATCCTTGAATTAGACCGAACATGATTTACTTGCGAATTGTCTTTGTTCTTTTGCTGAGCGATGAAATTTTATTGACTGGCTTTTGCTGCATTTAGATAGCTTCTGGTTGTGGTTGAGGATTTTTCTGTCTATGAAGAATCAAGATTCACCAATGTATCCAAGACCTGTCTTCATAAGAGGAAAGCGTTGAACCTTGATAATTTCATCTAAGGTTTCAGATCCTTTAGCAAATCTAAGATTTAGAGTTTTTACTTTCTCAAGTTCCTTTCTTAGGCTTACTATTTCACATTTTAACTTCTCATTATGCTTCTCTTTATCTATGAGTTGATTCTTTAGAGTATCTATGGCTATTTTGCTTTCTTCCAAGCATATTTTGAGTTGAGTGATTTTTTCAAGGAAGTCATTTTCTTCTAAAGTATCCATAAAATTATCTTTAGACTCATTAGTGTCTTTTTCAAATGCCATAAGTAGTTTAAGATCTTGATCAGATTCTCCTTCTTCACTAATTGACAAGCCATCGCTATCTTCATGAGTATAATAACTTTTCCTATTGTCAAATCGTCTCCTATTACCTTTTTCTATATCCTTTCCTTTGTAATGATTATCTTTATGAGGACAATTAGCAGCATAATGACCCACTCTTCCACAAGAAAAACATTTGAAGGGAAGCTTACCTTTGAAACTTCTGGTGCCAAGTTGAAGTTTCTTTACAAAATTTACCTCATCTTCTTCTGATACATACCCCAATTCTTTTTGTTCTTCCTTTTGCTTTCCTTTCGCAGTAGCTTTAAATGCGGCTTCTCTGACTTCAGACGAACCTTCTTTATTCATCTCAAAAGCAATCAGGATCCCATGAAGTTGAACAATAGTAAGAGTCTGCAAATCCTGCCTCTCTTCAATAGCAAACACTTTTGACTAGAATTTAGGAGATAGATATCTTAATATTTTCTATACTAAAGTTGTGTCTTTTATGTCTTCACCGAGATTTCTCATACAATGTACGATCTCATCTAGACGCAGAAAGAAACTAGCAAAACTATCATCATTATGCATTCTGAGATTTTCATATTGAATTCTGAGAGATTGGAGTTTAGCAATTCCTACCTTGGCATCGCCTTCATAGCTTAGAATGATTTTGTCCCATATCTCCTTTGTTGTATCTAACTGCATAACCTTGACAAATTCTGATTCGTTCAAGCTTCCCAATAATGAATGCATTGACATCTTTCGCATTGGTTTCATAATTCTTCTTTACTGTTGGATTTATGGGAACTGCAACTGGATATTGTCAACCTCCTTCAACAATTGCCCAAATATCTGCTCCAAGAGACTGAAGATAGGATCTTGTTCTTGTCTTCCAAAAGATTAAATTGTTTCAATTGAAGAGTGTTGGTCTAATAGATGTTGTTCCATCTTGATTGCTCATCTTGGTAGATCTTCCTTCTAGCGATCAAGCTTCTTCAGAAGTACCAGATCTGATTCCAATTGTTGGGAAAAATACTGAGAAGGGGGGGTGAATCAGTATTTAAAACTCACACAAACTTTTCTTTACTTTACTGATTTCTATACACGACTTTACTTAATCCAAATAGCGTATGTACGCAGCTTTCTTTAAGAAAACTTGTGTATGCCCAGTGAACTTATTATTCAAATAAATCTTCAGTAACTTTACTTAGACCAGTGCATCATTCATTCCTCAGACATTTAGTAAGAAGTAAACATGTGCAATAAGAATAGAATAAATCATCACACATAAGCAGCACACATGAACACCAGGATTTCAAGTGGAAACCAAACTTGGGAGAAAACCACCATTGTTGTTGTCTCTGTCTTCAATATTTATTATATAGAAAATTGCTTAAAATCTTGTACTGGCGCAGACTCATACCAGCACGCAGGCACCCACCTACAGAAGGTTGCAACCTTCTCTCGTTCTCCAGCTGCTACTGGAAGGGAGCTCCAACCCCCTGATCTCGTTTACCAGCCACCACTGGAAGGGAGCTACAACCCCTTGATCTGATCACCAGCTCCAACTGGCAGGAAGCTTCGACTTCCACACTGAAGGCTCCAACCCTCAGCACCACTCCAAACCATGTTTCATAAACTTTCACACTGGATCCAACAGCTTTTAACACGACATAACTTGTATATCAACTGAAGTAAACATCAACCCAATTCGAACAGAATAGTGAGATCACTGTAACCAGAACACATAACTAGACCCAAACATTTGCATCAACACACAAAATCAACTACAACCCTGATCATTCATAAGACAAATGTATACGCTACTTTACTTACAACTACCCGTATGTATACGCGCTTTTTTGCGGAGAAACATGCGTATATATATCAATATATTAAGTTTAGATTTCTAACTCAGACTCAGAATTTATCAGAGATATTATGACATATTTTGTCAATTTTACAGAGCCTTCATACAGTTAGCAGCATCAATCATTTTTCACTCAACCAAACACTGATCTTTAATCATAATCAACTAGCAGCATAATCAATACTCAAACAACCCACATCTATATGAAGACGTCATTGACAAACAGCAGAAACACAGCAAAACTGATCAGACATTTTCTTCATCATTCTTTAGCAAAACCCTAGCTTGCACATGCGGCTTCCATAAGACATATCCGCAACTGTACGCGCTTCTTCCGAAACTAACTTGCGTATAGATCTCAGTATTTTTACTGAATATATACACTCCTCTACAGAACCGAACCCGCGTGTATACGCGCCTTCCTTGAGTCAAACCCGCGTATAGATATGTAAATAATTCTGGATTGCATAACACTTCAAAACTGCAAAATTACTCAGATCATACCCTTAGCAAACATGCGCCAGACCACAAATCTAAACAAATGATAAACAGTTCATGAAAATACATAGTCATTCAGGTCTAGAGATCTTGATCCATCATTGTATTCATGAGTGCATCATAATATCAAATCTATCTATTGATTATAGCCCATTCCATGCAGATATACTTCAGATCCAAGTATTCATTCAATTCCCATACTTACGCACACTTAGCACTATGATCTTCACCTCCTTATATAGTTCGAGCCTTAGCCAATACCATGAGCCAAAACCACAAGTGTTGATGGTATTCCTGGACGGGATCAAATAACTGTTACTGCGCTCAATATTGTGGGCTAATACCATGGTAAAGACCCCTGGTATTATAAAATTAGCGCGATAGCACACGCGCGACTTTGCTTCTTCGTACCCGCGTGTATACGCAACTTTGCCTTTACTAACTCACGTATAGTTCTTCAATTATGTACTTTATCCATCTTCTGATTCTGATCTACAAAAAATTTGTCCCATCATACTGTCATTTTGTTCCATCACTTTGTCACCCCTGAGCTTATCCAGAAACCATATACTTGGTCTTTTACAAGTGGGTTGCCATGAAGGACAACATATGCATCATAATGCCAACAGCTCATTGGAGCTCCTAGAACCGAGAAAAGGGAGTGGAGACAACCAGACAGATACCAAGCTTTGGTGGCTCAGGTAGGGGAACCCCCTAGTTTTCAGGAGGCAGTTCAGCATCAAGTATGGGTAGATGCTATGGTGGAGGAATACAATTCCATAATGACCAATGACGTTTGGGAAGTGGTACCTAGACCTCAGGAAAGATCAGTTGTAGGATCGAGATGGATCTACAACATCAAGTATGTTGTAGATGGCAGCGAAGAAAAGTACAAAGCCAGGTTCGGGGCTAAGGGGTATGCTCAAAAGGAAGGGATAGACTACGAAGAAACCTTCGCCCCAGTAGCCAAGTATACTTCTATTAGATCTCTGATATCCTTTGCAGTGCAGATGGGTTGGGAGATTCACCAGATGGACGTCAAGACTGTTTTCTTGAATGGGGTGATAGAAAAAGTATACATTAAACAACCAAAGAGCTTTGATGTTGATTTTTGGGTAGCATCATATGTGCACTAGCTCCGAAACTTTGTGGAGGGGCTAGGACGCATGAGATCTCCAAGACCGAGAAATCGTTTGCAGAAATTCAACCCAGTGTGAAAGTTATTCCAATAATTAATTATTTTAATGGAGACCCTAAGTCTAACTTAGGGAAATTAAATAATTAAAGTGAATTAATTAAAACATGTCGGTGAGAATGTTCTAAGTGACGTGGATCAAGTCTTTTCTAATCTTATCCGTTGATTAGAGATTAGATCACGGTCGTTGAATGTTCAACAAGAAAAGTATTAAAGGAAGGCTTGGGGTCATTTGGAGAACACACATAGAGTAGCAGCACTTGAGCTAAGTCGAAATTCTGGGGCATGGTTTGCTGAGTATTTTCGAGTGAGCTTGCAGTGCTAGTGAGGACCAGATCGGCAGAGGGATTTTCAGATCCGAGGCCGAGAATACATTGGTAGAGAGGCATATTTGTACCAGGTAGCGCAGAGACCCAGCAAGAGGGACACAACCTAGCCAGGCTCACACAGAGGCAGCACAAAGCCTTGCACAGTCCAGAAAAGGCACCGCAAAGGCAGTGTAGGCCCAACCAGGTTGGCGTAGGCCAGCCAGGGCAACGCAGAGGCAGCGTAGGCTCAACCACGGTGATGCAGGGCCAGCCAAGGCAGCGAAGAGGCACACGCATAGCTGAAGGGCTGAAACAGAGCTGGAAAGAGGCAACGTTGGCGTTCCAGTGGGCCAAAAAGGGCTCGTTTTCAGCAGATTCAGCTGAATCAGCGATATTTTCTGTCTCCGAGTAATAGAGGTACATCTGCCGAGATTTCTCTGTTGGACAAACCACTACTGGTGCCCTTGATTGTATTCAAATATTTTGCATAATAATAAAACCCTCTAAGAGTTGTTGCATTGGTTTTCCCGCATTCGGTTTTTTCGGGGACATTGTCCAAAAAATATTGTGTGTCCTTTGTCATGTGTGCTTTATTCTTCAGTACTTGATCTGTATGTATGTGTAGATCTACAGCGTGTTTACTTTGCTATTCTCTGAATATTTCTGAAAAATAACTTGTATAATTCAAAACACTAGTAGAAGTAAACCAGATTTCGGCAATAGAAATCTCTGTTAAGTAGTTTCAAAAAATTTCACATGTTATCAGAGCTATTGTAGATCAGGGGAACCTGAAGCTGTCAGTGAAGCGACGAAGTCTTTTGCTGTAGGAAAGTGGTTGAAGCTGCACAGATCCAGAAAGAGGCAGCGCAGCACCAGAGGGACAGCGCAGACCTTACAGGGATGACACAAAGGCTAACGCTGGCCCAAGAGGGTGACGCAATCCGAGAAGGGGTGACGTTGTGCCAGTTGTCGTGGCCTGAAGTGCAGTTTTGTTCTTCAAAGTTGCTGGTGGGGCATTGTTTCCGCTGGTGCAGAACAGTGTCTAGCAGGGATTGACAAAGTAAGGGGAAACAGTTCCTCAGCAGACGGAGTGTTTAGAGAGGGTTGATTCGACAACTTTGTTTCCAAGAAGGAAATCACGTGTTAGAGGAAGCGCATTCTATAAAGGATTCTATCGCCAAGAAATCTAGATCCGAGTCTCTTACTGAGAGGAGCAACAGAAGAAGGGAGAAGAAAATCTGCTTCGACACAATTGAGCAGAGATGGCCTCTCGTGGATTGAGGGATCAAGACAGGTTAGATGGAGCATCTAACTTCGTCATCTGGAAGGCCAGAATCTTGTCAGTCCTTGACGAATATCGCATCAGAGATCGTGCCAAGAAGGTTGTTGTTGTTCTTGTCAATGTTGATCCATTAAAGAAGTATGAGGAAAATCAAGCAAGGGCAAAGCACTTGATTATGGACAGGGTGAAGGATCATGTGGTCCCACATATTGCTTAGAAGAACACGGCAAATGACATGTAGACAACATTGACCAGGATGTATCAAGGCACCTTTGTCCAGAGGAAGATGCTTCTGGAGAATCAGTTGCGACTCTTTCAGATGCACAAGCGAGAGGAAATCGATCCCTTCCTCCTTAGATTGCAGGGAATTGGAGATCAACTTGTTGCTATGGGGGCAACTCTTGATGAGGGTCTCATGGTGAGGACTGCCCTGAACGCAGTCACTGATGAGTGGGAGACCTTTGTCCAAAATATTTTGGGCAGAGCACAACTTCCAAATTGGGAGGACATGTGGGCAACTCTTCGTCAAGAGGAGATTAGGAGAATGACCAAGATGGGCAGCAACAACGGAGGAGCCAAGATAAAGAAGGAGGAGGAAGATGCGGCCCTTGCATCTAAGGGACAGCGGTAGCAGCAAGGGAAGAAGAAGAAGGACCTCTCAAAGGTCTGGTGCTTCAGATGCGGCGAATTGGGATTTTAGCAGTGCAGAGGAGTGCTTATGCAGTGCAGAGCAGCAGACAGCGCAGAGCTTCAGAGGGTCAGTGCAGAGAGGCAGCAGAGGGTGCTTCAGTATCGAGATGCAACTGCCTTGTTCGTCAGTAGTTTGGGTGATGCCCTTCAGTTTCTTACTTCTCAGCAACTGAGTTGCAATGCAGCAGTTAGCAATGGCAGTGCTATGGGCAGCATGATGCAGCATTTGAGAAGGAGATGCAGTACAGATGAGGCAGTGGCAGTGTCATGGGCAAGAGTACAGAAAGCAGCAGCGCAGTGGATGAAGGGCAGTAGCCGAGCATCAGCAGTGCAGGGGACCGATGTCATGGATCAAAGTCACGCTTCTAGTGTGAAGTGTTGCTAGAGCACATTCCTCGCTAAAAGGGAGTGTTGATTTTTGGGTAGTGTTGGAACACCTAATCCCACATGGGTAGGTGTGGAATGCAAAAAGTCACAATGGAGTCCAAGTGACCTTGGAATATGAAACCAAGAGTCACACCATTGTACTATAAATGTACATCTTTGTATAATGGAAAATAAGAAAGCCTCACGCTTATCCTTCATTGTGTGTTGAGTCTCTTGTGTGTGTGCTTATCCTCCTCATACACCATGTGTGTGCTTAACATGGTGTTTAACATGGTATCAGAGCGGGCGATTGCTGGCCCTGCTCCAAATTGAGTGAGCCATTTTGTGTTTATGGCCTGTGTAAATCTGCAAAAATTCTTGACAATTTTGCAGCATTAAGAGACTTTTTGCAGCAGTGTTTTTGCTGCCATTCAGAGGTGTTTTGAAGAAGAGCAGCGTTGGCTTTGAGAAGGAGCAGCATTCAGAAATTGGCAACATTCAGGCATTGGCGAAGAAAGTCAGCACTGCCCATCTGAAGGTTTTCATTTTTCATTTTTCCTGCAATTTCTATTAATTTCCGCATTGAAGAGTTGCTGGAAAACACTGTTTAAAGAGGGTTTATGAAGTAGAAGTTTCTGGATTTTTAATGGAAAAGAATTTTGAGTTTTTCTGCTACTGAGCTATTGGAAAAATTTCTGGGTTTTACTGCTGAAATCTTCTGGAAAATTCTACATTTTTGAAGTCAATTTTCCTGCTGCTGGATTACTGGAAGATTTCTGAGTTTGCATTTATTCAATATCCTGCTGCTATACATTTAAAAATTCTGCTGTTGTCCTGCTCTCTGCTCTCTACTGTTATATTTAAAAATAAAAAATAAAAAATAAAAATAAAAAGAAAAATTCAATTCGGCCCTTCGGCCCCCTGCACCTCCTTATCACTCCAGCGCTCCGCCATATCCCAACCAACGCTCCCCTCGCCTGAATTACACTTGTTCACTACTCAACTCCGCCCTCAATCTAAATCTAAAGCTCAACACTCTCCCCTCTCCACGTCTCTCACACCTCCTCTCCTTGCGCTCTGCCAACACCCCGCTCCTCACGCGTCCAACTCCCTACGCCCCCCTCACATCTGCAATTCCCCACGACATCTCCACTCTGTCTACCCTCTCCGCCCCCTTAACTCCGCCCTCACACAAAACCTTACCAGCCTCTCTCCACCATACAACTCTGAATTCCCCTCTATGCAAACAACGCTACACAGCTCCCTCGCCCTTAATTTCCGCTCACACCCTTTACTCCTACATCCCTTACCTGATACCCACCTCACTCTTCCTCGACTGCTACCCATATGCTATACACACCCGAGCTCCCTCGCCTCCTTCTCCTACGCATCCAGATCCCTTACGCTCCTCCGTTCAACGCTGCACCTGCTCCTTCCGCCTTCCCGCCGGTTACAATACCGTCCATTTTTTTTAAATCGATTTTTATATTTAATTTTAATAAACTCCCTCCCATCCATTACGCTCTCTTTTCATATTTTGTGTTTCAATTTTTTTTATATATGTGCCTCCGCTCCATATAATACCACTGCTTCTCATTTTAACAATACCGCCCATTCAAAATCCAGCCTCTTTTCAAATTCGTTTTTTAAATTTCTTTCTCCTCCCACATATATAATAACCCCCCTCCCTTTTCAATACATCTCCACTCCACCAATTTTAAATTCGATATTTTAATTTCTATAAAACCACTCTCCCTCCATATAATACCCTCCCAACAAAATTCCCTTCTTTTTAATTAATCCCATTCCCCTCATTTTTCATTGTTCCCATTTTTTTAATTAATTAAAAAAAAAAAAAAAAAAAAACAGCAGAGAGAGAGGAAAGAGAGTTTTGAACAGCAGAAAATGGAAAATGGCATATGAGGAGCACATGGACTGAAATTTGCAGATTTACATTGTGATTTGTGGCATTGATTTGAAGGGTGTTTTTTTTGAAGAATTTCACATTTGAAGACAAGTTTGCCATCATTGAAAACAACTCTTTGAAGAAAAATTCAGCTGCCTTAAAGGCCTCTTGCACAAGTGTTCTCAACTTCAAATATTTTTGCAGAAATATTGTATTGAGTTGACATTATATTTCTTCTTCATAGTTGCAATCAAGATTTGAAGTGTATTTGAGTTGTTGGATTGTTGATTTCCCTCCATCATTTGAGGAGCACACTTTGTACTTTGAGAATTTCTTGAGTCATTTGTATTTCTTGTTGCATCATATTGTAAACGGGTGCATTTTCGGTTGAAGCCGACACCCTTTCATTTTTGAGCCTAAATTGTTGAAAATGGCCAAAATCAATGAGGCATTAGAGTTGTTGAATGACCTCATTCATTCAAATGTTCATGATATGATAAAAATGAGCAAGGATGCTCTATGTAACATTCAGAGTTGTTTGCTAGATGCACAAGAGAAGATTGAGTTTTTGCAGTTGGAATCTCAGCTCCAACAAGATGAACTTCAGCAAAAGAGTCACCATTCTGAACCTGTTTCTGTTCAGAAGATTGTGAAGGACTCTCATCAAAAGAAAGTCAGTAAAGTTGCAGATGATTCACATTCAGTGCCTTGTACTAGAGCAGATGTACATGCAGATGCAGCAGCTCAGCCTGCACTTCTCAAGCCCATCATCAGACCTTGGGAAGAGCTTGTCCACAACAAGCACAGAACTGGTCTTGGATATGACAAGGATGTGACCTTTCATATTCCAGACTACACCAAGCCCATCATATTTCAGAGTGCCGGATTCCTGTATGACAGTTCACCTGCAGCTGTTCCAGATCCTGCTCCGCTTCCACAACAGATTTTGACATGCCAACACTGTGATCGAGTTGGCCACATGAAAGATCACTGTTTTGATCTTCATCCATGCAAGCACTGTGGTCGGCACACCCATTCTTCAGACAGATGCTTCAGACACAAGCCTCCTGCAAGAACCAAGATTCATCTTGGATGGATCGCTTCTTGGCAATGGACATCAGCAGCCAAGAAGATGTTTACGATACATGTTAGAACTTGTTCACGGATATTGAGCAAACTTGCAGTTGAGTTTTCGCCATCATCTCACCTTGTCCCTGACAGGGGGGAAAATGGTGGTCATGTACAAGCTTCGACGACAGATCAAGCGAGCCTGAGCCACAATTCGTCATTCCGGATTCAGAGATGTAGCCAGAGACACGGATGCCCATGAGCATGCCTTCGGTTGGTGGACAACCTTAAACCATCATCTTTGGTTGGTGGATAACCTAAATCCATCATTTTCGGTTGGTGGATAACCTAAAACCATCATCTTTGGTTGGTGGACAACCTAAAACCACCACAGGTAGTAGACCTCCCTTCTTTTAGGTCGAAGGTCTCCCTTTTTTATGAGGGACAATTCCTCTAGCAGAAGCTTTCAGCTTCTTGCTAGTTTTGGAAGAGTTCCGGGAACTGCAACAAGTTTTGCGTTCCAATGTTTGTGGTCATCCTAAAACCACCTCTTTTTTCCAACATTTCAGAGAGTTGATTCAGCCCTTGATTCAACCCAAGTGTCGCCATGCATGATCATATATACTTTGCGTATTTGTATTACAACTCTTTTCTTGAACTCACACATACCCCTTCGGATTAAGGGGGATGTTGGAACACCTAACTTTGCCATGGGTAGGTGTGGAATGCGAAAAGTCACAATGGAGTCCAAGTGACCTTTGGAATGTGAAACCAAGAGTCACACCATTGTATTATAAATGTACATCTTTGTATAATGAAAATAAGTGAGCTACACGTTTAATCCTTCATTGTGTGTTTCTCTCTTGTGTGTGTGTGTTATTCTTTCCTCTTACACCATGTGTGTGTTTCAACATGGTGTTTAATGTATCACGGATGCTCTAGCTCCGAAACTTTGTGGAGGGGCTTAGGACACATGAGATCTCTAAGACCCAGAAATCGTTTGGAGAAATTCCACCCAGTGTGAAAATTATTCAAATAATTAATTATTTAATGGAGACCCAGAGTCTAACTTAGGGAAATTAAATAATTAAAGTGAATTAATTAAAACATGTGGGTGAGAATGTTTTAAGTGACGTGACGTGGATCAAGTCTTTTCTAATCTTAGCCATTGATAAGAGATTAGATCATGGTCATTGAATATTCAAGGAGAAAAGTATTAAAGGCAGGCATGGGGTTAGTTGGAGAACACACACACATTAGCAGCACTTGAGCTAAGTCAAAATTCAGGGGCACGGTTTGCTGAGAATTTTCAAGTTAGCTTGCAGTGCTAGTGAGGGGCAGATCGGCAAAGCGATTTTCAGATTCGAGGCCGAAAATACACTGGCAAAGGTAGATTCGTACAAGGCAACGCAGAGACCCAGCAGGAGGGATGCAGCCCAGCCAGGCTCACGCAGAGGCAGCGCATAGCCTTACGCAATCCAAAAAAGGCAGCATAGGCCCAGCCAAGGCAACGCAAAGGCAGCGTCGGCTGAGCCAGGGTGATGTAGGCCCAGCCAGGGCAGTGTAGAGGCTCACGCAAAGCTGAAGGGCTGACGCAAAGCTAGGAAGAGGCAGTGCTAGGGTTCCAGTGTGCCAGAAAGGGCTCGTTTTCAGTAGATTCAGCAGAATCGACCATATTTTCTTTCTCCGAGTGATAGAGGTAAATCTGTCGAAATTTCTTTGTTGGGAAAACCACTACTACTGCCCTTGATTGTATTCAGATATTCTGCATAATAATAAAACCCTCTCAAAGATGTTGCATCGGTTTTCCCGCATTAGGTTTTTCTGGGGACATTGTCCAAAAAATATTGTGTGTCCTTTGTCATGTGTGATTTATTCTTCGGTACTTGATCCGTATGTATGTGTAGATCTGCAATGTGTTTACTTCACTATTTTCTGAATATTTCTGAAAATAACTTGTATAATTAAAAACACAAGTAGGTCAAGTAAACCAGATTTCTACAGTAGAAATCTTTGTTAAGTAGTTTCACAAATTTGCAAATTTGAGACACATGAGAAGAAAAATCATGTATGCAGGCTAAAGAAAGCCTTGTATGGGATTCATCAAGAGAAATGCAGAGCTTAACTTCTACTATCTAATAGTAGAGAATGAGCCTCTAATACTGGTAATATATGTAGATGACCTATTCCTGACAGGTTCATATAGGCTCATCAAAGATTGCAAGGAAAACCTAGCTACAGAATTCGACATGAAGGATTTGGGACTTATGCATTATTTTCTGGGGTTGGAAGTTCGACAGCAAAACGGTGGAATCTTCCTTGGACAAGGGAGATATGCTACAGAAATTTTAAAGAGGTTCAGGATGCAGGATTGTAGACCCATGGCTACTCCAATGATTACCAACTGGAAGAAGATTTATCTGTCTGAAGATAAAGAGGTAGATCCCACCTTGTTCAAACAGCTCATAGGGTCCCTGATGTATCTGGTCAACACCAGGACAGACATTTGTTACACAGTCAACACCCTCAGTCAGTTCATGGTGGAACCCAAGAGGGCGCACTAGGCAGCAGCCAAGCATGTTCTCAGATATGTACGAGGAACAGTCAAGCATGGATTAAAGTACATCGGAGACAATGACATCAAACTAAGTGGGTTCACTGGCGCAGATTGGGCTAGAAGTTCAGTAGATTGAAAAAGTACCAATGGGTATTGTTTCAACATTGGATCAGGAATGAACTACTAGTGCAGTAGAAAACAGAAGTTCGTAGCACTAGACTCAGCTGAAGCAGAATATATGGCAGCCAGCACAGCATTGTGTGAATCCATATGGCTTAGAAATTTGTTTGTGAATCTATTCAGGAGAAAGATGGAAGTGACCAACATTTTTTGTGATAATCAGAGTTGCATCAAGCTCTCTAAGAATCCGGTTTTTCATGATCGGTCAAAGCACATTAACATCAAGTGTCATTTTATCAAAGACTGTGTCCAGTGGGGTGCAGTACAGATATAGTACACTCCGATAGGAGAACAAGTGGCAGACATCCTCACTAAGGCTCTAGGAAGAACAAAGTTTGTTTATTTCAAGGCGAAGTTGGGTATGATTAAGAATTCATTTCAGTAGTAGACACAAATAATGCAATACTTAAGAGGGAGTTGCAGTACATATGCAACAGTGACAGCAGTGGTGTCATGGGCAGCAATACAGTGGTAGCAACAACGCAGTAGATGAAGGGTAGCAAGTCAAGCATCAACAGCGTAGAGGACCGATGTCATGGATTGGGGTGATGCTTCGTGTGGGAAGTATTGCTAAAGTACATTCCTCGCTAAGAGGGAGTGTTGATTTTAGGGGTAGCATCGGATGGTCTCTAGCTCCGAAATTTTGTTAGGGGCTAGAATACATGAGCTCCCCAAGACCCGAAAATCGTTTGCAAAAATTCCACCAGGAGTGCATTATATTAAAATAATTAATTATTTTTAATGATTCCTAAGTTAAAACTTAGGGAATTAATATAAATATGGGTGAGAAGCTTCTAAGAGACGAGGATCAAGTATGTTTTAATCTTAGCCTTTGATTAGAGATTTGAGCATGGTCGTTGATATCTCAACAGGAAAAGTATAAATGAAGACTTGAGGGTCATTTGGAAATACACATGGCAAATACTCAGTAACCCAAGGGAAATCGATCCTCCAGAAGCAATAGTTCGATTTCAAAGGGAGAGTTGCACGGTGAAGGAAGAGGAGGGTATCAGCATCAGTCAGAGACAGAGGAGGAGGGACACATAGCAGCAGAGTGGTAGTGCAGAGGGGCAACATACAGAGGCAGTGTAGCAGAGGACGCAGTCCTCACGCATACCTTACGCAAAAGAGGACACAGAGGTGACGTAGAGGAGGCTGGAGGGTCTCTTGGGTGTCAGAATTTCTCCAGTGATTGGAGGAAAATTATCTCAAGTGTTTTCACAAATGTTTCTCCATTATTTTGCAAATCATTTCTTGTAAAGAGATTGTTGCCGAAGAATAATAATAAACCCTCATCTGCTGCACCAGTTTTCCCGCATTGGGTTTTTCCAGGGACTATTGTCCAAAAATAACTTTGTTGATGTGATTGATTCTTGTGCTTGCATTTCAATGTTCTTTTCTCTATGAAATTATGTAATAACTGCAGTAGAATTTATTTTGATGTTTACTGAAGGGTTTTTATAAATAACTTATTCTCAAAAATAAGTAGGAGAAATAAATCAGTTACTGCAGTAGAATTTCAAGTTAGAAATTTTCACATTCAAGAGTGTACATCCTTGTGATGAGGAGAACTTGGCATGTGAAGCCTTAGCTTGGAGAGCACACCACTTGGGAGGAGGTAGGGTACAACCACCTTGCGACATGAATACACCTTAGAGAGGAACGCTCCTCATGCGGATCTACTCAAATTGCTTAGATTTGATTGCTTGTGAGATGTGGATATAGTCCACATTCTATTGTTTACCTCCCTCACCTATCTAATATAAAGGTAGGAGCAGGGTTGCAGGGGAGCCCCCCCCCCCCCCTCGAACCCGCTCTCAGTTCGCGCTCTAAGTGGGAGCATTTTGGGAGCGCATCGGGAGCACGCTCCCTAAACAGGAAAAACGCTCCCTGGTTTTCAGGGAGCGCTTTAGGGAGCATTTTAGGGAGCGTTTTTTAGGGAGGGAGCATTTTTTTCGGGAGGGAGCATTTTTTTTAGGGAGTGAGCATTTTAGGGAGCGTTTTTTTTTAGGGAGGGAGCATTTTTTTGAGGGAGGGAGCGTTTTCGGGAGCGTTTTTTTTAGGGAGGGAGCAATTTCAAGAGCGTTTTTGTTGTTTAAAGACTTGGTCCTAAATGAAATTACTTGCTCTCCATTTGCTTAAATCATCCATTTGCCAACCTAACTATACTATCAATACAATTTGTGTATCAACTATTTTTTAACATATTATGATACAATTCCATTTGGTAATGGCCATTATTTTATTGTAAACCCAGGAAAGGTATATCCTTAATCTTCAGACAACATTTCCTACCATAAAGTGGAATGGATTTTGTTCAAACTAGTTGAAAAGCATACATCATATTCGTTTTATGCAAGGATCAACTGTAAGGATATGAGTAAAGGCTAACTTTCACTAAGGAATAAAAACAAAAGCTTAGCTTTAAGACTCATTGTGTTGTAGTTATTATAAGCAGAATATATGACCCTTTGAAACTGAGTATTTAATTCAACAACAATTTCTCTCCACTGTAAAAAGGACCTAAATATTATGAAATCATTCTGTGTACTATTGTTAATGCCCTACACCTACTCCTTTCTCACACTAAAACCAAGTTGATAGTCCTTTACAATCAAGATATGCCATCTTATTGGAGACAGTGATGGATGACCGAAATATTTGTTGATGTTTCATAAATGCCTCTACTCTTTTAGGTCATGGCCATATTGCTTGCATGAAATGGGGGCTTGTGTATTTTCCCATCTACTGTTTCTTAAGGATTTTACGACCTTAATGGCAAAGTGGGTAACCAGTTCATGAAAATGCAATTACATAAACTTTGGATAATTAATGATATGCCTTCTAGGTTGAATTTCCCATTTCCTTAAAAGAAATTAATGTATTCCTTAGCAACACATTCTACGTCTAGTCCACTTGTTGGACATGCCGAATACCTAAGCAGTCAGCTAAAGTGTAGACCCCATTCCCCCCCGGGGACTGACTTACGGCTTTAAGATTTTAACTCTATTATATTTTATTAGGCAAGATCCCATTTTTTTCTTAGGCAGCCATCACATGAAAAATCATGTGGCTTCCTGCACAATGATATCAAAATCAAATCCGCCCCAATTTAAGCTACTTAATGTGACCCCAACATTACAGTATCTTACCGTATCTTTTAGGATGATATTTTGTTAGAAGTGTTCCAAAAACTAGATGTATCATGTGGTTTTCTCAATATGTGTTCAGTTTTTATTAATACGCCATCGTTTTTAAGATTTTTAAATCTTTACAACCATCTAGATTTCTATGGTTGACAATTTGCACATTATTTCATCCAAGACACACCACAAGTTAGAGCTTTTTCTTTTTCTTTTGGGTTACATCTTGGGAATTTGTGTGAATATTTTATTGGATCATTATCTTGAAGTGGTTGTTTGACATAAAGTATCTTCTCTTCATTCTTACATCTTTACAAATACCCTTTAACGTTTCTAGAGAAATTATTCTTCATTCTTACATCTTTACAAATACCCTTTAACATTTCTAGAGAAATTACACACATTTTTTTAATTATATTTTCTGAGGGAAGACAATGTCAACAAGCATTAAGGCCAAGCCTTAGAAGACCACCATTACCACGATCTGCTCAAATTTCAAAAATTAGGCATTTCTCGTGGCAAGAGGTCAAGCAATAGATAAAATAGATTTACTAGTATTTTCTAGTTTCTAGTAGTGTTTAACTTTTTATAACTGTTGAAACTTGAGTCTTCCATATTTATTATGATATTTTTTGTAAACAATATATGACAATTTAAGTTTGAAGTTTGAAACTTTGACGTCGGCAGTTATAAGTTTATAACTCGTTATGAATTATGAATATGATGCTTCATGAAATTTGAAAGTTGTTTCATTTCGTTTCATTTTATAACATTTCATTTCATGTTAAATATTCTTTGTTGTAAATGTTACACTTAGCTTACAAGTACAACTATGGTGATCAATGAATCGATGATGATAAATGTTATATATTGAATTTTGAAAGCTTGAAACTTTAAGATTGATGAATCATGAGACTCAAGAGTCAATATGTGTTAAAATTGGACAACTAGGTCCAAACTCCATGTTGTGATGCTCAGATGAAGATTCCGATATTTTTATTGGATTCCTCTTTCGGAAAGGTGTAAGATCCATATAAAATATATCTTAATCCGTTGAGCAGAACATTTGTTTTGAATTTATTATTTATAATAAATTATATGTGCAGGTCGGCCTTAAGGTTTTACACCCCCAGCAGATGTGTCACACACCTCAATGATGGATATAAATACAGTCAAAGTTGGAGAGCATTTCACACTCACTCATCACACATCTTCTTCTCTTCTCTAATTTAGTACGAGCTCCTTGGAGGACGAATTCAGCTCACACGTGGGAAAAAGGACGAGTTTGTACAGCCAAGAAGAAGGACGCAGATCGCTGCAGCTAGGGTTTCCAAGGAAGTTTGACCAGCGTTGACTTTGGTCAACGCATGGTCCAAAGAGGCTGAAATTTATTGGAGACTTCGATTTTAGGAGGCCATACACATTGGCACAAGAACCGAGGTCAAAAGGTTGACCGAAGTTGGAGCTGCATTGACTTTTATGTTGCTGCCCTACGTTGACTTTTCTGGACAGCGTTGACTTTTCTGGAGTTGACTTGTGTTGACTTGGTGACTGATTTGAGGATTGTTGTGACACATTCTGGGTTGGCTGATCAAGGAGACTTTGCTGGTTGAAGCATCCTGTTGACCGCCGTAACGCACCATCGCATTTTTCCTGTTTCTGGTTTGTCTTCCATAGATCCACTGGTATGTTCTGTCAGCACTTTACTTAACTGTTTGGGTGATTGCTGTAATAAAAGTAAAGTTGCATCAAGCATAGAACATCTACAAAAATTTACATGGTATCAGAGGTGAGGTGAAGACAAGCCCTAACTTTAGCAATCACCATCTAAGAAAATGGGTTCCACAAGTTATGAATTCAAGGAGAATGACAAGCTGACTAGAAGGGATGACTTCCATGCTTGGAAGATGATATTAGATCTCAAATTGGAAGACCATGATCTCATGGACCATGTACTGGGTAAGATACAAGAACCTCCATCTAATGCTTCTGCTGCTGCTAAAACCAAGTACAAGAAGGGGGAGATCAAAGCAAAGCTGATGATCAGGGAATCCATTCATAAAACCCTGGTGGCCTACATCTCTGAGTTGGGCACATCCAAAGAGATGTATGATAAATTGATTCTTATGTTCAAGGTAAACAATGTAAACCAAGTGCTATTCTTCAAGAATCAATTGAAGAATCTGAAGAAAGGCACGGATGAGTCTGTCCAAACATTCTTTCTGAAATTGACCGAGATTAGGAACAATCTGCTGGCTATTGGGGAGACAATAGCCGATCGTGAGATGGTACTCACCGCACTTGGAGGACTCCCATATGAATGGCAAGTTTTCACTACTACCATTCTTAATAATAGTACAATTCCTAACTTTGACGAGCTACTGTCAAGATGTATGCAAGAAGAGACAAGAATGAAGGAATTCAAAAATGACAGAAATACTGCCTATGCTGCTCATTCTAGAAAGAAGAACTCTGGTGGTCCTAAGAACAAAGGAAGAGCTAGGGCCCAAGGAAAGAAGGGCAAGTGTTTCACTTGTCATAGGCCTGGTCACTATGCTAGAGAATGTCCTTTCAAGAAGGATTCTCCTGATAGTGATGACAACAACAACAACCGGAGGAATGGAAATCAAAGAAACGACAGGTCCAAATGAAGGAGGAAGGCTCCCTCTGGCGGAAACAATCAACCTTTCAAAAGGTCTAGAAACTCCAGGTATGAGGAGTCTAATGCTGTTGATAAAAGAGATGAATACATTCTTGTATCTGCTCTCTCTGCTGCATCCCCGTCCGACACCTTGGATGTCTAGTTGATAGATAGTGGTGCCTCAAGACACATCACTGGGTTCAAGGAAGCACTCTCTGACATGGTTGAGAAGGATACCAATCTGGAAATTATCCTTGGAGATAATGCCACATATCCCGTGAGAGGGATAGGGACTGTGACCCTCCACTTGTCTCAAGGACAAGTCCTACATTTGCAAGATGTACTCTATGTACCAAAATTGAAGAACCTTGTGTCTATATCGGCAATTGAAGACAAAGGCTTCAATGTGTCATTTATTGATGGAAAGGTGCGCACGTGGAAGAAGAATCTCAAGGAAGCTATCGTGATTGGTTTTAGAGTTGGAACACTCTACCAGGTTGAAGGAAGTCCACTAGGAGCTATGACATGTGATACTATGCGACAAACTGAACTATGGCACCGAAGGTTTGGACAGCTTCATTACAAGGCCCTTCCCGAAGCAAGGAAGGTGGTGACAGGGATGCCCGACTTTGGAAATAATCATGAAGGTGTATGTAAGGGTTGTGCCAAAGGAAAGCATACAAGGGGACCTTTCCCCTCAAGTGTCACAAAGACATTTGATATTTTGCAACTGGTCCATTCTGATCTATCTAGTATGCTACCCGTGACATCCTTGGGAGGATGTTCTTACTATATGACATTCACTGATGACTTCTCCCGCAAAACCTAGATATACTTCTTGAAGAAGAAGGATGAGGCTTTCATGTGGTTCCGTACCTTCAAAGCCTTGGTGGAAAATATGACAGGGAAGAAGATCAAGATTTTGAGGACCGACAATAGCACTGAATATGAGTCAAATGAGTTCAAGGACTTTTGCAGAGAAGCTGGCATTAAGAGGGAGACTACTACTGCCTATACTCCTGAGCAGAATGGCGTTGCTGAATGAAAGAATAGGACCATTGTGGAAGCTGCCCGTGCCATGCTATGTGACCAGGGTCTACCGCAGTTTCTGTGGGGAGAAGCTGCGAATACTGCTGTATACATTCAAAACCGATGCCCTCATTCTGCCCTGGACTCCAAAACTCTCGAAGAGGTTTTCACTTGTAAGAAACCTGACGTCTCACATTTTAGAATTTTTGGATGTCATGTTTATTTTCATGTACCAAAAGAAAAGAGAAGTAAGCTAGATGCTTCTGGGAAGAAAGGAATGTTTGTGGGCTACAACGAAACCTCTAAGGCCTATAGAGTCTATGTACCTGGTCAAAGGGAAGTAGAGATATGTCATGATGTCACTTTTGACGAAGATGCTTCCCTGAAGAAAGTAGTAGATCTTCCGAGATCTGAGGAAAATCATGAAGCAAGGCCTAGAAATCAAGAAGAACCGCAGGATGAGACAATGCCTGATGTTGAAGGACCAATGGACCCAATCGATCCATCTCCTTCACTGAGAAAGAGACCATCATGGCTCAGGGACACTCTCAAAGATGTTGAGGGACATGCTGCCCCGAGGGGGACATTCCGAGAAAGCAAGAAGCCATGTAGATACCAAGGGTATCTAGCTGCCATGAGTACTATTGTACAATCTGAACCTGGATCTTTTGAGGAAGCCGTAAAGCATCAAGTTTGGAAGGATGCTATGCACGAAGAATATGAGTCCATAATGAAGAATGATGTCTGGGATGTGGTCCCGAGACCGAAGGACAAATCAGTTGTCACCGCCAAATGGCTCTACAAGATCAAACATGGATCTGATGGGAGTGCTGAAAAGTTCAAGGCAAGATTTGTTGCCCGTGGCTTCTCTCAAAAGGAAGGAATAGACTATGATGACATATTTGCACTTGTGGCACGATATACCACCATTCGATCAATCATAGCCCTTGCTGCTACGCAAGGATGGAGTCTTCATCAGATGGATGTCAAGACCGCTTTTCTACATGGTGCAATAAAAGAAGAGGTGTATGTAGAACAACCTCTGGGGTTTGAAGTCCAGGATCGGGACACTCATGTCTGCAGGTTGAAGAAAGCCCTCTATGGGTTGAAGCAAACACCCAGAGCTTGGTACGAGAGGATGGATAGTTACTTGATGAAGCTGGGCTTCACTCGAAGTAATGCTGATCCGAACCTTTACTTCAAGGTTGTGCAGGGAAAGCCTCTCATTCTAGTGTTGTATGTGGACGACCTCTTCCTGACAGGTGCTGACCCTCTCATTCATCAATGTAAGAGGGAGCTCGCTGCTGAGTTCGAGATGAAGGACCTAGGACTGATGCACTACTTCCTAGGCCTGGAGGTCTGGCAGAGACCTGGAGAGATTTTCCTTTCTCAAGGAAAATACATTGTGAAAATTCTAGAGAGATTTGGTATGGTGGACTGCAAGACCGTGTCAACACCGATGGAACTCAACTTCAAGAAGTTGAGTGGCAGCTCTACTGGGCCCATCTTGGCCAATCCTACTGAGTATCGTCAACTCGTAGGAGCTTTGATGTTCTTAGTGAACACCCGTCCAGATATATGTTTTGCAGTGAACACTTTGAGTCAACAGATGGTTGAGCCTCATCACTTTCACTGGGTTGGTGCCAAGAATCTTCTGAGATATCTTCGGGGCACGTAAACCATGGGCTGAGATACACTGCCGGGAGTGTGACACTCCGTGGATATACTGATGTCGATTGGGCTGGCAGTGTGGTGGATCGTAAGAGCACATCGGGATGTTGCTTCAATCTTGGTTCTGCTTCGATCTCATGGATGAGCAAGAAGCAGAAGTCGGTGGCTTTGAGCACCGCTGAAGCCGAATACATTGCAGCGAGTATGGCCTGTTGTGAAGCAATTTGGTTGCGAAAGCTCTTTAGTTAGCTGTTTGGACATGTGCTAGATACCACCGTGATACTCTGTGATAACCAGAGTGGGATTCGCATGACTGAGAATCCTGTGTTCCACGACCGATCCAAGCATATTGATATCAGGTACCACTTTATCCGGGATATGGCACAGTGAGGCGCCGTAAGGCTCGATCATATAGGAACTGATGAGCAGGTCGTGGATATTCTCACAAAGCCCCTAGGGAAGGTCAAGTTCCTAACCTTTCGTGAGAATCTTGGTATCGTGGAACGACCCTATGATGTGGGTCCCGTTGGACGATGAGCTCTGGGAGCTCTGGGGGGCTTTGGGGATAGCTTCTCGGAGCTATAAGCACTCACGGGGCTAGGCTTGCCGAACCTTATGGTGCTTCTGCCCCACCGTTGTGATTATTGAGTTGGTTCACCTCTCATTTTTCTATGCCCCGTATGCATCCTACCCATTAAGTTCAGGGCTCACGGGAAGTACCTCTCATTTGGCCAATGAGGTGGGAAAAGCTAGAGACTAGTAGCAAATACTGATGGACGCATCAGAGATTGTCGTACTCTCTATCTAGGATGGCACTGTCCAACCACTTGATTTGGGATCAAGTATAGTGAGGTTTCGGACCTCCGCCTGACTTCGGGTCAGATGAACCAACTTCGGGTTGGTTGGAGACTCTTTGTGAGTCTAATAGAGGTTTCGGACCTCTGGGCTGAATTTGTCAGCCGGGGGATGATGTCTTTGTGACTGACCCACTTTTGTTCTGAAATAAAGAGGCCAGCAAAGCAAGTTACGGCGGGATGACGCACGATGTTTGATTGCACTGATGGATGGAGTTCTCCCTAATTGAGAGGGAGTGTTAAAATTGGACAACTAGGTCCAAACTCCATGTTGTGATGCTCATATTAAGATGCTAATATTTTTGTTGGATTCCTCTTTCGGAGAGGTGTAAAATCCATATAAAATATATCTTAATCCGATGAGCAGAACATTTATTTTGAATTTATTATTTATAATAAATTATATGTGCAAGTCGGCCTTAAGGTTTTACACCCCCAGTAGATGTGTCACACACCTCAATGATGGATATAAATACAGTCAAAGTTGGAGAGCATTTCACACTCACTCATCACACATCTTCTTCTCTTCTCTGATTTAGTACGAGCTCCTTGGAGGACGAATTCAGCTCACATGTGGGAAAAAGGACGAGTTTGTACAGCCAAGAAGAAGGACGCAGATTGCTGCAGCTAGGGTTTCCAAGGAAGTTTGACCAGCGTTGACTTTGGTCAACGCATGGTCCAAAGAGGCTGAAATTTATGGGAGACTTCGATTTTGGGAGGCCGTACACATTGGCACAAGAACCGAGGTCAAAAGGTTGACCGAAGTTGGAGCTGCGTTGACTTTTATGTTGCTGCCCTGCGTTGACTTTTCTGGACAGCGTTGACTTTTCTGGAGTTGACTTGTGTTGACTTGGTGACTAATTTGAGGATTGTTGTGACACATTCTGGGTTGGCTGATCAAGGAGACTTTGCTGGTTGAAGCATCCTATTGACCGCCGTAACGCACCATCACATTCTTCTGTTTCTGGTTTGTCTTCTATAGATCCACTGGTATGTTCTATCAGCATTTTACTTAACTGTTTGGGTGATTGCTGTAATAAAAGTAAAGTTGCATCAAGCATAGAACATCTACAAAAATTTACAATATGTTGTATGTTTCTAACTTCTAGATTAGAAACATAATTTTCTAGATTAGAAGATTATAACTTCTACATGATTGATGTTATATGGTTCAATCTATGTTTTTTATGTCTAATTCATCATTCTACATGCTTTTGTTGACATATATGCATCAAAATAAAAATAATATATATATATATATATATATATATATATATATATATATATTATAAAAAAACACTCCTCGAAACGCTCCCAGACCGGGAGCTTCTAAAAATGGCACTCCCGCTCCCGCTCCCAAGTAACCTTGGGTAGGAGATTGTTTGTGCATTTACATCTTACTCAATGGATCATTTGTATCTTCTTGCTATACTTGTCCTATAGTCTTTGTGCTTGTGCGATGCAAGAGTTGAAAGGATTAGGTGAAGACATGGAGAACTAGAGTTGAAATCTTGGTGTGAGCAAGACCTATAATTTTTAGCATGAAAACCTAGAGAAGAATTAGATCAATTGATCCTAGCGAAGCTTGTCTGATGTAATCTCATTGAGAACTTCTGTGATGCAAGTGGGAGATCCAAGGGTGGCCTTGTTCATGTGAAGCTAGCTTGTTGTGGCTAGGAGTGCTTGGTGAGATGCCTTGCTAGGATGTGGTATCGTTGGTGGATGCCCTCAATAAGGTTCGGTAGCAATTGAAGTGACCTTGCTTAGATTAGCTGAAAGGACATGTACCATCATAAGATGAACTGAGGTATCAAATTGTATCCTCATTTTTGTTGTAATATGAAGTGTAACACTGTGATCGAATTTGTACATTGCAAATCCAAAAATCAAACATGTGATCTCATTGTTTATGACCAGTTTCTTGGCTGTTTCTATATGCTCATTTATTGAGACAGCTTGGCTGATATGTGATGTGTTTTAGCATACTGAGAAGAAACTAGAAATCAGATTTACCACCGAAATCAATCTGCTATAACTAATGTAATTTTTGGATCCACTTGATGAAGGAGATTGTGCGCTAAAGGATGTGAATCTTCTCTCTCAAGTACATATTTTCAGTGTCTATTTTTTGAGCTTTCCTACTGAGTCAGTTGGGTGGAAGGGAAGTGTATTGCTACTGTAATTTATATCTCAGATCCAGCTGTAAAGCTGAGAATTCAATGAAATAGATCCTGGGAACCTCAAATAAATAAGGTGAAATTTCTAGTGTTTTGAAGAGCAGGTATTATAGATTTACACATAAATGTAATTCCTGGAACCTTAACCTCACCGCATGGGAAGGAAATTGCTAAGTACAGAAACATTAATCAAGCACTTATCGTATTTTTCTTGTGGTAAGGATGAGGCCCCCTATTTTGACCCAATTCAAATACCTAGTTCAATTAAAAACACTAAACTAAGCTTTCAACCATAACATGAATAAACTCATAGTCTCATAGTACTGAAGACTTGACATTTCAGGGTAGAAACTCTCTTGCTAATCAAAATCAGTACAGGGCCCCAGTTAAATAAAACATTGCTCAATCTGTCAATCATAAGATGAGCCTGTATAATATAATCCAGATTCAAGAGAACTCACAAGCAGAAAACCTGTAATATGAAAGCTGGTAATACTTCAACAAGAACCTAAATAAAAACAACCAGCACTGTATAAGCTGTCTCCTAGCTTCCAGCTTGCAGATGCCCTTAAAACTAATCTAATCTAAAAAATTGTAGGCAGTGAGGGATGGCATCAACAACATACTAATGGTCCTCCAAAAAAATCGATTTGCCTACCTGTTCACACTGCTATACTGCATATATTACCTAAGTAAATATCACTTATTTGAAGCTGTAAAGAATTTGAACCTTACTTGACACAAAAATTACAATCCCAAATGAATAAAATTTACCAAGAGAGCATCTCAGACGATTCCATCAATCCTGTTATTACCTTATACTCCAGAGACATTAAGTTTGTATTCAGTAAAAGCACAAATTTATAAGACATCTCCATACAAGTGCACAACTATACTTGTATTAAAATTACAAAGACAGCAATATTCATATCTATGAGAAAAAACAACAGGAAACGGAAAGATGAAAAATGTTTACACCAATATCGAAGGCTACCTTCTCTGGTGGAAGATCTATTCCTAAATGACCACGTGAAATGACAATACCATCTGCCTCTCGCAAGATCTCATCAAAATGTTCTAGACCCTGCAACATAAGTTGTATGTATATTAAGATTCAAATAAGAAACTGCTTCTTGTGCAATGTGCATATCTAAAATGGATTAAACATGAAAAGAAGAGATTCAAACTTGGAGACTTCATTCAGTGATACACCAAATACCTCTACAGTGTCAATCTTAGCAAATATCTGTGTCTGATGAAGACTCCCAAGCCCATTAAGATAAGCACGGGTCTATAGAAGACAAAAGGAGGAAACAGGTTTTATATCAATGCAAAGTTAGCATCAAGCAAACAAACTTCTAGGTGTCCCCTAATATATCTGCTACAATATGTTAATCTATGATTTAGCTACCAATATAAAATCCTTAAGATGTAGCACTCACTATTTGAGGTTATTCAATTATAAGGGGCAAATCGCATGTCACAGAAATAAAACAAACAATTTTACATTGTCAATTACTAATGAAGCCAGCAGTAAAAATTGCCACCTCATGAAATCATTGTCAATTCGGAATGATTTCAGAGGTACATGTGATAATGCCTTCATATTTGAAGTTTAATATGATTCATCTACCTAAAAGTTGTCAGAGAATAAGAAAAAACAGGCACCATAGAAACAGGTCAGCCTACAAATTAAAACGCATAAGATAACATTATGAATTTGATTCCAGAAAAAGAACTTTATAGAATTTTTTAAATGTGAGATCCATCATAGTAGCTAGAAGTAACAGCACAAATCTCAGAACATGAGAGAATGTAACTTTATGTCATATTTCTTACTTGTATAATGTCTTCTGCATGTCGTGTGTATGACAAAGAAAGAAAGTCAATGTTGTTGCGAACTCCCCAAGTTGCAATAACCTACAAAGTACAAACAACAGCAATATATAAAATCACAAACCTTATCAGAATCAAATCACAAGATGAATAATAAACCTTACCACAAAAATAGACTAGTGCCTGGCATTTTGTAAGGCTACATTAAATCCACCAGATCAAAGCTTGCACTATCCAGTAATCAAAGGCATTTTGAAGAGTGAAGATTACCACAATAAATAGTAAATGCACAAATTAGTTTATTTGTCACTTTAAATTCATCTTAGTTACAGACGAAGCCACACAGTTCGGGTTCAAGTTTGGGTTCACCAACGGTTAAGTTTGATTCAGGTTCAAATTTTCTGATACACACACACACATTATATATATATATATATATATATATATATATATATATATATATGACTTCGTAGGTCCTCCGATTACGATAAATGACTTCTCTCGCAAGACCTAGATAATTTCTTGAAGAAGGACGAAGTATTCAAATGGTTTTTACCTTCAAGGCCATGCTGGAAAATCAAATCAGGAAGAAAATCAAAATTTTGAGGACCAACAATGGGACCAAGTATGAGTCAAATGAGTTCAATGACTTTTGCAGAGAAGCTGGCATTAAGAGGGAGATCACAACTATGTATATTCCTGAGCAAAATGGCGTTGCTGAAATAAAGAACAGGACCATTGTGGAAGCTGCCCATGCCATGCTATATGACCAAGGTCTTCCGAATTTTCTATGGGGAGACGCTGCGAACACATTTGTGTACGTTCAAAATAGATGCCCGCATTCCGCTTGGACTCCAAGACTCTCGAAGAAGTCTTCTCTCGTAAGAAACCTGATGTTTCTCATTTAAAATTTTTTGGTAGTCTCGTTTACTTTCATGTACCGAGAGAAAAGAGAAGCAAGCTTGATGCTTCTGGAAAAAAGGGAATGTTTGTGGGCTACAGTGAATCTTCAAAGGCATATACAATCTATGTGCCTGGTCAAAGAGAAGTGGAGATATGCCACAATGTCACCTTCGATGAAGATGTTGCCCTCAAGAAAGTAAGGAATATTCCTAGCTCAAAGGAAGACAAAGAAGAAGAAGAAGTTTTATGGTGGGAAGAATCGAAGGATGAACCGATGCCCGATGTTGAAGGACCTATGGATCCTATTGATCGACCTCCTTCAAATAAGAAGAGACCCTCATGGCTCAGGGACACTCTCAAAGATGTCGAGAGACATATTTCCCCAAGGGGGACATTCCGTGAAAGAAAGAAGCCAAATAGATACTTTGAAAATTTATGAATGTTACTAATGCAGAAATCTACAGTAAGATCTGGTTATCCTCCTCCTACTTAATTAAGTTATTAACTGAAAATTTCAAATTAATATCGAAGCAAAACACATAACAGACTTTCACCAATTCAGATCTAGAAAAAAGTACATGCACATATAGACAAAGTGACACTGATTTTCTGGACAAATAGTCCCTGGAAAAACCCAATGCGAGAAAATCGGTCTACTGGCTGCTGGAGGGTTTTATTATTAAGAGTTTTGCTGAATGCAGCAAATCTGGGATAGAGAAAATATAGATCTACAACTCACAGGCTATTCTGAAGCCAAAATATTGACTGATCCACACCCTCAAATAGGATTTACATGACTCAACCAAAATTAGGCCCTAGAAACCCCAGCGCTGCCCCTGAAGCCCCTGCGTTCCTCAACGCTAGCCTGGAAAGCGCTGCGTTACCCCAGACTGGGTGACGCAGTCCCTATGCTGACCCTAAGGGTCTTTGCATAACCTCTGACAGTTTCCAACTGCCTTACACTACCCTGGGAGTGACTGCACAGCACCTGCGTAGCTGAAGCTGCCCCTACGTTGCGCACCTGCTGCCCTCTTGCTGCTAATGCCCCTGCCTCTCTGCGCTGCCTTTCTGAAGCTACTCTTTGTCTCTTGCTGATTCTAGACACTGGGATCAGAACATCCCCTTTATCTAAACTCCCCTCTCTGCAGCTGAAACACTTCTAAGAATTCTTAGCAAACCCTGCCCTAGAATCTCAGCTTAGCTTCAATGCTCTGCCCCTGTGTGTCTTTACAAATGACCCCAAGCCTTTCCTTTATATTTTTCTCGTTGGGAAACCAACGGCCATGATCAGACCTTGAATCAATGGCTAAGATTAAAAGAAAGCTTGATCCATGTGACTTAGGACAATTTCATCACATGTTTAATTTAATTAACTTTAATGATTTAATTTTCCTAAGTTTAGACTGAGGAAACCGAAATAGTAAATACATTAAAATAATTACTTAATTAAATATCTTCCAAACCGGATGAAATTTCCCAAATACCTTTCTGGGTCTTGTAGATCAAGTGTACTCTAGTCCCTCTACAAAATTTGGGAGCTAGAGCACATCCGATGCTGCCCCAAATACACAAAATCTCAGCAGACACCAAGGGCATCTAGCAGCCATGAGCACAATTGTACAATCTAAGCCTGGATCATTTGAAGAAGCCGTAAAGCATCAAGTTTGGAAAGATGCTATGCACGAAGAATATGAGTCTATTATGAAGAATGATGTCTGGGAAGTGGTCCTGAGACCGAAGGACAAATCTGTTGTCACCTTGAAATGGCTCTTCAAGATGAAGCATGGAGTCGATGGAAGTGCTAAAAAGTACAAGGCAAGATTTGTTGCCCGAGGCTTCTCTCAAAAAGAAGGCATAGATTATGATGATATATTTGCAATTGTCGCCTGCTATACCACCATTTGATCTATCATTGCCCTTGCTACAACGCAAGGATGGAGTCTCCATCAGATGGATGTGAAGATTGGCTTTCTGCATGGTTCAATAAAGGAAGAGGTTTATGTGGAGCAACCTCTGGGGTTCGAAGTCCAAGATAGATACACCTATGTATGAAGGTTGAAGAAAGCCCTCTATGGGTTGAAGCAAGCCCCCAGGGATTGGGATTGGTATGAAAGGATAGATATCTACTTGATGAAGTTGGGCTTCACTCGAAGTGATGTTGATCCAAACCTTTATTTTAAGGTTGATAAAGAAAGGCCTCTCATTTTGGTTCTCTATGTGGACGATCTCTTCCTAATAGGTGCTGACCCTCTCATTCATCAATGTAAGAGCAAGCTAGCTTCCGAGTTTGAGATGAAAGACCTAGGACTGATACATTAATTCCTAGGCTTGGAGGTCTGGCAAAGGCCAGGTGAGATTTTCTTTTCTCAAGGAAAATAACCTGAAGCTACTGGAGATATTTGGTATGGTGGAGTGCAAGTCTATCTCGACACCGATGGAACTCAACTTTAAGAAATTGTGTGGAAGCACTGTTGGGCCCGAGCTGGTAAATCCCGCCGAATATCGACAACTTATGGGGGCCCTGATGTTCTTAGTGAACTCTCGTCCAGACGTATGTTTTGCAGTGAACACTTTGAGTCAACATATGTTAGAGCCTCATCACATTCACTGGACCGGTTCCAAGAATCTATTGAGATATCTTCGAGGCACAATCAACCATGCGCTGAGATACACTGCGGGGAGTTTGAGACTCCATGGATATACTGATGTCGATTAGGTTGGCAGTGTGGTGGATCGCAAGAGCACATCTGGATGTTGCTTCACCTTGGGTTCTGCTTCGATATCTTGGATGAGCAGGAAGCAAAAGTTGGTATCTTTGAGCACCGTTAAGGTCGAATACATTGCAGTGAGTATGGTCTGTTGTGAAGTTGTTTGGTTGAGAAAGCTCTTCAGTGAGTTGTTTGGACATGTGCTAGATACCACAGCTATCCTTTGTGATAACCAGAGTGGCATTCGTCTTTCAGAGAATCTCGTGTTCTACGATCGATCCAAGCATATTGATATTAGGTTCCACTTCATTCGGGATATGGTACAATGAGGCATTGTAAGGCTCGATCACATTGGGACTAATGAGCAGGTCATGGATATTCTCACGAAGCCCCTGGTGAAGGTCAAGTTCTTAACTTTCCATGAGAAGCTTGGAATCGTGGACAGACCCTATTCTGAGGGTCCTGCCTAAGTTGGACAATGAGCTCTGGGAGCTCTAGGGGGCTTGGTGATAGCTTCTTGGAGCTATAAGCACACACGGGGCTAGGCTTGCCGAACCTTATTGTGCTTCTGGCCCATCGCTATGATATTGAGTTGGTTCACCTCTCTTTGATTTATGCCCCGCACGCATCCTACCCATGGAGTTTCGGACTCATAGGAAGTACCTCTCATTTGGCCAATGAGGTGGGAAATGTGAATAGAGACCAATAGCAAGACCGATGGACGCATCGGAGATTGTCGTACTCTCTATGTCTAGGATGGCACATCTCCAACATCTTGATCTAGGATCAAGTGTGATAAGGTTCTCACCTCTAAACTGACTTCCGGTCAGTGAACTAACTTCGGGTTAGTATGAGACTCTCTTGAATCCTCGTGAGGTTTTAACCTCTAAGCTGACTTTGGGTCAGTAGAGTATGATGTCTTTGTGACTCACCCTCCATGTTCTATTTGTGAAGAAGGGTCGGCAAAGCAAGTTGCGACAGGATGACCTAAGAGTGTCGGATGATATATGATAGTACACGATGGTACTGATCACTGGATTGCACAGGTGGACAGATGGAGTTCTCCCTAGTTGAGAGGGAGTGTTAATTGTGGGCAACTAGGTCCAAACTCCATGTTGCACTACTCATATGATGATGATTATATTTTTGCTGCATTCCTCCTTCGGACAGGTGCAAGATTGATCTAAAGATCATCTTGTTTGGATGAGAAGAATATATATTTTGATTTTATTTTCCAAACATGTGCAAGGTCGACCAGATTTGTAATGTAGGCTTGCAAGCCCAATAGATGTGTCACACACCCTCACTGATAGTTATAAATTGGAGAGACTTGAAGTTCATTTGCTCATCAACTCATCACACACTTTCTCTTGTGATCTAATTGGTTTGATCAACCTTTGGAGGCCTCTCTCTCTCTCACACGTGCGGATCTGAAGCTGAAGAAGTGCAGATTGTTTTTACGGCTCTTTTGTTGGTGCATTGACCGACGTTGACCGTGGGTGAAATCTTGGAGTGTTGACCTCCAACTTGTGCAGAAAATCGGATCTCTTGAGGCCGCATTAGAGGACACAAAGATCAAGGAAAATGGAGACCTTTGACCACAACCCTAAACCGCAACGTTAACCGGCGTTGACTTTTCCTGTTGACCAGCATTGACCTTTTTGGAGCTGTCTTTGAGGGGTGTCTGTGACACTTGGAGGATTGACTGATCTGATGTTGGAGAAGACTTTGCTGGTTGGTGCATCCTGTTGACTGTCGTGACGAACATTATTCTTTATCTTTGCTGGACAAGAAGAATTGTAAATTCTGATCTATATTATTGGCTTGTCTTATGTTGATCCATTATTATGTTCTATCAGCATTTTACTTTCATGTTTATGTGATTGTTAATATTGAATCACGACATTTCTGTATTGACTTCTAGATTGGAAGAAGTCGTCACTTGGTTGTCAAGCTTTGCTTCCTCCGAGGTTTGGTATGTTGATAGCGGGGCTTCTGCGCACATGATGGGTATACGAGAATGTTTCTCGAGCTACCAAGAAGAACAGATGAACTTCCAAATCACCATGGGAAATAAGGCAAAATGTACCCCTGTTGGAAGAGGTACTATAGTTTTTCAAACAGAAGCAGGAGATCGGCTTCGGGCTACCAATGTGTTGCATGTCCCTGGATTGGGGATGAACTTGCTCTCTGTATCTCAGTTACAAAACAAGGGCTATGATGTATATTTCATTGGAAAGAAAGTATATGTCAAACACCCGAGTTGGAAGAGGAAGGCCCAAATTGGAGTTAGAAGCAACAGACTATATAAGCTACAGCTAGAATCTCCAATGGCACTGATAGGTAGAAATGATGAAAAAAAATTGAATGAACTATGGCACAGAAGGATGGGGCACTTAGACCATGCGGATCTCAAAATTCTCAGAGAAACTATCACAAGAGTTCCAGATTTAAGCACCAAACGAGATGATGTTTGCAGAGGGTGTGTACTAGGCAAGTACGCCAAAGCGGGTTATTCCAGAGTAACAATAAGGCAAAGAGTGTTTTGGGATTAATACACTCAGATACTTGCGGACCAATATCCACAAAAGCTCTTAGTGGTGCCAATTACTTCGTCACCTTCATTGATGACAATTCCAGGAAGACTTGGATCTACTTTCTAAAGGCCAAGGATGAGGTCTCTGATCGATTCAAAAAGTTTAAGGCTCTGGTTGAGAATCTGACAGGGAAGAGGATAAAAGTATTGCGTTCAAACAATGGTGGAGAATATATTGATCAGACTGCGGAAAATGGATATCAGGTGGGATATAGCTTGAATGCTAAGGCATATAGAATCTACATTCCTAGCAATAGGAAGGTCATATTACGAGGGGATGTAAAGTTCCAGGAGGATAGAGCTTTTAGGAAATCCCGAGAAATTCCTTCCGAAAAGCAGTTAGAGAACGATCCATTGGTCCAGCCACTTTGACCAACCGAGACCAGCACCAACGCTTCTCCAACACATAAGATGTAGAAATTTCTGAATCTTAATTCTTATGCAAAAATTGTTTCGGTTAATCTGGTTAAGCTTCTCCTACTTATACAAGTTATCAACTGAATAAATTCAAGTTAACATCAAAGCAAAACACATAAAAAATGTCTACCAATTCAGATCTAGAATAAGCACATGCACACATAGACAAAGTGACAAAGTTATTTCTGGACAAACTGTCCCCGGAAAAACCTAATGTGGGAAAATCGATCTCTAGCTGCTGGAGGGCTCTATTATTAAGAATATTTCTGAATACACAACTCTGGGTTCCAGATCTGGAAAACCCTACAGGGAAAACTCTAGATCTGCAGCACCTGGCTAATCTAAGACCAACAATACTGACTGATCCACACCCTCAAACGGGATTTACAGAACTCAGCCAGATCTAGGCCTAGAAACCCCAGATCTGCCCCTGAAAGACACTATGTCAGCCTCTGAAGGCCTCCAAATGCTCAGCTCTGTCACTGGAAGGGACTGCGTTACCCTAGACTGGGTGACACAGTCATTACGCTGCCCCTAAGGGTCTCTGCATAACCCCTGAAGGGTTTCCTGAAAATCATGTTGTCTGCTACTGCCTTCCTCTGCGCTATCTTTCCTGATCTCTTCTCTGCTTCTTGTGTATTCTAGACCCCGGGATCAGATCATCCCCTTGGTCTAAATTCCACTCTCTGCAACTAAAACACTTGAGAATTCTTAGCAACCCCGCTCTAGAATCTCAGCTTAGCTTCAGTGCTCTGCCTCTGTGTGTCTTGCAAATGACCCCAAGCCTTTCTTTTATACTTTTCTCGTTGACAAATCAACAGCCAAGATTAAACCTTTAATCAATGGCTAAGATTAAAAGAAAGCTTGATCCATATGACTTAAGACAATTTCATCACATGTTTAATTAAATTCACTTTAATTATTTTATTTTCCTAAGTTTTAACTTAGGAAATACATTAAAATAATTAATTAATTTAATATCTCCTAAACCAGATGAAATTTCCCTAATCCATTTCTGGGTCTTGTAGATCAGGTGAACTCTAGTCCTTCCTCAAAATTTGGGACCTAGAGCACAACTAATGCTACCCCAAATACACAAAATCTCAACATAAGAATCCAGATGTATCACCGCGGGAAGATTCGCAGGAGGAGGAGCAAGTAGATCCACCCACTACCAGTGGAAGAACGAGCCGGAAATTACGACAGATACTAAGGGACGCAGAGGAGTTCAATGGAGCTCCTAGAAATGAGAAAAGCCAATGTAGACAACCAGACAGATACCAAGCTTTGATGGCTAAGGTTGGAGAACCCTCTAGTTTTCAGGAGGCAGTTCAACATCAATTATGGGTAGATGCTATGGTAGAGGAATACAATTCCATAATGACCAATCATGTCTAGGAAGTGGTACCTAGAACTCAGGGCAGATCCGTTGTAGGTTCGAGATGCTTCTACAAGATCAAGTATGTTGTAGATGGCAACGTGGAAAAATACAAAGCCAAGTTCGTGGCTAAGGGGTATGCTCAAAAGGAAGGGATAGACTACGAAGAAACCTTTGCCCCAGTAGCAAGGTATACTTCTATCAGACCCGTGATATCCCTTGCAACACAAATGGGGTGGGAGATTCACCAGATGGAAGTCAAGACTGCCTTCTTAAATGGGATGATAGAAGAAGTATACATTGAACAACCAGAGGGCTTTGAGACACATGAGAAATAAACTCATGTGTGCAGGCTAAAGAAAGGCTTGTGTGGGCTTAAAAAGCACCTAGAGCATGGTACGATCGAATTGATGGTTACCTGTAGAAGATGGGATTCATCAAGAGCGACGCGGATCCCAACTTCTACTATCTAACAGTAGAGAATGAGCCTCTAATTCTGGTGTTATATGTAAATGACTTATTTCTAACATGTTCATCTAGGCTCATCAAGGATTGTAGGGAGAACCTAGCTACAAAATTCGACATGAAGGATTTGGGACTAATGCATTATTTTCTAAGGTTGGAAGTTTGGTAGCAAAAGCGTGAAATCTTCCTTGGACAAGGGAGATATGCTACAGAGATTATAAAGAGGTTCAGGATCAGCACTGTAGACCCATGGCTACTCCAATGATTACCAACTGAAAGAAGATTGATGTGTCTGAAGATAAAGAAGTAGATCCCACCTTGTACAGACAGCACATAGGGTCCCTAATGTATCTGGTCAACACCAGGCCAGACATTTGTTACGCAATCGACACCCTCGGTCAATTCATGGTGGAACCAAAGAGGGCGCATTGGGCAACAGCGAAGCATGTTCTCAGATATATACGAGGTACAGTTGAGCATGGATTAAAGTACACCAAAGGCAATGACATCAGACTGAGTGGGTTCACTGACGCAATTTGGGTTAGGGGTTCAGTAGATCGGAAAATTACCCTGGGTACTGTTTCAACATTGGATCAGGAATGACCTCCTGGTTCAGTAGGAAACAGAGCTCCATAGCATTGAGCTCAGGTGAAGCAGAATATATGGCAGCCAGCACAACATCGTGTGAAGCGATATGGCTTATCAGAGGCTATGTCCAGTGGGGTGCAATTTATTTCCAGTACACTCCGACAGGAGAACAGGTGGCAGACATCCTCACTAAGGCTCTAGGAAGAACAAAGTTTGTTTATTTCAGGGAGAAGTTGGGGATGATTAAGAATCCGTTTCAGTAGCAGAGACAGATAGTGCAGTACTTAAAGAGGGAGTTGTAGGACAGATGCAGCAGTGACCGCAGTGGTGTCATGGGCAGCAGCAGTACATTGGCAGCATCAGTGTAGTAGATGAAGGGCAACAAGCCAAGCATCAGCAGCGCAGAGGACCGATGTCATCTATGTCACATGGTTCGGGTTCGAATTCGAGTTTGGCAACGATTAAGTTTGATTCAAATTCGAAATTTTCGTTGACGTTCGCATGAGGTTCGACATTAAGTTCGACTATATATATAATAATAATAATAATAATAAATGAAAATCAGTCAATAAAGTTATATGAATAGGAATGATCACGCACGAGTCACAAATCACAACCACTATTCACTTCACGCTCTGGGAGGAGGGGACAAGCAGCGTCTAGAAATTGAATTTAGGAAATTGCAGAGAATACAACACTGCACACAATAGAATGAGTACACTCAGGCTGAAGTTGGCTTGTGAAAATCTATCGACAACCATGGTAAATAAAGACAAACCAGTGGCCATTGCAGAAAACTAATTGGCGGGAAGCAGAACAAGAGAAAACCATGTGTTGCCCATGGTTTTTCTCATAAACCTTAACTCTAACTGCCTGAACTCTAACCTCAAACCCCAATTTTTTTTTTTAATTATAAAATTTGGCTTCAGGTTCGTCTTTAGGTTCGCCTTCAGGTTCGAATTTGTTCAAATTCGGCGAACCCTGTGACATAGGATGTAGTGGATCAAGGTGATACTTCTTGTGGGAAGTATTGCTAGAGCACATTCCTCGCTAAGAGGGAGTGTTGATTTTTGTGTAGCATCGAATGTGCTCTAGCTCCGAAATTTTGTGAAGGGGCTAGAATACATGAGATATCCAAGACCCAGAAATTGTTTGGAGAAATTCCACCCAGAGTGTCGAGGTGTGAGACCGAAGGGCCAGAAGATCAGCATCCATCCAACAAAAATACCAGCCAAAGGGAGTGTAGCAGTCCCTGGAAGATGTGACGCAGAGGCAGCGTGGGGCTTGTCAGTTCAGGGTTGGGTCAATGTCGGATCTTTAGTGTTAGTGTGAGGTAATCCTCACTAATTCTTTGTCAATCGGATTCTTTGTGGATAGCCAGATTGTATTCAGAAGTACTGCTTAATAATACCAACCCTCAGTTGTTGCACCAGTTTTCCCGCATTGGGTTTTTCCAGTGACATTTGTCCAAATATAACGGCATAGATAAATTCCCCGCATCCTCTGGGACAATTTCTGACACCCGGAAGACACCCTAGCTCCCTCTGCATCACCTTGTGTGATCTTTAGCACAGTCCCTTGTGCTAGACTACTTCACTCTGCGTGGGGACTTAGTGTTGTTGCTCAGCGTTGTCCTCTATGACCCTCTACATCCTCCTCTAGCCTTTCTCTGTGCTGACTACCCCTTCCTTCATCTGCCTCTGCAACTCTGCCTTTGCAACTCTCCCTCTAAAATCGAATTATATTCCTTCGGAATCAATTTCCTTCGGGTACTAAGTGTGTGCCCGACTGCTTTCCAAATGACCCTCAAGCCTTCTCTTATAATCTTCTCATTGATGAATCAACGGCCCAGATTAGATCTCTAATCACTGGCTAAGATTAACACATGACTTGATCTTCGTTCTCTAGAAGATTATCACTCTGGGACAATTTCTGACACCCAGAAGACACCCTAGCTCCCTCTGCGTCACTCTGTGTAATCTTCAGCGCAGCCCCTATGCTGGACTACTTCACTCTGCGTGGGGACTTAGTGTTGTTGCTCAACGCTATCCTCTATGACCCTCTACGTCCTCCTCTGGCCTTTCTCTGTCTCTGCTGACTTCCCCTTCCTTCATCTGCCTCTGCAACTCTTCCTTTGCAACTCTCCCTCTAAAATCGAATTCTATTCCTTCAGAATCGATTTCCTGCGACTACTGAGTGTGTGCCCGGCTTGCTTTCCAAATGACCCTCAAGCCTTCTCTTATAATCTTCTCATTGATGAATCAACGGCCCAGATTAGATCTCTAATCACTGGCTAAGATTAAAACATGACTTAATCTTCATTCTCTAGAAGATTCTCACTCTGGGACAATTTTTGACACCCGGAAGGCACCCTAGCTCCCTCTGCGTCACTCTGTGTGATCTTCAGCACAGCCCCTACGCTGGACTGCTTCACTCTACATGGGGACTTAGTGTTGTTGCTCAGCGTTGTCCTCTATGACCCTCTACGTCCTCCTCTAGCATTTCTCTATCTCTGCTGACTTTCCCTTCCTTCATCTACCTCTGCAACTCTGCCTCTGCAACTCTCCCTCTAAAATCGAATTCTATTCCTTCATAATCGATTTCCTTCAGGTACTGAGTGTGTGCCCGGCTTGATTTCCAAATGACTCTCAAGCCTTCTCTTATAATCTTCTCGTTGATGAATCAACGACCTAGATTAGATCTCTAATCACTAGCTAAGATTAAAACATGACTTGATCTTCGTTCTCTAGAAGATTCTCACTCTGTTTTATTAATACTCTTTAATTATTTAATTTCCCTAAATTTAGACTTAGGGATCCCATTAAAATAATTAATTATTTTAATAAAACATGAACCGAGTGGAATTTCCACGAACGGTTTTTGGGTTCTTTGGAATACTAATGTCCAAGCCTCCTCACAAGTATGAGACTTGGAACACTTTCCAATGCTACAAAAATCAACACTCCCTCTTAGCGAGGAAAGTGTTCAAGAAAAATGCCAACTGCATTCTGCTCTGACCTGAAGCATCTACTACGTTGTTGATGTCTCGGTTGTTGCCCCTCATTTGTTGCGTTGCTGCCCTCTAAACTACTGCCCATGACACCAACTCTGACACTATCTCATCCGTAGTACAGCGCCCTTTGAATTTTGTGCCTATCCATTCCTCCTACTGGAATGGATTCTTAACCATCCCCATCTTTTTTCTGAAGTAAGCAAACTTAATCTAACCCAGAGCTTTCATGAGGATATTTGCCACATGTTCCCCTATAGGAATGTACTTCAATTGTACAGCTCCCTGTTGGACATAGTCTCTGATGAAGTGGCACCTGATGTCAATGTGCTTCGACCGATCATGAAACACAGGATTTTAGAGAGCTTGATGCAACTCTGATTATCACAAAACATTATGGTCGGTTCCATCCTCTTCTTGAGTAAGTTCATGAGCAACTTACGAAGCCATATTGCCTCACATGAAGCTGTGTTAGTTGCCATATATTCAGCCTCAGCTGAGCTCAACGCCACGGATTTTTGTTTCCTACTGCACTAGGAAGTCATTCCTGATCCGACAATGAAACAGTACCCACTGGTACTCTTTTGATCTACTGGACTTCTAGCCCAGTCTACATAATTGAACCCACTCAACTAGATTTCATTGCCCTTCGTGTACCTCCATCCAAACTCGATTGTCCCCTTCAAGTATCTGAGAACATGTTTTGTTGTTGCCTAGTGAGCCCTCCTTGGTTCTACCATGAACTGACCAAGGGTATTCAAGGCATAACAAATCTCTGGTCTAGTGTTGATCGGGTATATCAATGATCCTATGAGTTGTGTATATAAGGTAGGATTAGCCTCATCATCCTCGAACGTGTCGATTTTCTTCCAGTTTGTGATCATTGGTGTAGCCATGGGTCTACAGTCCTCCATCTGAAATCTCTTCAGAATCTTTGTAGTATATCTTCCTTTCCCAAGGAAGATTTCTCCTTTCTGCTGCCAAACTTCCAAACCCAAAATATAGTACATCCACCCTAGATCCTTCATGTAGAATTTTGTAGCCAGATTTTCCTTGCAGTCTTTGATGAGCCGAGATGATCCAATCAAAAACAGATCATCTACATATATCACCAATATTAGAGGCTCATCCCCTACTCTCAGATAGTAGAGGTTGGGATCTGCGTCAGTCTTGACAAATCGCATATTCTGCAGGTAGATGTCAATTCGCCCATACAAAGCTCTAGGGGCTTGCTTCAGTCCGTATAAGGCTTTCTTAAGCCTGCACACATGAGTTTTCAGCTCATGCATCTCAAAGCCCTTTGGTTGTTCTATGTACACTTCCTCTTCTATCACCCCATTCAAGAACGCAATTTTGACATCCATCTGGTGAATTTCCTATCCCATCTGTGTTGTAAGGGATGTGACGGATCTTATTGAATTATACCTAGCTACAGGGGCAAATATTTCTTCATAGTCGATCCCTTCCTTCTGTGCCTACCCCTTAGCCACAAACCTGGCTATGAATTTCTCTATGCTGCCATCTGCAACATATTTAATCTTGTAGATCCATCTCGAACCTACAACCGACATGTTCAGAGGTATAGGAACTACTTCCCAGACATCATTTGTCATGATGGAGCTGTACTCCTCTACCATAGCATCTACCCACACCTGATGTTGAGCTGCCTCTTGAAAACTAGAGGGGTTCTCCAACAAACTCCTCTGCATCCCTCAGAGTCTGTTGTAGTTCGTTGCTCGTCCTTCCACTGGTGGTGGGTGGATTCACCTGCTCTCCTTCTTGCACTTCCTCAAAAAAGCTATCCTTAGGATCCTTGTGCCTTGGAGAGGCATTACAGCCATCATCCGTAGGTCGTTGTGGCTGGACCAGCGGATCCTCCTCAGACTGCGTAGCTGAAGACATTTCTCGAGACTTCTTGAAAGCTCTCTCCTCCATGAACTTCATGTCCCGTCTTACTACTATCTACCTACTCTCGGGAATATAGATGTGGTAAGCCTTCGCATTGTCGCTATATCCCAAGAGGTACCCTTTTTCTGCAATCCGATCCAACTTCTTCCTCTTCTCATCGGGTACATGGTAGTACGCTATACTGCCAAATATTCTAAAATGGCTTACTTCAGGCTTACTGCCAGAACACACTCTCAGGAGTCACCTTACCCAATGCGTTATGTGGAACCCTGTTCTACACATACACGGTTGTATTACAAGCTTCAACCCACATAAACTTGGGCATGTCTTGATCATACAGTAATGCCCTCGCAGCTTCAACAATAGTCCTGTTCTTCCTCTATGCGACCCCATTCTGCTCCGAATTATATGGAGCAATCCATTCTCTCTTGATACCTTCCCTTGCGTAGAATGTTGTGAATGTTGTTAAACACCATGTTAAACACACACATGGTGTATGAGGAAGATAAACACACACACACAAGAGACTCAACACACAATGAAAGATAAGCGTGAGGCTTTCTTATTTTCCATTATACAAAGATGTACATTTCTAGTACAATGGTGTGACTCTTGGTTTCACATTCCAAGGTCACTTGGACTCCATTGTGACTTTTCGTATTCCACACCTACCCATGTAGGATTAAGCAATGTGGAAAAAGTCGGAGTCGGGATTAAATCGGCAGGGCTTCAAGTCGGGATTAAATCGGCAAAGTCGGGATTTTTTTGAAAAAATCGGCAAAAAATCGGCAAAACTAAAAAAATACAAAAATATTCATATTTTGAAAAAATCCCGACTTTTTGGAAAAAATCCCGATTTTTTCGAAAAAATCCCGATTTTTTCAAAAAAAAAATTAAAAATTATTAAAAAAATTACCTCCCTCACGATTTTTTGGAAAAAGTCGGCAAAAAGTCGGGATTATAACGATTAAATCCCGACTTTTTCAACTTTCAAAAAATCGGGAAAAAATCGGGGGATTTTATCGGCGCCTGCAAAAAATCGGGATTTTTTAAAAAAGTCGGGATAAAATCGGGATTTTTTCCACACTCGGGATTAAGTGTTCCAACATCCCCCTTAATCCGAAGGGGTATGTGTGAGTCCAAGAAAAGAGTTGTAATACAAATCGCAAAGAGTGCATGGCAAAGACTTGGGTGGATCAACTCTCTCGAATGTTGGAAAAAAGAAGTGGTTTAAGGATGACCACCAACACCGGAACGCAAAACTTGTTATAGCCTCGAACTCTTCCAAATCGGCAAGAAGTCAAGGCTTCGGCGTTAGAGGAATTGTCCCTCTTTTCCCCTGGGAGACCTCTTCAACCTAAAAGAAGGGAGGTCTACTACCCGTGATGGTTTTAGGATTACCAACAACGGGAATGCTTTTAGCATTTCCCCGGAACTCAACCAAAGCCGGCAAGAAGCCGAAGGTCGCTAAGCGAAGGCTTCTGCTAGAGGAAGTGTTCCTCACATATGAAAGGGAGACCTTCGACCTAAGAGAAGGGAGGTCTACTACCTGTGGTGGTTTTAGGTTATCTACCAACAAAAGATGATGGTTTAAGGTTATCCACCAACCAAAGGTATGCTCATGGGCATCCATGTCTCTGGCTACATCTATGAATCTGGAATGACGAATTGTGGCTCAGGCTCGCTTGAACTGCTGTGTCTCTGGCTACAACTCTGAACATGGAATGAGAGATTATGGCTCAAGCTCGCTTGATCTGACTTCGAAGCTTGTACATGACCACCATTTTCCCCCCTGTCAGGGAAAAGGTGAGATGATGGCGAAAACTCAACTGCAAGTTTGCTCAATATCCGTGAACGAGTTCTGGCATGTGTCGTAAACATATTCTTGGCTGCTGATGCCCATTGCCAAGAAGCGATCCATCCAAGATGAATCTTTGTTCTTGCAGGAGGCTTGTGTCTGAAGCATCTGTCTGAAGAATGGGTGTGTCGACCACAGTGCTTGCATGGATGAAGATCAAAACAGTGATCTTTTATATGGCCAACTGGATCAGCGTGTTTGGTATTTCAATCCGATGTTGTGAAGATCCGGAACAACAAGAGGAACCTATTGCGTCAGAATCGCACTCTGAAATTTGATGGGCTTGGTGTAGTCTGGAATATGAAAGGATACATCCTTGTCATATCCAAGACTAGTTTTGTGCTTGTTGTGGACAAGCTCTTCCCAAGGTCCGATGATGGGCTTAGGAAGTGCAGTCTGAGCTGCTCTATCTGCATGTACATTTGCTTTAGTGCAAGGAATTGAATGGGAATCATCTGCAACTTTATCTTCTTTCTTCTGATGAGAGTCCTTCACAATGTTCTGAACAGAAACAGGTTCAGAATGGTGACTCTTTTGCTGAAGTTCTTCTTGCTAAAGCTGAGTTTCCAACTGCAAAAACTCAATCTTTTCTTGTGCATCTTGCAAACAACTTTGAATGTTACAAAGAGCATCCTTGCTCATTTTTAAGGATATGTAGGATATCATCAACGTTTGAATGAATGAGGTTATTCAACAACTCTAATGCCTCATTGATTTTGGCCATTTTCAAGAACTTAGGCTCAAAAATTGAAAGGGTGTCGGCTTCAACCGAAAATGCACCCGTTTATAATGTGATGCAACAAGAAATACAAATGACTCAAGAGAATTTCCAACTATGGAAATCTCAAAGTACGAAATATGCTCCTCAAATGATGGAAGACAATCAACAATGACTTATATCAACAATTTCCAACAACTCAAATACTGATTGCAACTATGAAGAAGCAATACAATGTCAACTCAATACAATATTTCTGCAAAATATGTGCAGCTGAAACACTAGTGCAAGAAGCCTTTAAGGAAGCTGAATTTTTTCTTCAAAGAGTTGTTTTCAATGATGGCAAACTTGTCTTCAAATGTCAATTCTTCAAAAAATCACCCTTCTTCTTCTTCTTCTTCTTCTTCTTCTTCTTCTTTTTTTTTTAAATGGGGATAATAAAAAATGGAGGGGAAGGGGATTAATTAAAGGGAGAGAATTTAAAATGGGAGAGGGAAATTTAATGGAGGAGAGATATTATATGGAGGGGGTTTATTAAAAGGGAAAGGGATTAATTTAAAATGGGATTAAAAAAGGATTATAAAAATAGGAATGTGGGAACCAATTTAAAAAGGGAGGAGGAAAATTAAAAATTGGGGGGTAGTATTGTAAATGGGGGCGGTTTTAATAATATAGGGAGGGTGGTATTGTATATAGAGGCGGTATTGATAATGTGGGGGGCAGTATTGTGAATCACTGATTTAAAAGGTTTTAAAAATTAAAAAACGAATTTAAATGGCGTAGGTAGGAGGAGAAGGGCAAGCGGCCGAATGGAGTGGTGGGATGGCCGGAGCGTATGTGTGAAGGTCGTAAGGGATGTGAGAGGGCGGCGTTGGAATGAGAGTGAGCTCGTAGAGCGTAGGGGTGGAACGCAAGGCGGATGGGGCAGCGTGGAGTTAAGAGGGATATGAGCGGAGGAGGAGTGTACGCGCAGATGGGTAGCAAAGGGTTGCAAAGGGTCGAGCAAGGGTGTAACGCAGGGAGGGGCCGGATAGAGGAGCGGCTTGTGAGGGGGAGCAGGGTATGAGCTGGTGCGTAGGGGAGGGCCGATTAGTTAAAGGAGCGGCGTTGGAATTTGCAAGTGGAAGTGTGGAGCGGCTGAGGGTTTGTTGTAGAGTGGGTTGGGGCGTAAGGCAGGGAGGAGGGCCGTGAGGCCACAAGCGATAAGAGGTGAGCATATCGGAGTTTGAAATGGCGTTGAGAGTTTGGGTAGTGGGTGCTTGTGTATGGTGAAGTTCGAGGGAGCGCCGGAGTGATAAGGAGGGTCGTTGTGTTTGCAGAGTAGAGCAGCGCAAGGCCGAGGAGGGATAAGGGAATGCGTGGGGTTTGGGTGTGGTTAAACAGTTGCAAAAAATTTAATTTTTTATTTTTTATTTTTTAATTTAAAACAGCAGAGAGTAGACTAGCAGAGGACAGTAGAATTTTTTCCAGATGTATAGCAGAACAAATTCAGCAACAGCAGAAAGTGCAGAAATGAGGGCAACTTCAGAATTTTAGTCTTCAAAACAGCAGATTTTTTCAAATATACAGCAATCTACTCCATTGCAGAATTTAACAGTATTCAGAAACCCAGAAACTTGCAGAGATTTTTCAATGAAAAACTCAGAAATTTTTCTCTCAGACACCCTCTTTAAACAGTATTCCAGCAGCTCTTGAAAATGCAGATTTTAATAAGCAGAAATTGCAGAGAAAAATTAGAATGAAAACCTTCAGATGGGCAGTGTTGCCTTTCTTCAAAACCAATGTCTGAATGTTGCCAATTTCTGAATGTTGCTCCTTCTCAATGCAAATCTCTGAATGTGGCAAAATGTCTCTGAGTGCTGCAAAAATGTCAAGATTTTTTGCAGATATACACGGGCCATAAACACAAATGGCTCACTCAATTTGGAGCAGGGCCAGCAATCGCCCGCTCTGATACCATGTTAAACACACACATGGTGTATGAGGAAGATAAACACACACACACAAGAGACTCAACACACAATGAAAGATAAGCGTGAGGCTTTCTTATTTTCCATTATACAAAGATGTACATTTATAGTACAATGGTGTGACTCTTGGTTTCACATTCCAAGGTCACTTGGACTCCATTGTGACTTTTCGTATTCCATACCTACCCATGTAGGATTAGGTGTTCCAACAAAGTCCTTGTCAATGTACTCTCCACCATTGTCTGATTGCAATGTCTTGATCCGCTCTCTTGTTAGATTCTCCACCAAAGCCTTAAACTCTTTGAATCGCTCAAAGACCTTGTCTTTGGTCTTCATAAAGTAGATCCATGTCTTTCTGAAATGGTCATCGATGAAGGTGACAAAATACTTTCCACCACTGAGAGCATTCTTGGACAATGGTTCGCAGATGTCTGAGTCTGTCAATCCCAAGACACTCTTGGCCCTATTGCTGCTTCTTGGATATGCTGCCTTGGCATACTTCCCTAATACGGACCCTCTGTAGACATTGTCTCACTTGGTGCTAAGTTCTAGAGCTCCCGGGACAGTCTTCTTGAGAATTCTCAAGGCTCCATGATGTAGATGCCCCATTCTTCTATGCCATGATTCATTCAAATCTATTTCATCAATACTGCCTATCAATGCCATTGGGGACTCGAGTTGTAACTTGTACAGTTTATGGCTCCTGACTCCAATTTGTGCCTTCTTTTTCCAACTTGGGTATTTGACATAAACTTTGTTGGCAATAAAGTATACATTGTAATCCTTGTTCTGAAATTGAGACACTGAGAATAAATTCATCCCCAATCCTAGTACATCCAGTACGTTGGTGGCCTGAAGTTTGTTTCCAGCTTCTATTTGAAATATTATGGTGCCTCTTCCAACAAGGGTACATTTCGCCCTGTTTCCCATAGTGATTTGAAAATTCATCTGCTCCGCCTGTGTTACACGTTATTTTGTCACCATGACATTTAACTGACTATATAGGTTCATCATCACCTATATTATGCTTCCTTAGAAGTCAAAAACCTCAAAGTTCCTAAACCAAGTCTTGGAATTGGAGAAAAGCTCATTTAAAACCCTAAGAGCCCAACTCCGCACTTTTCCTAGTCCTTACCTGCGTTCCCGCAACTTTTTGCTCTATAATCTGTGGCACATCCCGCACGTTCTGCTTATTAAACCTGCGGACCCCCGTAAAAGGAAAAATAAAAGAAAAAGTAAGTTCTAGAAGCCCAACTAGTCGAATATTCTCCCAGCTAGAGGCTTCTAGAAGCGTAATCTGGTTGAGTTTCATCCCTTCATTCATGGACTTCTATCCCTTCATTAATGGAGTTTATCCCTTGGTATTTGGAGCTCAAATCCCTTCATAAAAGGAATTTATTCCCCTCTTTATGGCACTGAAACCACTTCTATTTTCCTATAAATTGAACTCATGTTTCAGTCTCAAGGGTACTTACTTAGAACTTAGTAGTTTTTGAAGAGAATTGTTGAAGAAATCATACTCTCTATACTTCGCATCAATGGTATGAGAACGATCACATACTCATATCCATAGTTTCATGCTAGTTCAGAGAGGAGAAGGCTTGTCAAACCGAGAGAGAACGATTGTTCAGGACCCCGGAAGAATCTGTATAACATCAAGGCGACAAGGTTGTAAGGTTACTTCTTATTATACAAGATAATACAAATGGATTCTATTTTCTCATTAAATTGTTCATATATCTATTGAGTAATTTAATTCTTGGATTCCTTGATCACTGAGATTAGTGTTTTCTCAATTATTATATCTTGCAGGTGTTTTTAATCCTTTTATTTGTTTTTGATCGCAGGTTTTCATGTTGAAGTGACCTCTTTCGGAACGACTGGATAGAAGATTTCAGCAAGCGTTGGACTTCAAGTAGGGGCATGTCCTCATACTTGGTTATTTAATAATTTTGAATCACAAATGATCTAGAGAAAATGGTTTGCATTTGGATGTTTGTTTCTAGATATCCTTAGGATACTAGGGAGATCGTTCTTGTCCGCAAGAAGGATTTATCCGCATAACAAAATGGCGACTCCGTTGGGGAAATAGAACTTAGTTTCTCTTTTTACTTTTCAGTTTGATTTTTTGATTTTGATTAGTCTAAAAATGGGATTGGGTAGATAACTTTCCAGAATCCCTGAAAAGCCAATCTAAATTTTTATTTTTCTGTGCTTTTCTTGGCCTCCGCAGTTTTTCTTTAAAAACTTAGCGATAGCCTCCGCAATTTTTAGTTCAGAATAGTGCGGTACAGCACTATCCTCCATTGAAACCTGCGGACTTGTAGAAAATTTTTGAAAAATTAAGAATTCTCTTTTCAGGAGCCAGATTACAGATTCTTTGTGTTTGCCCCAACTTGTCTTGACTGTCAATAGTCTTATGTGTCGATTTCTTTCAGCAATTTTTTTTAAGTTTAAGTGGTTTTTCATCTAATTTGCATTTTATGAGTAAGTGTTTACCCTACTTTCTTTTTGCTCTTTATTAGAAACCATCATATACCTTAGTTTACTGGTATGTTGTTGTTTTCTTGCTGAGCTATTGAATTTATTGCAACCCTTGCTTTTATGAAATTTGAGTTCCATTTTCATTTGCAAATTTAGAAAAGTCTTAAGCTTACTAAGACCTGAATTTCACTTTAAACCATTGAATGTTTTGATTTTTGCTAGCGATAAGCAGAAATTCTTCTTGGTTCGATCACAAACTAAGCAAAACATTCTCAAAACTTTCTAGATAGAGTTCAAACATTAGTGTTTTCTTTTGCTTTTGAATTTTATGTTTTTAGGAGTTTTTCATAAGGTTTTCTTTTTGGAAAAAGTTTGTTAAAAGATTTGTAGTTTCTAATCTCATTTGTGAAGAATTTTATTTTGAATGAGTAATTGATCATCATATGAAATTGAGTCCTCAAAAGAATAGTCTTTTTTCAAATGAAAGAATTGGTGTTTTAAAAGTTATTGAAATCTCTCAAATCTTTCTTTTAAATAGGTTTCATTGAAAAGAAAAGAGTTGCACTCTCATATTGATGCATTTAGTGTATTTTGAGTCGGGTCATAGAACATCGTTGAAGTTTCACTTCCATACATTTTGTCTTATGAAACAACCATACACTCTGAGGACTTAGTCCAAAAATAACTGTGTCAATGTGAATGTTTTTCATTGTATTTTGTTCAGGTTGTTTCAGCACTTAGATTTATTCTGCGGCATTATTTGTGTAGACTGCTTCAGTAATTACTTTGATATTTCACTACAATGAAATAATTATGACAAATAACAGAAGTAATTCAGATTTGTTGCAATAGGAATCCAGATCTAGGATTTTTCACAGAGGGCTCCAATAACAGTGATGAAAGGGGTGGCCCCTTGATGTTGAAGCAAATGACTTGTGGTGCTCCCAAGTGGCTGTGGGGGCACAAAGAACATCCTCATGGGTCTCCAACTGCATCAAACAAGCTTGTGTTCCATCTGTAAGGGATGGAACAATGATGAAGGCCCTCCCCTGTCTCCCTAGGTGAGACAAAACCCCATCTGGGCTCCGGATCAGCTACCAAGTGTGTGGTGCAAGATTGTAGTCAGTTGGGCAAGGTGGTCCAGGTGCATCATCATCATCGAACGTCCAGGTGCATCATCATCATCGAACAAGTGGGACATGAGCAAGAAACAAGTGATGTTCAAGATCCCATGGCAAGGTTATCTTCTCCCTGCTATAGTGGAGGCCCATGAATCTCAATGCTCACTCTATAAATGCCATTAAGACCCTCTGGAAGGATTGGATCCCGTATAGGGAGGCCAAACCCCAAGATGAAGACCCACCTGCAATCCTGTATAAGATCCAATGTGTCTCCTCACCTTCCAGTACAACAATTCATTAGTGCAATTGAGCAAATGAGCTTACAAATCATGGAACCAAGTAGGCACTTCTTAGTGGCAAGCCCTTACATAATGGCCTTCAGAATGTACAGTTGTATCTAGGTTCAAGAGGGAGGTTAATCAAGGACCTATTAGGTGGTTTCAACCTCTAAGTGAGTGATAGGTCCATGGTACGTCTATTAGATGGTAGGTGTCACATGAAATAATGATGGAACAGAGTGGGGCAACAGAAAAGGCTCCAAGCCACATGCCATGGTACAAAGGTAGTTGTAACAAGAGAAGCCCACACTTGGGTGTATAGATGTAGGAGGGAGCAATCGTGGTACATGAGTTAACCCAGCATTGGTTTTTCCACCCTTCTTCATATGCCCTTTGCTTTTTATTGATTTTCCTTTCATTTAATTGCTCAGGGCTCTAGGGAATGAGGGCAGGATGTGAATGATATAGCAGTATATACCCCCTTAAGGTTGGATCGTTCATCGCCCACCAAGGGTTGGGACTATAATGGATTCCTTAATGATGCGGGGGGCTGACAAAAGGGACCTTAGGAACCAAGGTGATAGCCATAATGATAGGGGTAGAACTCATGTTTGGCTTTTTCCCATGTGCTAAAATTTGTATGTCATGGCCATCTTTTACATTTTATGGCAAATTTCCTATTGTAAGTACCCAAATTATGTTTTTAACTTTCTTTTTAGTTGTGTCAACCTCCAGGGCATCATACCAAGCCCAACCCAAGGTGTGGACAAGGGGAGGGGGAGGCTAACTCGTTGTGGACCCAATGGACAAATGTGGACCCGAATGGGAAATATGTGGAAAGGGGTTATAATGAGGGGAGGGGAAGTGATGTATGTGGTGTCAGGAAGTGGGACCACGCAACCAAAATCGAGATTTCCGATGTAGTGCCACTCCTATAGCTAAAAGCTAGTACCCAATATAGGAGATCCCATAGGACTAGGATACAAGGTTAACCACGAAGTTGGACAAAGAGGACAAGAGAACAAACCAAGCCCATTCTTTCCATCGAATCTCCCCACTAATCCATGCCCAAAAGTGTCCATGATCAGTAAGAAAAAATACAAAACTACATAATGAAAGCCATACCTTCAGGGTTGGAAGGCCCACCTTCAAACATTGATCATAATAGACAGGTGAGGGTACATAATGGTTGGGTCAGGTGGCGAAGATGATGGCACATCGAGGCTTCGAGCTATCTAGTGGCTGCAAGGGGATGTTAGCTGAAGACAATCTAGGAGAAAATTTTTTCCTAGTGGTGTCACCCACAAGTTGTGGGTAATAGGAACAATGAGAGTCCATGTATCGGAAAGTTCTGATTTTGATTAAGAACATCGCCTTGTGGTGACTATGTTTGAGTTGGCAGTTGTTCTTGTTGACTCATCCACAAGGGTCTGGCAAAAGGTTCAAATAAAGAAAGGAAAAAAAGAGAAGCTAAGTGACTATTATAACAGTTAATTTCTCTTTTGTATTGTTTAGTTTTAGAGTCGAGATGTTGTTATCGGTGAAAATTCCTAAATCGGAATCCCTACTGCAGTAACTGATTAAATTTCTTCCACTAGTTAATTTGAGAATCAAGTTATTTACGGTGTTACACAATAAATATCATAATAAAATCTACTACAGCCTTCACAACATAAAATACTGCGGAAAAAGATACTAAGCAAAAAAGATAGAAACACACACACAAGTACACCGTCAATTTTGGACAAATGTCCCTGGAAAAACCCAATGTGGGAAAACCGGTGCAGCAGCTGAGGGTTTTAATATTATGCAATAGTTTTTTGAGTACAAATCACTGGATGCCCAGACTGGCTATCCGATATAAAGAAAAAATCTGACAAAGAGATAGTGACAAAATATCACATTGTCACAAGCAAAAATATCTGAACAGGAGAAGATCTACCTTGCATTGTCTCTGCGCAGTAACTGTGTATGCCTACGCAGTCACTGCATCACAGCTCCTGGGACTGCGTTACTCCTCCTCCTAATCTCTTGCTGACTGTAAACTCGACCCTCTGCCCTTTCGGACTCACACCCCAGCTTCTGGCACTAGATCTTGATTGCTTCCCAGCTAAGTAACAGGATACTCCTAAAATGCCCTCGTATCCCCGAATCCCCGTGTCGGACACCTCTACGTATCGGATTCGGCCCCAATTCGAAGGACACGCCGTATCCCGACCGTACCCCGTCGGATACGCCCGTGGATTCAAAAAAGCGTTGTTTTTTTATTATAAAGGGGGGCTTTTGCTCATTGTTTTTCACCAATTGAGGAGGATTTTTCAGGAGAGGGCATCAAGCCTATGGCCCTAGTATTTATATGTGATTCATGGTAATGTTAAATTCTTAAAGTAAAAGTGAGAATGTCACTTTTACTTAAATTTTTAACATTACCATGAAATGACTCAAGATGTTTGAGAGTGGTTCCGACCTCATTGGATTTCATATGGAGAAAGTAGAATTTTAGATCTCATTCAAAATCCAGCAGACTTATCAGTTTTTCAGGATTTCAGGATTGGGCTATTGCAATGTTTCCATCGAATTTTGTCATGTATTAGGGTATGGAACTTGTATTTAATCAAGAGCACCAATCCATTTGGCAGTGTTCTTATGTAACACATTTTGATTCTGATGACTTAATGAAAAAACTACAATATCTTACTATCTTCAATCTTGTCTTTCTGAGTAAATTTGACGATTGTATCATGTATGGTGTATCAATGTATCATTGTAATTTGTATTATAGTATCAATGATGATGTATGACTCATGAGTATCTAATATCTATGTTTGAATCAATGAATTTTGTATGAATTTGTGCAAAAATTATCTAATTTTTAATATATTAATATATATATATTTTTAAAATATATATATATTTTTAATAAAATAATATATAACGTAACGTATCCCAGAAGTATCCTGTTCCAGGGTCACCGTACCCGTATCCGATACTTCGAATCCCGGTATCCCCATATCCCCGTATCAGGTGACTTAGCTTCCCAGCAAAATTGCAGACTTCCCTCTAAAGCACTGCGTTGCCTCTACGTGGCACTGCGCTACTGTAAATTTCTGAAGATGTTCTATGCTAGATGCAAATTTACTTTAAACTTCTAGGGCTCAATCACATGAAAGTAAAATGCAGATAGAACATACCAATAGATTGATGGAAGACAAGCCAAAAACAGAGATAAAGAATGGTGGTGTTACGGCGGTCAGCAGGATGCTTCAACCAGCAAAGTCTCCATAAGGTCAACCAACCCAATGTGTCACACAACCCCAAGACTGCTCATCAAAAACGCTCCATCAAGGCGCTGCACCAAGAAGCCCTAACCGCATCACCATGAGAAGCCCTAATTGCAGCACCATCCGTGAGAGAAGAGAATGCTTCCAAAAATGAGTATGTAAAATGAACTCCAAGTCTCTCCAATATATAGTCATCTGTGGGGGTGTGTGACACATCTCTTATGCATGTGGGATAAATCTGGCCGACCTTGCACATGTGGAATAAATTCAATATACATGTTCTGCTCATCCGATCAAGATGATCTTTAGATCGATCTTGCACCTCTCCGAAGGAGGAATCCAATAAAAACATTGGCATCATCATATGAGCAATACAACATGAAGTTTGGACCTAGTTGCCCAAAATTAACACTCCCTCTCAACTACGGGGAACTACATCCACCTGTGCCATCCAAACATCGTGTGTCATCCCATCGTAACTTGCTTTGCTGGCTCTTTATTTCAGAACAAAAAAGGTGAGTCACAAAGACATCACTCTCGGCTGACAAAATCAGCTTAGAGGTCTGAAACCTCTATAGGACTCAAAGGAGTCTCATAGTAACCCGAAGTTAGTTTAACTGACCGAAGTTAGTTGGAGGTCTAAAACCTCACTTGGACTCAAAAGAGCCATATACTAACCCGAAGTTAGTTTAACTGAACTGAAGTTAGTTTAACTGACCCGAAGTCAGTTGGAGGTCCGAAACCTCACTTGACTTGATCCCAGATCAAGTAGTTGGACACGTTCCATCCTAGACATAGAGAGTACGGCAACCTCCAATGCATCCATCGGTCTTGCTATCGGTCTCTATCCACATTTCCCACCTCATTGGCCAAATGAGAGTTACTTCCCATGAGTTTGGTACTCCATGGGTAGGATGCATACGGGGCACAGATCAAAGAGAGGTAAACTAACTCAATATCATCACGGTGGGGTGGAAGCACACCAACAAGGTTCGACAAGCCTAGCCCTGTGGTTGCTTATAGCTCCAAGAAGCTATCCTTGATTCCAACAGGACACTCCAAATAGGATCGTTCCATGATTCCAAGATTCTCACAGAAGGTTAGGAACTTAACATTTCCCAAGGGCTTTGTGAGAATATCCACGACCTGCTCATCAATTCCTATATGATCGAGCCATACGGCACCTCGCTGTACCATATCACAGATAAAATGGTACCTAATATCAACATTCTCGGGTCGATCGTGGAACACGGGATTCTCTGACAAACGAATCACCCTCTGGTTATCACAAAGGATAACAGTGGTATCTAGCACATGTCTGAACAACTCACTGAAGAGCTTTCACAACCAAGTAGCTTCACAACAGGCCATACACGCTGCAATGTATTCGGCCTCAGCAGTGCTCAAAGCCACCGACTTCTGCTTCCTGCCCGAAGCAGACCCAAGTGTGAAGCAGCATCTAGATGTGCTATTGCGATCCACCACACTGCCAGCCCAATCGGCATCAATATGTCCATGGAGTCTCAAACTCTCGGCAGTGTATCTCAGCCCATGGTCTATCGTGCCCCAGAGATATCTCAAGAGTTTCTTGGCACCAACCTAGTGAATGTTATGAGGATCAACCATGTGTTGACTCAAAGTGTTCACTGCACAACATATGTCCAGACGGATGTTCCCTAAGAACATCAGGGCCCCTACGAGTTGACGATACTCAGTAGGATTTGCTAGCACAGCCCCAGCAGTGCTTCTTAAAGTTGAGCTCCATCGGTGTCGACACAGACTTACAATCCACCATTCCAAAACTTTCCAGCAGCTTCACAATGTATTTTCCTTGAGAGAGGAAAAATCTCACGAGGTCTTTGCCAGACCTATAGGCCTAGGAAGTAATGCATCAGTCCTAGGTCCTTCATCTCGAACTCAAAAGCGAGCTCCCTCTTACGCTGATGAATGAGACGGTCAGCCCCTGTCAAGTAGCTATCTATCCTCTCGTACCAAGCCCTGGGGGCTTGCTTCAACCCATAGAGGGCTTTCTTCAACCTGCATACATGAGAGTCTCTATCCTGGACTTCGAACCCCAGAGGTTGCTTCACATACACATCTTCCTTTATCGAACCATGCAGAAAAAGCGATCTTCACATCCATCTAATGAAGACTCCATCCTTGTGTAGCAGCAAAGGCTATGATAGATCGGATGGTGGAATATCGGGCCACAGGTGCAAATATATCATCATAGTCTATGCCTTCCTTGAGATCATAGCAGCACTTTAGCAGTCCTCAGCTTCTTGTATATCTTGACAAAGAAGATGTTGATCTTGTTCCCTCTGAGACTGAAAAGATGAGGCATATATGATAGAGGAAAATTGTTCATAAAATCACAAACATATCTCAAAGCCATGATCTTCAATTCTTTCTCCAAGGTTGAGTTTAACCTTTTCTTCAAGTACAATTCCATTCCTGTTAATCTGAGCCATACCGTAGCTGTGAGAAGTACAGGATTCTCAAAATCCTCTTCTTCAATATGACAGGACTCACAAATGAATTACCTTGCATGGCTGACAGAAGAGCTTCCTTAATCAATTGGCTCCATACCAGCTGCCATATATAGTCAGCCTCAATAATGCTTTTAACAGAGTCGAAATGTAATGCAACATACTGCTAATTGAGTCAGTATCAAAGTAGCCATGAAATCCTCTGTTCTGGCAGTGAGTCTCAGATTATAGCATCCAAGTGATATCACAGCAAGCAATTGTTCAATATATGAGGCTTGTTCATAAATCGACTCAGAGTCTTCATAGATAGTTATATGACTGATAGGCTAGGGATACTAGGGATCCACAAGATATACATAAGCAGACCAACAGACTTTCCATCTCATCATACCTTCAAGATCTACCATGACCTGGCTAGGTCATTGACCGTAAAAGTCAGCTTCCTTTTATATTAACAAACTGGAGGGTCATCAATCAGACGTCATTAAAAACTCCTGAATATCGAAAATGCAATCCTTAGCAATCGGCCTTTAATCATGAGGCAACTGATTCATTTACGAGGAAGATTAATGCAACTCGAATTGTCAAACAAACAAGATCTCCAGCTTATTATACTCGTTATAGAATCAGACATATATCCTCTCCAAGGCACTTCTAATTTTATGTTGATGAGGATTGTCACAAAGTACAATTGTTCCAGTGTCATACATTTCTTCTTCTAACAGTTCTTTAGCATTCCTCATTAAGGCTGCTGCAATTTCCTTTACTGGAAGATCCTTGAAGATCCTTCTTAGATGATAACTTTTCAAAAGATATTCTATCCGACTGTCTTGTTCACATCTTCGATTGTGAACAAGACTGCAGTACCGAAAAAAAGAAATCTTTTACTACAGCTCTTACTGTCTGCCGCATCTGAACTTTATGTGGTATGTCAAACCTTATCTGTTGCCCTTACTGTTAAATATCATCAAATCACCCTCATTTGATACACAAGAATACTGGAGCTATTTCTCGAGATGCAGATTATTCACAGGAGCAGGAATATGCCATATTTCTGGTTTGACCACAGAGCACATCATTTTGTGACCTTCAGATTTTACCTCCTCAAATGATGACAAGACTGCCATGTCTTTTGGTTTTGGAACAGCACACAAACAGGGGATGATATCTTTAGTGCTTGAGGTCTGGCCTGAATCCTTCATTTTCAAAGTCTGCTAGATAAACATTCAAGAGATATATCCTATATCATCAATATCAATTACTAAAGCAGACCACAGGCTTTCTAAAAAGGTTACGCAATCTCACATCAGAGAGATCTTCTTCCATATTAAATTTCATCACTGTTCAGCTGAGATATAAGGTAAATCTGTTACAAAAGTCAACATTATGTCACTAGCATCTGCAATCCTATCACATTTCATACAAACTGTTGAGCGTTTACATACTTAGTTATAATAGGAACCTGACCAAGATGTCAAATATAGCATCTGCCATCCTATCACATTTCATACAAACTGTTGAGCGTATACATCTTAGTTATAATAGGAGCCTGACCAAGATGTCAAATATTAAGTCACAACTGTGATGAAGTCGAAGCCATCACATGTCTGCTATGCAGTGTATATTCCTGGACACATAAGATATGTCTGCCATAACATGCATACATATTGTTTGCCATGAGGAATAATGTCATCCATACACATTGTCTGCCATGAGGAACTCTTATTTCCATTGGTCACTTTCCCATTGTTTACTGCATACGATGTCTTGACAATACATATTGTGACTCGTGATAATGCCAAACTATACAGGAGCAGTCTGAGCCATACTATATGTGATAAATGCCATACAGTGCCGAACATGATTATTTCAGCAAGATCATCTGAGAAAGAGCTATGTGGTAGTCCTGAACCATGTGCAAGAAATCATTTGCAATAGAGCTGTCTTGAACTGGCGAACACCTCTGCCAATCGATGCAGGATCCAAACTATTTCAAATGCATAGAATTGGCAGAGATATGCGACGCGAGGGTTGTCATTGTTAGCCACACGAAGAATCTCGGCGATCATGCGAGGGTTGTCATTCTCAATCTCGTTAGCCACACGAAGAATTTCAGCGATCACGAAAAGGGACGAAGGGACGACAACACTGTCAATTGCTGATTTAGAGAGGTTCACCATTGTGCATAACATCCTTCCATACTTGATGCTTTACGGCTTCCTCAAAAGATCCAGGCTCAGATTGTACAATAGTACTCATGGCTGCTAGATACCCTTGGTATCTACTCGGCTTCTTGCTTTCACGGAATGTCCCCCTTGGGGCCATATGTCCCTCGACATCCTCAAGAGTGTCCCTAAGCCATGATGGTTTTTTCCCCAATGAAGGAGGTGGATCAATCGGGTCCATCAGTCCTTCAGTATCGGGCATCATCCCATCCTTCGGTTCTTCTTGATTTCTAGGCCTTGCTTCATGATCTTCCTCAGATTTCGGAAGATTGACTACTTTCTTCAGGGAAGCATCTTCGTCAAAAGTGACATCGTGGCATATCTCCACTTCCCTTTGACCAGGCACATAGACTCTATAGGCCTTCGAAGTTTTGTTGTAGCCCACAAACATTCATTTCTTCCCAGAAGCATCCAACTTGCTCCTCTTCTCTTTTGGCACATGAAAATAAACAAGATACACAAAAACTCTAAAATGTGAGACGTCAGGTTTCTTTCCAATGAAAACCTCTTCGGGAGTTTTGGAGTCCAGAGCGGAATGCAGGCATCGGTTTTGTATGTACACAGCAGTGTTCACAGCTTCTCCCCACAGAAACTTCGGTAGACCCTGGTCACATAGCATGGCACGGGCAGCTTCCACAACGGTCCTATTCTTTCGTTCAGCAACGCCATTCTACTCAAAAGTATAGACAGTTGTGGTCTCCCTCTTGATGCCAACTTCTCTGCAAAAGTTCTTGAACTCGTTCGTCTCATATTCAGTGCCATTATCGATCCTCAAAATCTTGATCTTCTTCCCTGACAGATTTGCCACCAAGGCTTTGAAGGTACAGAACCACATGAAAGCATCATCCATCTTCTTCAAGAATTATATCCAGGTTTTTCCAGAGAAGTCATCTATGAACGTCATATAATAAAAACATCCTCCCAAGGATGTCACGGGCAACATACCAGACAGATCAGAATGTACTAATTGCAAGACATCGGATGTCTTTGTGACGCTTGAGGGAAAAGGTCCCCTTGTATGCTTTCCTTCAGCACAACCCTAACACATACCTTCATGATTATTTGAGAACTCGGGCATCCCCATCACCACCTTCCTTGCTTCGGGAAGGGCATTGTAGTGAAGGTGTCCAAACCTCTGGTGCCATAGTTCAGTCTGTAGGATAGTATCACATGTCATCGCTCCCAGTGGACTTCCTCCAAACTGGTGGAGTGTATCAACTCTAAACCCAATCGCGATAGGTTCCTTGAAGCTCTTCTTCCCCATGCGCACCTTTCCATTAATGAATGCCACGTTGAAACCTTTGTCTTCCATAGCCGATATAGACACAAGGTTCTTCTTCAAATTAGGTACATAGAGTACAACCTGCAAGCGGAGGACTTGACCTTGAGACAAGTGGAGGGTCACAGTCCCGATCCCCTTCACGGGATATGTGGCATTATCTCCAAGGATAATTTCCAGATTAGTATCCTTCTCAACTATATCAGAGAGAGTTTCCTTGAACCCAGTGATGTGCCTTGAGGCACCACTATCTATCAACCAAACATCCATAGCGTCGGGTGGAGATGCGGCAGAGAGGGCAGATACAAGAATGAATTCATTTCTTTTATCAACAACATTTGATTCCTCATACCTGGAATTTCTCGACCTTTTGAAAGGTTGACCATTTCCATCAGAGGGAGCCTTCCTCTTTCCCTTGAACCTGTTGTTCCTTTGATTGCCATTACTCCGGTTGTTGTTGTTTTCATCACCATCGGGAGAATCCTTCTTGAAAGGGAATCCTCTAGCATAATAACCTGGCCTATGATAACACTTGCCCTTCTTTCCTTGGGCCCCTGCTCTTCCTTTGTTCTTTGGACCACCAAAGTTCTTCTTTCTAGAATGAGTAGTGTAGGCAGCATTTTCTTCATTTTCATACTCCTTCATTCTTGTCTCTTCTTGAACGCATCTCGATAGTACTTCATCAAAGTCAGGTATCACATTATTATTGAGAATGGTAGTGTTGAACACATGCCACTCGGATGAGAGCCCTCCAAATGCGGTGAGTACCATCTCTCGATCAGCTATTGTCTCGCCAATAGCCAGCAGATTGTTCCTGAACTCGGTCAACTTCAAAAAATATGATTGAATAGACTCATCCCTACCTTTCTTCAGATTCTTCAATTGATTCTTGAAGACTAGGACTTGATTCGCATTGTTGAACATGTGGACCAACTTATCATACATCTCTTTGAATGTGCCCAGCTTAGAGATGTAGGCAACCAAACTCTTGTGAATTGAGTCCCATATCATCAACTTTGCTTTGATCTCCCCCTTCTTCTACTTTGTTTTGGTGGCAGCTGTTGCAATAGATGGAGGCTCTTGGATTTTACTTTGCACATAGTCCATGACATCTTGATCTTCCAACATAAGATCCAATGTCATCTTCCAAGCATGGAAGTCAGCCTTCCCAGTCAATTTGTCATCAACCTTGAAGCCATTGTAGTTTGAGGAACCCATCCTCTTCTTTAGTGATTGCTACAAATTAGGGCTTTGTCTTCACCTCAGCTCTGATACCATGTAAATTTTTGTAGATGTTCTATGCTTGATGCAACTTTACTTTCTCTTCAATATTTAAACAACAATCACATAAACAATAAATTAAAATGCTGATAGAACATACCAGTAGATCGACAGAAGACAAACCAAAAACATATAAGTGTGATGGTGCGTTACGGCGGTTTACAGGATGCTTCAACCAGCAAAGTCTCGATATGGTCAGCTAACCAGCAATGTCACACAACCCTCAGGACAGCCAAACGGTCAACTCAAAAGTCAACCCCAGAAAAGTCAATGTTGTCAGTCAATGGTCAACACAAACAGCAGCAGCAGCTAGGTCAATGCTGAAAAGTCAAAGTCAAAAATTTGCCTCGGGAATAGTGCCAAAAAATGTGGATTAGGGAAATTGAAGTTCAGGGAGAGTTTCAAGTCGATTTGACCTTGCGTTGACCAAAGTCAACGCTGGTCAAAGATTGCGCAAAAACCCTAGACCGAATTCAGAATTGCTGCTGCCAGATTTCCCACGTGTGGAGAGAGAGAAGCCACCAAGGTTATCGAACCAATCAAATGAGGAGAGAGAGATGTGTGAGGATGAGATGAATGAAATGTCCTCCAACGTTGACTTTATTTATATCCATCAGTGAGGGTGTGTGACACATCTGCTGGGGTACAAAACCTTAAAGCCGACCTGCACATATTTTGAATAGATTAAAAATAAATTCTATTTTGAATAGATTAAAAATAAATTCAAAATAGATGTTCTGCTCATCGGATCAAGATGATCTATAGATCGATCTTGCACCTCTTTGAAAGAGGAACCCAACAAAAAAATTGTATCTTCATCTGAGCATCATAACATGGAGTTTGGACCTAGTTGTCCAAAATTAACAGGGATAAATCTGGCCGACCTTGCACATGCGGAATAAATTCAAAATACATGTTCTGCGCATCCAATCAAGATGATCTTTAGATCAATCTTGCACCTCTCTGAAAGAGGAATCCAATAAAATATTGGCATCATCATCTGAGTAATACAACATGGAGTTTGGACATAGTTGCCCAAAATTAACGACTACCTCTCTAGACCTCTCAATGTCTTCTCTGCCTTGCACTCACCGAATCTAGAAAATCTTCCTCCGGCCAACTATCCCTATGCCTCATTGCAAGGAAATCACTCAATCTCTCTCCAACAATTGTTGCGCTGCTCTTGAGAATTCGATCTCTAGATCTCTCTCTCTCTCGGCAAGTTCTCCAAGTGTCCATCGAGTTCCTTCTTATCATCTCTCGTTGACATATCAACGTCCGAGATTAAAATGTAATCAAAGGCTAAGATTAGCTTGGACTCGATCCTCATCTTCATCTAGAAGATTCTCACCAAATTTAATTAATACACTTTAATTAATCACATTTCCTAAGTTTAGACTTAGGAATACATTAAAAATGATTAATTATTTTAATTAAATCATCTCTAGGTGGAATTTTCCAAAACAATTTCGGGTTCTTGTAGAATGCATGTGTCTTAGCCTCTCTGCAAAATCTCGAAGCTAGAGCACATCCGATGCTACAAAAATCAACACTCCCTCTTAGCGAGGAATGTGCTCTAGTAATGCAACAAGCTGAAGCATCACTCTGATTATGCACCATCTCCTGCTGAGCTGCATCTATGTTGTTGCTGACCCTGCATGCTGCTGCCAACTACTGCATCTGCACTGCAACTTTGTTGTTGCTGCCACTGCAACATCCGCAACTCCTGTCATCTGTTGCTACTGCAACTGAGAGATGTCCATCAACCGAACCAACTGTGTTCAGTCTGATGCATCTGTCACCTAAGTCCCGACTACTGCTAGTTTCTATGCAGTAACTAAAGCTACTGCGTTGTTGCTAACTCTGCACTGCTGCCAACACTGGTCAGCGTTGCTCAGTCTCAGACTGCTCCTAGCCACCGCATTTGTCACTCCGACAACTGACTGCACCAATTGTCACTGGTCCATCTTGCTACTGTTGTTATGGGCTCCTGTAGCAAGGTAATGATCCAAGAGGTGGACTCCTCATGGATCCTACCCATCTTGTAGCTTTTTGGGGCTACAAAACCAAATCACCCCACCTCTCCCTTGGAGGTATATGGGCAATTATGGCAAACTCCTCCTCCAATCTGGAGGACAACCTATGTATCTCGACGGAGACAACCTGTTGATCCTACTTCTCTTCTTTGTCCTTCTTCTTGAGAGAACATTGAGAACTGAATTGTCCCATCTCACCACATCTGAAGCACTTGATCTTTGAAATTTCCTACTTGATCTTTGAAATGTCCTTCTTTCGCCTGTGCTACCCCTTTGATGCGAGGGCTACATTCTCCTCTTCATTCTTGATCTTCACGCCACTATTGTTGCTGCCACCTATGGTGCTCTTCACCAAATGATGCCTCATCTCCTCTTGTTGTAGATCTGCCCGAACTCTCTCCCAATCCAGCAACTTCTCTCGGCCCAGGATACTCTAAACGAAGACTTGTCAATCCTCGAAGACATTGTTAAGGACTAGTCGTACAAACTTTGTAGGTTGAGGTGTTGATCTCACAACAGCCAGTTGATCTCGACTTTCCTGAAGTCTTGTCAGGAAGGGATCTATACACTCCCCCATACTCTCAGCTTCTCTTCTAAATACATCTTCCACTGCTCAGAAGATTCTTGATATAGCGTGGCCAATGCATCCCACATGTCCTTGGTCGTGTCCTTGCCAGCAATGTGAGAAACTACATGATCTCTCACTCCATCGAGGATCATTTTCTTGGCCTTTTCCATTTCCTTCTTGTAGGTTTTAAGCTTATCAGCAACTGAAGGTACAGCTACCACTGAACTGATATACATCTTGAGATCATGCTCATCCAAAAGGCAGGTGATCCTAGCCTTCCAGATCATGTAGTTGGAAGCACCATCCAACCTGTCTGGATCTCTCAATCCAGCTGATGCCATCTCGCCAAACAAATGTCGAATTTTGCCTCTATCCCTCTGCGCAACTGCTGAATGGCTCTACGAACTCCTTGTTGGAGTATGCAGATTTGCCCTTGGCTACCGCTGCTCTACATGGAAAATCAGAATCTCTTGGCTAGAGATTCTCTGAGGACAAAATTCCTTCAGCGTGTGCTCTCTTTCCTATTCTGGCGCTTTTTTGTTCTAGAAAACTGTGTCCCAGCTGAAGATCTGCTTTGCGTGAAAGTTGCTACGTTGCTCCCTCTGCCTCTGTCAAATCTCGATCGGAAAAATTTCTATTCTCTGTCGACTCACTCAGAGAAAAAAATTTCCACGAAAATTCACCCTCCTGAATATGGACTGCACAACTCCTCTGCGGGTTTCGAACTGCCTATGCAGTGCTTTCGAAATCCCTCTTTTGTCTGCAAATAAGCTCTTCCTGCTTCACCTGCACTCTGATACCATGTGAAAATTCCTAAATCGAAATCCTTACTGCAATAACTGATTAAATTTCTTCTACTTGTTAATTTATAAATCAAGTTATTAACGGCGTTACACAGTAAATATTGAAATAAAATCTACTATAGCCTTTACAACATAAAAGACTGCGGAAACAAAATACTGAGCAAGATCGAAACACACACACAAGTACACCGTTATTTTTGGATAATGTCCCCGGAAAAACCCAATGTGGAAAATCCGGTGCAACGGCTGAGGGTTTTAATATTATGCAGTAGTTTTCTGAGTACAAATCACTGGATGCCCAAACTAGCTATCCGATATAGAGAAAAAATCTAACAAAGAAATAGTGAGAAAATCTCACAATGTCACGGGTAATCCAGCATTGATCTGAACAGGAGAAGACCCTCCCTGCGCAGTAACTGCGTTTGCCTACGCAGTCACTGCGTCACAGTTCTTGGGACTGCATCACTCCTCCTTATCTCCTTTTGACTAGAAACTCGACCCTCTGGCATTCTGGACTCACACCCCAGCATCCAGCACTAGATCTCGACTGCTTCCCAGCAAAATTGCAAACTCCCTCTAAAGCATTGTGTTACCTTTGTGTGGCACTGCGTTGCCTCTCTGCACCTCACAATGTCTTCTCTGCCTTGCACTCACCGGATCTGGAAAATCTTCCTCCTACCAACTATCCCTGCCCCTCACTGCAAGGAAATCACTCGATCTCTCTCTGGCAACTGTTGCGCTACTCTCTTGAGAATTCGATCTTTAGATCTCTCCCTCTCTCGGTATGTTCTCCAAATGCCCATCAAGTTCCTTCTTATAATCTCATTGACATATCAATGGCCAAGATTAAAACATAATCAAAGGCTAAGATTAGCTTGGACTCTATCTTCGTCTTAATCTAGAAGATTCTCACCAGATTTAATTAATACACTTTAATTAATCATATTTCCTAAGTTTAGACTTTTTTTTTCCAGAAAAAAAATCGAAACTTTCCATTTATGTAATAAAAAGTTTACAGAGTACATGCACTAAGCATTCTATCTGATCGTGTGTTACGCAGAACACAAAAAACCAGATCCATAGTGTCGTTTTGTATATAGCCAAAAAACCACAAAAACTGCAGAAGTACGGGACCTCTGCTTGAGCATTGCTCAAAAGAGCAATTTGTCTTCCTTTTCCACGCCAACCCACCAGTTCCAGGGCTCCTCATAAGAGGAAAAACCCCGAAAAGTAAGGTTAGCTAAGAAAACAAAAAAAACCAAAATAAACCAAGAACCCAGGCCCTCACAAACCCATAAGGGAATTCAAGAACCCAGAATGGGTAGTAAGAAACCACGGGCAGAATGGCAGGAGGAAACAGACCCAGCAACCAGAGACCACGAGCTCAGCTGCTAAGGCTCTGAACCAAGGAATCTGAGCAAATCCACACCCATGAGTAGCATCAGGGAAACGAAAGTTCCAAACCACCAACCACACGTGCAAGAAAACGACCACAGAGCCATTGAAGCTGCACGCAGAAATGAAAAAGAGGCAACAACGGCGGTGGTAGACTCTGAAACAACAAAACTCAGTGGCAAGTTCATTGGGCAGCAACCTCACCCATGAAACGGCGGTAGCTCTGCGCAGTAACCACTTGTGAAACCTGGGTAGAAACTACCCCCGCGAATAACATCAAATGCCAATCCACCGACGACTTCAAAGAGAACGGCCCAGCATCATCGAACCAGAAGAAGTAATGGGGCCATAGCAGCAATGCGGCCGTCGGACCCCCTCTCAAACGAAACCCTAGGTTGTTCCAACACTTGTGCCTTGTTGCAGAAACCCTCGCTCGTTCTACCAGCCCAAATTTAATTTATTGTTATTGTTCATTAAAAAGTTATAAAAAAATTCTAATGCTACAATATATTCAGGTTGCATGCATTAAACTAAAAACAAATCATGTTCTCCTAAGTTTAGACTTAGGAATACATTAAAAATTATTAATTATTTTAATTAAATCATCTCCAGGTGGAATTTTCCCAGCCGATTTATGGGTCTTGTAGAATGCAGGTGGAATTTTCCCAGCCGATTTATGGGTCTTGTAGAATGCATGTGTCTTAGCCTCTCTGCAAAATATCGAGGCTAGAGCACATCCGATGCTATAAAAATCAACATTATCTGCTCTCAAAATACTCTAGTAATGCATATCTCGAATGCTTCAAGCATCTGCAAAATGTAATTTTGTTTATTTTTACATTGCAATGAAATTATGGTTTTTTTCCATCAATAAGAAATCACATCAACAAACATTTACACATGTGAATAGGAATTTTGACTTCTAAATATAAAACATACAGGAAGAAATGGTTACATTGACACACAGCCAACAACCATGATGAGAAATGCACTTGCAGCAAAGAATTTCAACACGCCAAAATTTGAAAATCATGCCATGGGTGTCATTTTTTTGAATTATTTTAACAAATTTTAAAAACCCTAAATTGAACCTGAAGCCAATCCTGATTTTTTTTTTAAATTTGTGATTTGATTCTATTGGGTTCGACATGAGGTTCATCTTTTAGGTTCAACAAACCTGAACGAACCTAAAAAAAAAAAATTCGGGTTCACCAAATGTCAAGCTTGAGCCTTCAGGTTCAGCAAACCCTCTGAGTTAGGTTACAGACTGCATTACTTTCAGTTTAGAGGGTTTATCCTAAGGGCCTTGATGGAAGCCAATATTGTCTTCTGCCATAACTTGACGAACATTTGAGAAAGGGTGCATATAACCCAAATCATGAATATATATAGGCATGCATAACCTACACTGCACAAGTCAACAGAAACCAAAGCAAACTGTGTCGATGGGCAAATAATGCAAAAGGGAAAAAAAATACTCTCTGAAATCAGTGACAATCTATGCCCATGCAAACTATAAAATTTTTATGTGCTTCATATCCACATAAATTCTCCACCAACTGGGCTTCACATTGACCATTTTACTCAACCCATATTTAGGAAACTCTTACATTTCTGAAACCTCAATCCCTACCCAGTATTTATTCCTATGAGTTGAAAACCTAGCAAAACAGAGAATTTTGACACATCAGCTGCCAGAAACAGAAGAACCATTTCGCATTACCAATTTAGTAGTTCTATGTGCTAAACATGAAATTCCAACAGTGAAAGAATTCCATTTATTCATGACCATGGACCTTCTGTCTAAAAGAATTATAACTATATTGGCAACTAACACAGTAATCTCCATGCTTGTGATTACTTACATGCTTATCTGTATCACTTAGTGTTGGAAGATCAATATGAACTTGAGTGGCATGCACTGTAAACAATGAACCAACAAGAGTTGCACTGTTTTTGACACAACAAACTATATCTCGATCTTTAATCTCTGCAACCTGCACTCAGATCAGTTAGCAGATTTTTCAATGCTGGAGCTCCATCTATGTCAAAACTAAATGTCCAAATGTTACGCTGCTTGAATATTCACAAACAATGGCAGAAGAGCCTTAACCTCAAGCCAGACAGAAGTGGTCTCACTTCCTGTAAAGAGATACTGGCCAACAAAAATGGTGTCCCCTTTCTTCACTGTCTGTAGTATAAAGAGCCAAAATACAATTCAGTGTTAGTCCATGAGAAACATTGTCTGAAACCAATAAAAACAAAATACTGCCGAAAGAATTACATACAAACATCTCTCGGCAGAAATGGCCATAAATTAAAAAGGAAACATAATCAGAATAGCTAATAGATGATATGTATCCAACCACAGGATATATTTGATTTTGCACCTATAAGATTGCAAGCCACCATATCTTCTCAGAGAACAAGCATATTAACCTTGAAAATGGGTACATAAAAAATTATGTACCGAACATATACAGATACTCGCAATTCATTCTTTACATTTAAACACCCCAAGAAATCACCAAATTTTGCTATGGGTTTTCATTTAAACACCCCAAGGAAGATTAGAGAGGGAGACACGAAACAAAAAGAAAACAAAAGCCATAAGCCCATTGCAAAAAATGGGATTTTCCAATTCCTCAATGGGTAAACCAAAAAATTGAGAAATCACATTCAAAAATCACAATCACAAGTAGCACCTTGTGTCGCACAGAGTTACTCTGCCAGATTCTGTTTGTCTATGATAGCGGAAGTTGTTGTTAGTTAAGGGTTATTGCTTCTTCATTGATTATATCTAGCCAATGGTTACAAGTATCCTTCATGCATAATGGTTGAGTTTTCCGTGGTGACCATTTGTTGATGAATTGCACATGTAAGATCAATTGGTAAGATATGATATATTCTCTTGAATAAACATTATTAAGCTTTTATATTATGTCTCAGCTACCCTTTGGGTAGAAAAATGTTGTAAAACTCAAACTTGTGTTGAATTTTAGGGTAGCTGCGGTCTCTAGTCCCAGATACTCCAAGTTGGCCCACAAAATAAATATAAAAGAAGAATTTTGAAATTAAATTTTCGAGTTTAAATTGCCTCCAAAAAGTCAAGTTGGCTCAAATTGCTTAAGTTGGCCCAGCCCAACAGACGTGCCCATTAGGGCACTCTAATCCACTATATATACACCACTCCTCTTCCTCCATTGGGCACCAATTTGGATCACTCACAATTATCATCTTCTGTTCACACATGCAAAGAAAGGAATAAGACTTCTGAGGTTAAGTCTATATTGTTGACATCTATTTGACCAGCATTAACCAAATTTTCTGAGACAACGTTTGACCAAGATTTCTGAGGTTCTCTAGGTAGCAGACCGAAATTCTGAGGAAGGTGCAGGAGGCCAAAATTTCTCAGTTTGACCTGGACATGTTTTCTGGGCAGTTTGACTTTATTTGAGTGGAAAAAATCAGATTGTATCTCTTTTTTAATCTAATTATTTCTCTGAGAAAAGGTTGCTGGGTTTTTCCGTAGTTAGGGTTTTCCCAGGGTAAATTTTGTGTCTCTTGGGATTAGCTGTCTCCATCATTCTACTGTCATTATTGTTTGACCAGTTGAGATTTTCTGTGTAATTGCTTAATGATGAATGTGACACGAGAAGAAATAATTAAGAAATCATTGGAAGTAATTATCAGTCTAGAAGATCATGAAAAATAAACATCGTATCAAAGCGTGGGTGAAAGAGCAGCCTTGCCAAGTAAGCTTGCTTTCAAGAAAACCAAGATCCTTAAGAAGAATCCAGAGTCAACTGATTTCTGTGTTAAGAAAGGGAGATTTCCCTAGAAGTAAACCAAGCTAGTCTGCTGGTTAAAATAAAACCAAAGTTCTATTGTCTGCTACTTCAAGGGGACCAAGGGTCTGTTTTACATTGAAAAAGAGAGCCGAAGCCCAAGAAGAAAGCCTAAAGACCTCAGGTTGATATAATGTCTGGACTAAGGTAATAAGAAGGCTGGCTGAGGCATTATGGAATAGGCCACAGATTAGAGGAGGGGGGCCAAAGGCCTCAAAAGATTAAGAGCAGGACCAAGTTATCTCAGGCCTAAGAAAAGACTCACAAAGTTACCTTAGATCTGAAGAAGGGCAGAGTTTCCAGGACCAAATTTACGCCCAAGTGTTGGCCGAGATTCTGCTGATAGTTTTTGCTCTAGTTGCAGAAAATACCGAAAAAGGCCTCAGTCCGAGAAAACAATTCTCTCAAAATATTGCAAAGTGTATCTTATCTCAATCTCAAGTACAACTAAGTTTGAAAATGCAAACTCAAGTTCAGATTGTGCCATATGTCATAGAGCAGAAACAAGGTGTTGTTTTCTAACTGCAAGTCGAGGGAAGTATAGCAGAGCCTAGCTTAAACGTTGGTTCTCTTTTGGGTCTGTTTGGGCAGGCTTAAAAGTCTGTTAAAATTTTGTTCAAAAAACTATTTAGAAGCAGATTCAAGAGTGTCACTAATGAAGGACTTCTTTCACATATCACTATTCACATGCTCGTACCAATTGAAGATTGTTTGTTTTCCTCGATTGATGGAGCGAGTTTTCTTGCAAGATTTCTATGGAAGACCTGCAATATTATTCTAGTGACTAGTCAACAAAGGGGCAGATTACAAGCCTGACAAAGGCTATAATTGGATCATTATACATTTGCCTGATTGGAGGCATGGGACTCCATGGTACATTCCTGTCCTCTTATGGTTTAGATAAACTGTCCTGTCTTCAGCAAGGAGATTTGTACATCATTCGATGGCCTTGTTTTGTCTTTAAAAGATCTGAAGAGAATGTCTTGAATAAGGTTGTAAGGTCACTGCCTCACAACCAATGGATGTTCCCACTGATCTGCAGCATGTAAGCAATCTTGGTATTTCAAGAAGAAATAACAGTTTTAGATTGGGATTATGGTTTCTGATAAGTAGGATGGACCAAGTGTGTTCCATACACTTGTGCCAAGAACATTTGGCATCCTAAAGATGAGTTGGATTGAAGTTTTGTACAGACTTGTGTAGGGATATTTCCTTTGCTCACATTATACTGCAAGATAATGTTGTTAAAGAGATCTAGGACTCTAATACCATATACTTTGTAGTATGTACTACTGTGGAAATATCTTGTATGACTGAGTAAGGACCCTTGTCAAATATGTAGAAGATGTGAAAATTTCTGAATTTACTAAACAGAAACCCTTACTATTAAATCTTGATTTACTTCTCCTACTTACGTAAGTTATTAATCTGAAATATTCAGGATTAACATCGAAGTAAATACATTAACAGCCTACACATGCAGATCTAAACTGAATAACATGCTCAATGACAAAGTGACACACAAGGATTTTCTGGACAAATGTCCCTGGAAAAACCTAATGCGAGAAAACCGGTGCTACTAGCTTCTGGAGGGTTTTTATTATTATATAGAATCTGGGTACAACAAATCTGGGCACCAAACTGGTTAACCCGATAGAGAAATACAAACGGCAGCAATACCTCTATCCGGAAGACAGAAAAACTGTCTGATTCACACCCTCAAACGGGATTTACAGAACTCAGCCCTTTTCTGGCCTCTATAACCCCAGCGCTGCTCTAAATCCCTATGCGTCAACCTCTGCATTTCTCAGGAAGGGCCTGCGTCACCCTAGACTGGGTTACGCTGCCCTAGCTGGGCCTGCGTCAGCCCTCCTAGCCTCCTACTGCCTCTACGCTGCCCTTGTTGGGCTCTCAACTAGACTACGTAGATGCTGCTTATGCACTGCTCTGGTATGCTGCTTCTTTCCCCTCGTTGTACTCTTGGCCTGGGGCTAGACCATCCCCCTTGCCAATACTGCCCCTCGCTGCAGCTGAAACACTTCTGAAATTTTTAGCAAACCACGCCCTAGAATTCCAGCTTAACTTCAGTGCTCTGCCAATGTGTGTGTTCTCCAACTGACCCCAAGCCTTCTTATACTTTTCTAGTTGAAACTTCAACGGTCGTGATCTAATCTTGAATCGACGGCTAAGATTAGAAGATGCTTGATCCGCATCACTTAAGTCATTCTCATCACATGTTTAATTTAATTACCTTTAATCTTTTAATTTTCCTAAGTTAGACTTAGGGCCCTTAATTAAAAATATCAATTAACTAAATATCTCTTAAACTAGAAGGAATTTCTTAAAACACTTTCTGGGTCTTGGAGATCTTATGTACTCTAGTCCCTCCACAAAGTTTGAGAGCTAGAGCACATCCGATGCTACCCCAACACCCCAAAATCTCAACAGAATGTCAGCATATATACACCATTCCTCTTCCTCAATTGGGCACCAATTTGGATCACTCATAAATATCATCTTTTGTTCACACATGTCAAGGAAGAAGACTACACTAAGTTGAGTTTGTTGACATTGATTTGACCAGCATTGACCGACTTTTCTGAGGCAAGGCTTGATCGAGATTTTTGAGGTTCTCTAGAAAGCAAACCAAAATTCTGAGGAAGGTGCAAGAGGCCAAAATTTCTCAGTTTGACCAGGTTTGACCATAGCTTGTTTACTGGGCAGTTTGACTCTATTTGACTAGAAAAGATCAAGATTCTTCCAAAAAGATGGAGTGATTGACATGACCTCCACCATTGAATGTGATGGCACTTTGAAGATATACAATAGCTTCAGCGTTTCGCTTAGAATAAGCCTCCTCCAGCTTCTCCAAAGCCTTGTTATAATTAGTGACAAACTCCTGCTGGTGTTTTTGGTGGTGCAGGCTCATAATATCAGCACTAATAATTGGTTCCAATACGTTGTATTTGTGTGGAAGCTTCCGTAAACTAAAGCTTTGAATCTCTCAACATTGGCACAGCTCCTCCCCCTCCCGCTGCGTCGGCCTCCCTCAAGCAGCCCTTTCTCCCTCACTGTCGGCTCATCTCCTCCTCCGTTGCCTACTCCCAGAGGGAACCTTTCAGTGGCTCACACCTGCGCCCTCCCACATCGGCTCCTGGGCTCCCCTCACTGTTGTCGCTCCCTCACACTGCCACTGCCTCCTTGCAGCTCGACCTCACCCTACATCCTCACTTCCCGCAGCCTCGTGTTGTTCCGCCGACCTTACCCGTCGGCTCGACTTCCCTCCCCGCTACCTGCTCCCTCCATTCCAGCACTCCACGCTCACCATAATACTACCACATCGCTCCTCCTCGACATCCATAGCCATGGCTTGGCCTCACATTGCACAGCCTCCATAAGGACGTTGTCAAATAACACAGGATTTTGCAGCGACATTTGGGCATTTGCAAGGTGAGACGAGGTGTGTGGTGTTGTTCGATCATTTGTTGTGGACGTTGGAGAACGCCAATCCAGAGAACACGCAAAGAGACTCCGGCTTGGACCTCGCCGACCTCGACCTCTCGACCTGGCCGCTCTGAGCATTAGACAATGGCCTGAATAAAGAACAAAACGAAACCGTGAGTTATTTGTTATATTGAACGTTGAATGCCTTGAATTCTATGCATAATATCATGTTGGTATTTGATGGTTGATCACTGGTATATATTTGAGATTTGAAGGTCCATAGTTCATATTATATGTTGGCTTGAAATCTGTGTATCCATTGGTTATATTTGCGTTGGCACCTGCATTCAATCTCTATTGAATCCCATTAAAGATATGGTGACATCGTAGTGGAGCCTTCTCTTGTTGGAAGCTGGTGGAGCCTTGTCTGAGTAATTGTCATTTTCAACAGTAATTCTTGCTAGATACCTGTCTGCCTAGACGAGTTGATAGACAATGTAGTTTTAATGGTGCACATGAAGTTGTGAATGTCAGTTAGCTTGAAAATGTGGGCATGCCCCTTGGTGGATAGCGAGTTCGAGAATACTATGTTGGCATACATAAATACGTTGGAGAACGTGTAGCTTGGAAGAAGCAGTCTGAGTCTCAAGAAAATAAATACAGCTGCATAGTCACATCACTGGCTCTCTCATCGTAGTTCGCCTTAGAAGGATTGTTACCACGCCATTGAGGAATCACATTTTGGAGCATACAAATCTACTAAAGCTATCAATCTGCTAAGGTGAAGTTATTGGGATTGTTAAGGCAATTCTTTGTATTAACATAGGATTGTTTATAAAACCTTGAACTTCCTCTTATATCTTCACCATTTGAGTTGCTACACCCATTCTCTTGTTAGGTCTGAGTTAAAAAATAAAAAATGGTTGAAATTGATGATGCATTAGAGTTGTTGAACACTCTTATACATTCCATTGTTGATAAGATCAGCAAAAGCACCTTTTTTGACATTAAAAAATGCCTACAAAATGCACAAGAGAAGATTTATTTTTTGCAGCTCGAATCCCAGCTACAACAAGAAGAATTACAGCAATGGATTCATCATTCTGAACCTGTTTCTATTCAGAAAATTGAGAGGGACTCCCATCAACAGCAAGAATATAAAGTTGCAATCGATTCACATTCAGTTCCTTATACAAGAACAGATTTACATGCAGTTGCAGCAATTCAGTTTGCACTTCCCAAGCCCATCATCAGACCTTGGGAAGAGCTTGTCCATAACAAACACAGAACAGGTCTTGGATATGACAAGGAGTTGTCCTTTCATATTCCGGACTACTCCAAGCCCATCAAATTTCAGAGTGCCAGATTTCTTTATGACAGTTCACCTGCAGCTATTCCAGATCTTGCTCCGCTTCCACAGCAACAACAACAGATTGTAAAATGCCAACACTGTGATCGCATTGGCCATATGAAAGATCATTGTTTAGATCTTCACCCATGCAAGCACTGTGGTCGGAACACCCATTCTTCACACAGATGCTTCAGAAACAAGCCTCCTGCAAGAACAAAGATTCATCTTGGATGGATTGCTTCTTAGCAATGGGCATCAACATCCAAGAAGATGTTTAAGACATATGTCAGAACTTGTTCTAGAATATTGAACAATCTTGCAGTTGAGTTTTCGCTGTCATCTCACCTTGTACCTGACAGGGGGGAAAATGGTGGTCATCTACAAGCTTCGAAGCCACATCAAGCGAACCTGAGCCACAATCTCTCATTCCAGATTCAAAGTTGTAGCATGAGACACAGATGCCCATGAGCATTCCTTTGGTTGGTGGACAACCTTAAACCATCTATGTGAGGTTGATATTCTTCCTCTTTCAGAACACTTCCTCTAGCAGAAGACTTCAGCTTCTTGCCAGCTTTGGAAGAGTTCTAGGAAATGCATTAAGCATTCCAGTGTTGGTGGTTATCCTTAAACCATCACAGGTTGTAGACCTCCCTTCTTCTAGGTTGAAGGTCTCCCTCTTCAAATATGAGGGACACTTCCTCTAGCAGAAGCCCTCAGCTTCTTGTCAGTTTTGGAAGAGTTCTGAGAACTGCAATAAGTGTTGCGTTCCAGTGTTGGTGGTCATCCTTAAACCGCCTAAGTGTTGCCATGCATACTTTGCAAATTTGTATTACAACTCTCTTCTTGGACTCACACATACCCCTTCGGATTAAAGGGGGGAATGTTGGACACCTAATCCTCTATGGGTAGGTGTGGAAGCTGAACCGTCACAAAAGGAGTCCAAGTGACCTTGGAATGTGGAATCCAAGGGTCACCTCATTGCATTATAAATGTACATCATATCAATGGTAATATGCAACTAATGTTTATCTTTCTATTTGTGTGTTTAGTTTCTCCATCCACCATGCATGTGTTTGACATTGGAACTCGAAGCAACAGACTATACAAGATGCAGCTCGAGTCTCCAATGGTTCTGGTAGGCAGCAATCTAAGTGGCGAATCAGATCTGAATGAGCTATGGCATAGACAAATGGGGCATCAACACCATGGAGCTCTGAGGATGCTCAGAGAAATTGTTACGGGAGTTCTAGTCCTTAGCACCAAACATGATGACGTGTGCAGAGGGTGCGTACTAGGGAAGTACGCTAAAGCAGCATATTCCAGGAGCAACAATAGGGAAAAAAGTGTATTGGGACTAATACACTCAGATATATGCAGACCAATATCCACTAGTGCTCTTGGTGGAGAAAAGTACTTTGCCACCTTCATTGATGACCATTCCAAGGATGAGGTCTTTGATCGGTTCAGGGAATTTAAAGCTCTGGTAGAAAACCTGACTTGGAAGAAAATCAAAGTATTGCATTCAAATAATGGTGGGTATTATACTGATAAATAATTCACAGACTTCTGCGCAAGGGAGGGCATCAGGAGAGAATGGATCGCTCCTTATAATCCGGAGCAAAATGGAGTTGCAGAACGGAAGGACAGGACTATTGTTGGGGCAGCAAAGACAATGTTGTATGATCAGGATCTGCCTAAATTTCTATGGACAGAAAGCATGCAGCACAGCGGTATACATCCAGAATAGGACCCCTCATAGAGCATTGGGCAAGACAATGCCCGAGAGTGTCTTCACAGGGATGAAGCCAGAGGTAAGTCACTTCAGGAATTTGGGGAGTGTGGCATATTCTCACGTTCCAGATGAGAACGAAGCAAACTAGATTAGACTACTGAGAAAGGGTCTCTTGTAGGATGTAGCAAGACTTCTAAGGCATACGAAATCTACATTTCGGGTAATAGGAAAGTTGTAGTAAGGAGGGATGTGAAATTCATGGAGGATCGAACCTTCAGAAAATCCCGAGAAATGCATACTAAAGAACAGTCTGGGGATGTACCTCTTGTCCATCGACAGCTGGGAAAAGATCCAGCAAATGGACAACCATAAGGGTCTAGCACTGTGACCAGTACTAGTATTTCTTCAAGAGAAGAAAATCCAGATAGCTCGCAGGACAGCAGGAAGAAGAAATGATTGAGCCACTCTCCACCAGTGGCAGAATAAACAGAGAAGTATGACAAACGCTTAGGGACGCAGTAGAGTTTGTTGGGGCTCCTAGAACTGGGAAAAGGCAGCGTAGACAACCTAACAGATACCAAGCATTGGTAGCACAGGTTGAAGAACCCTCTAACTTTCAGGAGGTCGTACAACATCAACTTAGGGTAGATGCCATGGTAGAGGAGTATAGCTCTATCATGACTAATGATGTATGGGAAGTCGTACCTAGACCACAAGGAAGATCAATTGTAGGTTCGAGGTGGATCTACAAGATCAAATACGCTATAAATGGCAGTGTAGAGAAGTACAAGCCCAGGTTCGTGGCTAAGGGATATGCTCAGAAGGAAGGGATAGACTACGAAGAAACCTTCGCCCCTGTAACCAGATATACCTCCATCAGATCCATTATATCCCTTGCAACGCATATGGAATGGGAAATACACCAGATGGACGTCAAGAATGCATTCTTGAACGGGGTGATAGTAGAAGAGGTTTACATCAAACAACCAGAAGGCTTCGAAACACATCAGAAGAAATCTCATGTATGCAGGCTAAAGAAAGCCTTGTATGGGCTTAAACAAGCACCTAGGGCATGGTATGGTCAAATAGATGGTTACTTGCAACAGATGGGATTTGTCGAGAGTGACATTGATCCCAATCTCTACTATCTTACAGTAGATAATAGGCCTCTGATTTTGGTTTTGTATGTAGATGATTTGTTTTTGACAGGATCATCTAGGCTCATCAAGAACTGCAAGAAGAATCTAGCAGAGGAATTCGATATGAAAGATTTGGGGCTGATGGACTATTTTTTGGGATTGGAAGTTTGGCAGCAAAAGGGAGAAATCTTCCATGGGCAAGGAAGATACGCTACATAAATTCTAAAGAGATTTAGAATGAATGATTGTAGACCCATGGCTACTCCAATGATTACCAATTGGAAGAGAATAGACGCATCTAAAGATATAGGAGTGGACCCCACCTTGTACAGGCAGCTCATAGGGTCTCTCATGTATCTGGTCAACGCCAGGCCAGACATTTGCTACATTGTTAATTCCCTCAGTCAATTCATGGTAGAACCAAAGAGGGCACACTGGGCAGCTGCTAAGCACGTTCTCCAATATGTGCGAGGAACAATCAGATCTGGATTAAGATACACCCAAGGCAATGATATCAGACTGTGTGGATTCACAAATGCAGATCGGGCAGGAAGTTCGGTAGATCGAAAAAGTACCACAGGGTACTATTTCAATATTGGATCAGGAATGACCTCCTCGTGTAGTAGGAAGCAGAATTTCGTAGCACTGAGCATAGTTGAAGCTGAATATATGGCTGCTAGCACAACTTTGTGTGAGGCCATATGGCTTAGAAAACTGCTCGTGAATTTATTCAGAAGGAAGATGGAAGCGACCAACATTCTATGTGATAATCAAAGTTGCATTAAGGTCTCTAAAAATCCTTTTTTTCATGATCAATCGAAGCACATCGACATCAGGTGTCATTTTATAAGAGACTGTGTTCAGCGAGGAGTAGTACAATTACAATACATTCCCACAGGAGATCGAGTAGCAAACATTCTCACGAAAGCCCTAGGGAGAACAATGTTTGTTCAATTCAAGGAAAAGCTGGGGATGATTGACAATCCATTTCAGTAGCAGAAACAGATGAGGCAGCAATTGAGAGGGAGTTGTAGTACAGGTGCAGCAGTGGCAGTGGCAGTGTCAAGGGCAGCAGTAGTGCAGTGGTTGGTGGACAACTTGTCAGACATCAGCAGCACAGAGGATGCTTCAGGGTCAGAGCAGTATGCATCAAGCATGTTGTTAACGCACTTTCCTCGCTAAGAGGGAGTGTTGATTTTTGGTAGCATCAGATGTGCTCTAAGTCTCAAACTTTGTGGAGAGGTTTAGGCACATGTATTCCAGAGAACCCAGAAATCATTTGTGAAAATTCCACTCGGAATATATTTTATTAAAATAATTAATTATTTAATCGAGACCCTAAGTCTAAACTTAGGGAAATTAAATAATTAAAGGGTATTAATAAAACAGAGTGTGAATCTTCTAGAGAACATGGATCAAGTCAAGTTATAATCTTAGTCATTGATTAGAGATCCAATCTTGGTCGTTGATATCTCAACGAGAAGACTATAAAGGAAGGCTTGAGGGTCATTTGGAAGACACACTAGTGCAAATACTCAGTTACCCAAGTAAATCGATTTTCTCAATGGCTAAAGTTCAGCAAGAGAAAATTGATCCAGAGGGAGAGTAGCAGGTGGAGGAGAAACAAAGAGGGTTAAGCATCAATCCGAGGTGCAGGAGCAAGTGACGCAATGACAAGAAGAGACAACGCAGAGGCAAAAAGGGAACAACGCAGAAGGGTGACGCAGTGCCCATGCAGAGCCAGCGCAGTGGTGATGCAGGAGGCCAAGGAGGGTCCTTCCGGGGTCATTTCTCATCAAGAAATTTTGTGAGAAATTTTTCCAGTGTTATCATAGAGAATTTCTCTTCATTAATGTTGATTGTAATTTGTACAAGAAGATTTTCGCTGAAGAATAATAGAAACCCTCATCTGCTGCACCGATTTTCCTGCATTGGGTTTTTCCAGGGATGATTGTCCAAAAATCTCTGTGTCATTCTTATGCTAGTATTTCCTTGTATTTTTCTCAGTGATTGTATGGAGAAGTTTGCATTTGAATTTGTTTAATTATTTACTGAAGAGATTTTCGTAAATAACTTATTTCTGGATAATAAGTAGGAGAAATAATATAAGATATTGCAGTAGAATTTCAAAATAGAAATTTTCATGATCATGAATCACGTTCTAGGAAAGGTTTCAGAACTAGATAAGGACAAGACTCGAGAATTGGCCGAGTACAATAAAGGAGAATTTAAGGCTCAAAGAATTCTCATTGAGTCCATTAAGGATCACCTTATCCCCTTTGTTGCAAATTTGGGCACATCAAAAGAAGTCTACGATAAATTGGTAAAATTATACGTTGTCAAACTACAGGTCAGAAAATATCTTTGAGGAATCAACTTTACAAAACAAGGTTGTCAAAAGATGAAGACTTGGCCTCATACCCTGTGAAAATCTCAAAATTGAAAGATCGACTACAAGGGCTTGGAGAATTCATATCCGATTCTGAATTAATTACATGTGTACTCTACTCTACCTTTAGATTGGAACAGTTTTGTGACCAACATCTATTCAAGGAAAGATACTCCATATTTTGATGAACTATGGTCTTTATGTGTTCTAGAAGAAACAAGATTGAAAGCCAAGGATGATACTGAACACAACAATGAACAGTCTCAATCTTTTGCTACTAGGTCAAAGAAGAAGTTTGGAAATTTTGGAAGATTTGAACCTCGCGAAAATACAACAACAACAACAAATAGCCACATGGAGGTCGAGACATGTCCAAAGTACAATGCTTTGGGTGCAATGAATATGGACACTTTAAAAGGGATTGTCCTTGTTGCCACACAATCTAGTAGGGGTGATAGGAGGGGTACCTAAGGGACAATTACTAGACCAAATGACAACAATGGGACAAAGACCCATTATCACCTCAGTCAGTGTCCCCTGCTCTTTATGGACTTTCACCGACGGGAGGAGTCCCGGTATGACGGAAATCACTGTTAGTGACAGAATCAATGACTGGGTATGATGTGATTTCCAAGGCCCAATCAAAGGAGAGGCTCAATGCTTCGAGAGAAGCGAAAAGCCTCTCTAAGAAAGACATATGAGGAGACCTAGACCTAGGGCTTATGATATTCAATGATGACAAGGAGACCTAAGGTCAAGGCTCCAAAGATGATCAGAACTACTCAAGAAGCTTTGTATGATGATTGTATATCTTTATATAAGCTTTCACTATTCTTGAGAAGCCTAGAATGGGACCACATGAGACCTAGGGTTTATGAATAACCATGGGAGGAGACCCTCCAAGTAGCTCACTAAGTCAAGGTAGTATAGAGAAAGGGTTTTAAATGATTTATTCCACTGAATATTGTGCAAAAACCTCAAGAAGACCTCTCACCAAGACATTCAAAGTGATTTTTCAAAAATATGACTAGGGCTTGAGTTTTCTCATAAACCGATCATGGGAAACGCTCCAAAACTAGAGGATCACTAGAGGAGACACCAGTGCAAAATGTTGAGATTTTGGGGTAGCATCGGATGTGCTCTAGCTCCCAAATTTTGTGGAGGAGTTGGAGTACATGAGATCTCCAAGACCTAGAAAGCGTTTAGAAGAATTCCATCAACTTTAGAGATATTCAAATAATCAATCTTTTTAATTAAGGACCCTAACTCTAACTTAGGAAAATTAAAAGATTAAAGTGAATTAAATTAAACATGTGATGAGAATGACTTAAGTGACGCAGAACAAGCAGCTTCTAATCTTAGTCGTCAATTAGAGATTAGATCACGGTCGTTGATGCTTCAACAAGAAAAGTATATGAGGAGGGCTTGGGGTCAGTTGAAGAACGCACGCATTGGCAGAGCACTGAAGCTAAGTTGAAATTCTAAGGCGTGGGTTACTAAGAATTTCAGAAGCAGTTTGCAGTGTAGCAAGGGGCAGTATTGGCAAGGGGATGGTTTGATCCCAAGCCAAGAGTACAATAGCGACAGAGAGGCAGCATACCAGAGCAACGCAGAGGCAGCCAGGTGCTACGCAGTCCAACGGAGGCCACACAAAGGGAGCAAGAGCCACGCAGGGCTGACGCAGGCCCAGTCAGGGCAGCGCAGGGGCAGCGTAAGCCCTTCAGGGGTGACATAGGCCCTTCCAAATAAACGCAGAGGCTGATGCAGGCCAGTTAGGTTGACGCAGAGGGCTAAAGAGTAGCGTTGGGGTTTCCGATGGGCCAGAAAGGGCTCGAGTTCTGTATATCTCGTTTGAGGGTGTGAATCAGCGATATTTTCTGTCTCCGAGGGATAGAGGTATTACTGTCGTGTTTTTCTCTGTAGGGCCAACCAAGTTTGGTGCCCATAATTGTTGTACTCAAATTCTGCTTAATAATAAAACCCTCCCAAGCTAGCTACAACGATTTTCCCGCATTGGGTTTTTCCGGGGGCATTTTTCCGAGAAATTTGTGTGTCACTTTGCCATATGAGCATGTTATTCAGTAATGGATATGTATGAGTAGGTTGCTAGTTGTATTTACTTCGTTGATTTACTGAATATTTCAGAAATTAACTTGTAATTCAATTCAAGTAGGAGAAGTAAATCAAGACACTGCAGTAGGGTTTCTTAGATAAAGAAATTTTCACATGGTATCAGAACGATTGCAGATCAAGTTGGATCTCCAACAAATTGGCTCAAGACATATTTCCTGCAGGGTAGCAGTCGAAGCAGCAAAAATTCAGAGAGGGCAACGCAGCATCAGGAGGACGCAGTCCCAGCAGAGCCTACGCGGGGCTAACGCAGTCCCAGCTGGGTGACACAGAGACAACGCAGTGCCTTCCAGAGGGACGCAGGAGCAGCCTGCGCTGCGCAGAGGCTGCACTAAGCCAATCTGCTCAACCAGAGGCCAGCCAGGGTGACGTAGTCCAGTTTCGAGTGTTGTGCAGATTTTTCGTGGTCCGAAAGCGAGGCTTCAGATCTTTAGCAATTGCTAGTGGGGTGGAGATTTTGTCGGTGCAAAATCGTGCCTAAGCTAAGTTGACAAAAAGCGGGAGGAGAACAGCTGCTCAGCAGATTTCATTGCCAAAGAGATCTGAGGTTCAATCGTAGGGTGATCGAAGAGAGCTGATTCATTGTATTTGGCAGATTTCCAAGGGAGGAAATCAGTTATCAGAGGGAGCAAAGGGTGCCTTTCTCACCAAGGACCCTAGATCCGAGTTTCTGTTGAGGGTAACAGCAGAAGCGGGGAGAGGAAGATATGTTCCGACAAATTATTTCTAAGCAGATGGGGCCACACGGACTGCGTGAGATAATGCTCTATCACATGATGGAAACCCGTGGCTCTCAACGCTTCCCCTACAAGTGTCAATATGATCCTCTTGTGGGCTTGGATCACGTATAAAGGGACCAAGTCCAAAGTGAAACCACCTGCCAATCTTCTATAAGATCCAATGTGTCTCTTCACCTTCGGATACAACAATTCATCAGTGAAATTGACGTGAAAATTTCTAAACAGAAATCCTACTACAGTGTCTTGATTTACTTTTCCTACTTGAATTAAATTACAAGTTAATTTTCTAAATTATTCAATCAATCAGCAAAGTAAACACAACTGCAACCTACACATTTACAGATCATTTACTAAACATCATGCACACATGACAAAGTAACACAGATTTTTCGGAAAAATGTCCCCGGAAAAAACCAATGCGGGAAAACCAATGTAGCTAGCTCTAGAGGGTTTTATTATTATGCAAAATTTGAATACAACAATATCTGGGCACCAAAATGGTTCGCCACACAGAGAGATTGTTGAGATTTTGTGTATTTGGGGTAGGATCAGTTGTGCTCTAGCTCCCAAACTTTGTGGAGGGACTAGAGTACACTTGATCTACAAGACCCGGAAATTGATTTGGGAAATTTCATCTGGTTTAGGAGATATTAAATTAATTAATTATTTTAATGTATTTCCTAAGTTAAAACTTAGGGAACTTAAATAATTAAAGTGAATTTAATTAAACATGTGATGAAATTGTCTTTAGTCACACAGATCAAGCTTTCTTTTAATCTTAGCCATTGATTCAAGATCTGATCATGGTCATTGGTTTTCCAATGAGAAAAATATAAAGGAAAGGCTTGGGGTCATTTGTAAAGACACATAGAGGCAAAGCATTGAAGCTAAGCTGAGATTCTAGGGCAAGGTTTGCTAAGAATACTCAGAAGTGTTTCAACTGCAGAGAGGGGAATTTAGACCAAGGGGATGATCTGATCTCGGGGTCTAGAATACACAAGAGGCAGAGATCAACTCAAGGATAGCGCAGAAGAGGAGAGCAGCAGCAGCTGTTAAAGCGATGCCGCCGCTAAAGAGGAGAGCAAAGAAGAAGAAGGAGCGCCGCGGGGCCCCTCCAAGGAGCGTCGTGATTTTCAAAGGGTGAAACCCTCGTAGGTTACGCAGACCCCAAGGTGGGGCTGCCGTAGTGATCGCGTTACTCTTCCTGCTAAGACCAAGTGTTGAGGTGTAGTATGTCGACGCAGGCTTTCAAGGGCAACATTGCTTTGGCCGCCCTATTCTTTGCTGAGTTCTGTAATTCTCGTTTGAGGGTGTGGATCAATCATTATTTTGGCCCTAGATCAACCAGTGAGCTGTAGATCTAGTATTTCTTTATCGGGTTTTTTCAGATCTAGAACCCAGGCTTCTTGTATTCAGAAAATTCTTAATAATAAAACCCTCCAGCAGCCTGAGACCGCTTTTCCCGCATTGGGTTTTTTTGGGGACTATTTGTCCAGAAATAACAGTGTCACTTTATCTATGTGTGCATGAACTTGTTCTAGATCTGAATTGGCGGAGATCTGTTATGTGTTTTGCTTTGATTTTAACTTGAATTTATTCATTAATAACTTGTCTAAGTAGGAGAAGCATAAATCCATTAACAGCATTACCCCTCAGATAACATGTAAAGACCTCGTAAATTCTCTGGCGTAAAATTACTCATTGTCAATACCTTTTTCACTCAGAGACTGAAAATATGGCTGATTCACACCCTCAAATGGGATTTACAGAACTCGAGCCCTTTCTGGCCCACCGAAAACCCCAACACTGTCCCTCAGCCCTCTGCGTCAACCTTTGCGCTGCCCTGGATGGTCATGCGTCAGCCTCTCTAGGCTTATGTTGCCCCGGCGCTACCCTAACTAGGCCTCCGTCACCCCTGAACGGTTAAAGTTGCCTCTGTGTTGTCTTCTATGTGGCTCTGGCTGAACTGCATATCTCTGGCTAGCCTCTACGCTGCCTGGTACACTGCCTCTCTGCCACTGTTCTATTCTTGGCCTCGGATTAGATCATCCCTTGCCAATCTCTGCCCCTCATTGCACTGCAAACTCGCTTCGAAATTCTTAGCAAACCCCACCCTAGAATTTCAACTTAGCTTCAGTGCTATGCCAATGTGTATCTCCTCCAACTGACCCCAACCCCTTCTCTTATACTTTTTCTCGTTGGAAAACCAACAGTCATGATCTAATCTCTAATCAACGACTAAGATTAGAAGTTGTTTGATCCACGTCACTTAGAAATTATCATCACATGTTTAATTTAAATCACTTTAATCTTTTAATTTTCCTAAGTTAAACTTCGGGTCCTTAATTAAAAGATTAATTATTTGAATAACTATCAAACCAGATGGAATTTCTCCAAACACTTTTTGGGTCTTGGAGAGCTCATGTACTCCAACTCCTCCACAAAATTTCGAAGCTAGAGCACATCCGATGCTACCCCAAAATCTCAACACTCCCTCTTAGTGAGGAGTGTGTTGTAGCAATACTTCCACACTGAAGCATTGCCCTGATCTCTGGCATCGGCCTCGCGTTGATACTTGGCTTGTTGCCCTCCATCACTGCACTATTGTTGCTCTCTGTACTGCTGCCCATGACTCTGCCACATCTATACTACAGCTCCCTCTCAAATTGCTCCATCATGCTACCTATAGCACTGCCACTGCTAACTGTTGCACTGCAACTCAATTACTGAGAAGTAAGCAACTGAAGGACCCATGCCCAATCACTGACAGACAAGTCAGTCGGGTCTACATCTCATCACTGAAGCTCCCTTGGTTGTTGCGTTGCGTTGTCCTCCTGAAGCCACCTAGGGCATCATTTTCCCAACAAAGTAGCCATAGAAAAGGTTCGATCTCCTAGCCTCTCCTGCGTTGGTGTGTCCTCAAGGTCTCCTCTATATTTGAAGAAATTTCGACAATGGGATTGTGAGATATCCCAAGCCCTAGCCCTGAGACTGAACTTTTCCTTTGGGTTTTCCTAGGCTAGTACCTCATATGATCATTTTGGCACCTTTAAGTGGAAATTCTTTCTTTGATCCTCTTCTCTTCCTTGTTTAGGTTAATTTTATCATTGGTTTCTAAACTCCCTCCTCTTAAACTAAGTTGGGTCCACTTGGCCCTGTGTGGTCCCATTTCCTATCAAAGACAACTCGAGAATCTAAGTTTTGTAAGGATTTTAGGGATTGGGAAACTCCTTTAAAAGTCACATTCCCTTAACCTAGCCCTTAAATCCTCATCTCCTTCTCCTAGAAATCCTTGTACCTTTCTTGAAGAGCAAGCAAACTCCATTCTTGACTTTCTTCTAGGAAACGATCTTTGAAGTCACGTCATATCCATTTGTTGATCTATCCTTCATAAACTGACTTTTATATATACTAGGTCTCCTCCCATCGTTGAAAGTCCTTAAAGAGTAGGGATCCTTAGCCGAGGTGACAGTGAGCTAAGTCTCCATCGTTGCCCTTGATCTAGCAGTCGTCCCTTTAAGAGTCCCTTTTAGGTCCCTTGCTAGTTTGAGTGGTAACATTTTTGGTGTCATTGCCGGTTACATGAAACGTGTGTTTTGTTCCCCATACAACACATTGACATGTCATTATTGGCAACTCCATTGGAAGAAAATATCCCTAGTTCTTCATTGCACTCCAAAGTTAATGCTTGTAGGGTGAGGAAAGCATCTATCAAGGCACTTCATTTCACCTTGGCGACTCCATTTTAATCCTAATATGCAAAATCATAAAAACTGACTATCGAAAACCAAAGATTTGTCGTGGTCCTACATTTGTAAAACTCAATAACCAAGACATTCAAGAATTGCAAAAGAATGTGGATAAATATGCAGTGTCTTATCAAAATATATTGCAAGGTATGGATATGGAATTCATGCTAAGGTTTTATAGGCCGCAACAAGCGCAACTCGACACAGTGAGGTGTTCCAATGAGGGGGATCCTAGTCGCCTTCTGTAATATTCCTAATTAGCCATTCTGCTAATTAGAAATATTAAATTTTGATATTTTTGTGTTTCCTAATGTTTAGCCAAAAATCATGTGGGTCGAGGACCCACAAATTAGATTAAGGAAAATTATGGCCTTTTCCTATAGTCTAAAGGCAAAAATTGCAGTTTTGGAGGGGCCTCGAAGAGCCAATGAGAAAAGAATGCATCATCCTTGGTGGTAGCATTGTGGTTGGTTGAAGAAAGGCAGCGCAGTAGTGGCTCGAGGAGGGGCAACGCAGCTCTAGGTGGGACCCAAGAGGAACATTTGGCCTCTTTGGACAAAAAGAGAGAGGCAGCTCATTCTTGCTCATTCACTTATCATTTAGAATTGTCTCTTGACATCGCACGCTTGAGCAAGTGCCAAGTCTGCAAGTGTTGTTCAGTGCACGGGTATCTTCGAGCGAAGATCTCAGCCTCTGTCTCAAGGACCTTCGAGTGCCTGCTCAGGGGAGGAGATTCACCATTTTGGAGTCAGTTTCAGCTACAACATTTGTGCCATAGCGTAGACATCAGCAAAGCAGCGTAGAGGACGCAATCACTGTGCAGTGCTTACGCAGTCTTGGGAGAGAGCCAAGTCGGGAGCTGAGGAGTGAGGGGTGATTGCAGTGCAGATTTGGTGGGGAGGCCGGTAACCTCCTAACAAGGGTTTTAGCAGCATTTTGGAGGCCTCTCACAACATATTTCTCCAGGAGGTCGATTTGCCCAACAGTTCAGAGATCCAAGCCCAAGAGGGCCAATTTCAAGGGTCAACCATTCCACTAATCCTTCCCAGGTTATTGTGGGTTTGGTGAGTAGAGCGGGGTTAAAAGCCCAGAATTTTCTGAGCACTATTCCAGGCCCACCAGCAAATCTTCAGGAGCAGCAACACTATTTTTGGGCCAAAACAGTGCAGATCCAGAGCAACGCAGTGTACTCTTCGAGGCTGATTCCAGCTTGCTTCCGAGGCTATCTTCAGCTTGCCTTGAGCAAGCCCAGGTGCCATCATTCCAGCACCCATAATGTACACATTCGCAGAAGATTAATGAAATGGCTCGGACTTGATTTTTATGACTCCAATATGTATTTTAATGGCGTGATTGTTTTTGTTGTGGCTTAATGGCTATTGATGCATTGTTGTTACTGTTAATTTCCTATTAGGAATATTACACCTTCTTGACTTTGCTCGCATAACCTATGCTTTGAATACTCTGGATAACCTAATTAAAGACAAATCCTATAACCAGGTACAATGTCCCACAAGGGGTAATCAATTGGATGGTCAAGGCGACATCAAATAAAGTTCAAATGTAAGCGAGGATGATGAGCAAATAGAATTGGAAGACAATGGTAATGAGAAGGGGAACATCTCCTCTGATGATGACGAAGATTTGGATTTTGTGAGCCTCCAAATCACGCAAGAAATAATGGATGAATATAGTAGGTCATGCAGGGGGTTAGTAAGGGAATTTGACTCTAATAAAGTATTATTTCATTTGCATGAAGAAGAGGTGAAGCTTCATAAGATGAAATGTGAATATAAAGAGAACCCCACTAATTCTCTCCTCCTAGAAGCATATTACAAAAACCACGTAACAAATACCTTAGCTATTGTTCTTCAAGAGAAGAGGGAAGAGGAGTTGTCCAGCTGGAAAATACCCTTGAGGATCTAGCTAATGAGTAGGAAGATTAGTCCTTGTTGGGTCCACATGATGAACGGGATGATCTTGAGATCACGTGTATTAGGGACAGCGAGGCTATGGAAAGTAAAGTTGAGGATGGCCTTACCTTTCTCGAGGGCATCACTCCTGGTAACTCTCCTTTTGAGAACCTTGAGGAAGGTGATCCCATGAGCTCCTCGGAAGATGACATTGAAGATTATTTCCACATCGAAAAGGAGAAGTGGAAAATGGTTGGGCCTCAATTTGATTTTTCCCCAATTTACGATACCGACATAGAGGATGAAGTTGATATTGGTTTTCCCTTGGGCGTTACTTGTGATGACATATCCATCGACACCCTTGGGAAGGAGAAATATTATTTTCCCTTCCAAGTAGAAGTAATTGATTCTCCTTTTAGGAAAAACCAATTTTTTGATGACAATAGTAAGGAAATCGATAAGGTTCCTACCTATCCCCCTTATGACTCCATATTCAAATCTCTCGAGCCTTTAGATCGTGATTTTGGGTAAGAACCCGTTGAATATAATTATTTACTCTCCCCTTTGCCTTTTCCTCTTGTTCATTATCTAAAGTCTTCCACAAGTGATTCCCTCACCCCATGTCATATGATCTCAATTTGTTGATTTGTGTAGCTTGGGAGGTACTCCAATCCCTAGGGTTCAAGGTTTGGAGGGCAAAGCGCCACAAGGGTCACTTGTGGGCTTGGAACCCAAGTATGGGGTTTTGCACCAAATCGTGTTTTGGGCATTTCCAGGAGCACATTTCTACATGTGATGGCATGAGATAATAGAGAGTAGAAAGGAGAATCCAACGCTTCGAGAATCGTCGAATTTCGAGTTGTAGAAGTGGAGAGATGAATTTTTGAAGTTATGTGATGGATTTGCACGAGTATGTAGGTCGGCCTTGTTGAAAAATGTCTAACTAGGTTTGGTCTTCATAAGTATGAAATGTATTCTTGTAAACTGTAAATTATAAAATGAAAATAAAAATTATTGAAGCATGGGTTTCATGCTCAAGTTCTTTATTTTATAGGTCAAGCACTAATTAAAGTGCTTCTAGGTTTGAAGAGTTATTGTCATACGTTTAAGACCCTATGGGCACATTGTAATATGTAAAGAGAAATTTATTTTGTCTTTAGAATGTCAAAATACCTCCAAGATCAAGTCGGCCTAGAGAGTTGTCAAGTCGGCCGGGTAAGAACCCATTGAATATAATTATTTACCCTCCCCTTTGCCTTTTCCTCTTGTTCATTATCTAAAGTCTTCCACAAGTGATTCCCTCACCCCATGTCATATGATCTCAATTTGTTGATTTGTGTAGCTTGGGAGGTACTCCAATCCCTAGGGTTCGGGGTTTGGAGGGCAACGCGCCACAAGGGTCACTAGTGGGCTTGGAACCCAAGTATGGGGTTTTGCACCAAATCTTGTTTTGGGCATTTCCATGAGCACATTTCTACATGTGATGGCATGAGACAATAGAGGGCGAAAAGGAGAATCTAATGCTTCGAGAATCGTCGAATTGCGAGTTGTAGAAGTGGAGATATGAATTTTTGAAGTTATGTGATGGATTTGGAGTATGTAGGTCGGCCTTGTTGAAAAATGTCTAACTGGGTTTGGTCTTCATATTGTGAAATGTATTCTTGTAAACGTAAATTATAAAATGAAAATAAAAATCATTGAAGCATGGGTTTCATGCTCAAGTTCTTTATTTTATAGGTCAAGCACTAATTAAAGTGCTTCTAGGTTTGAAGATTCATTGTCATATGTTGAATACCCTATGGGCACATTGTAATATGTAACGAGAAATTTATTTTATCTTTAAAGTGTCAAAATATCTCCAAGATCAAGTTGGCCTAGAGAGCTATCAAGTCGGCCTACATGAAGAGCCATGTCACCCTTGAAGGAAGCCTATATAAGGAGAGGAACTCGAACTCCATAATGTAATTCACTCACTCTCTCATATATGCAAAGAAGAGTACAAGAAGAAGGTCTAAAAGGAGGACGAAGAAGGAAGACAAGGAAGCCGGAGTGTTTGTTTGGGTCTCTCTCTCTCCTATACATAAGACTGGACTAGGGTTTTTGTGCTAGGGCATCCTTGAAGTTCGATCTTGATGGAGAGAGAAAAGAAGTCAAGCGAAGGGTTTCTAGGGATTGTCTATAGTCCTACATCTCCTTGAAAGGCAAGCGAAGGGAAGGAGGAAGCTCTATAAGGAGATCGAAGTCTCCTTGTGTAGGTGCAGCAGTGTAGAAATTTCGAATTTTATGGAGAGGTCGAAGTAAGTGCAGCTGGAGGTCGTGCAGATCTTGATCCTGGAGGGTATTTGTCTAAGTCTCTAGGCCATGGTATTCGTCAATTGAAGAATCTATAAGAAGAGAAGATATTTACGAGTTTTCCCCTCAAGTGGAGGGTTTTTTGCCCTGGCTTGCAACCTATATATTGTGTCATTGTTCTTATTGTTTTTGGTAGTTGTTTGATGTATTGCACACTATAATAACAAGGAACAAAGATAAGAAGTAAAAGAATAACACAAACAGTTATTAAGAAAGAGAATTGAATTAAACACTCCCTTACTGAATTCTCAACAGGCCTAAGGGGCTTTTAGGCTCATGACAAGCTCGCAATCCCTCATTGTGACGTTTTAGAAGCCCTTGTGTATGGTATTAATACAAGGTGGAGTGGAGGACTTAAAGCATCCATTCAAGCATCACAAGAGCTCATAAGTGAACTCGGTCAAGGGATAAAAGACAGCTCTGAAAGAGCCGCAGCCAAGGAGGACAAACAGTGAGGAGTTTGCTGCATCATTTAAGGGGGTCGAACTGCTATTAGGAGGGTCGAGTGGCTGGGCTAGAGAGTCGAGGCTGAGAGGAGCAGATTTGGGTTGTTTTGGAGGTCTTTTGGTGGCTGAAAACTTTGTTCTAGCAGGCTGTGTGGGGGTTGGGAGTTATCTAGTGTAGGCCGCAGACCCTAACCCCACAAACAAGGGACTATGTGGACTGTTTTGGGGATGGTTTGATCCCTATACAACAGTATGGAGGCAGAGGATTTTAGCAAGGGCAGACCGCAGCTTTCGCGGACCATTTTGATGGCTAGTGGAGGGTTGTTATAGCACTGATTGGTGCCCTAACCAATCATTGTGGTGACAGCAACAAAAGCAAGATTAGAACAGCAATTAATGTCTTGTGTTGGGTCAAAGGAGTTGACCAGTATTTGGATCACAATTGGAGTAGCCTGTGGATGCCATTTGGAGGATCTTCCGTGGTGGTGAAGAGCTCTAACTAGGAGCAAATTCTGCAATGTAGTATTGGGTGCCATTGATCTGGTGAAGGGAATTCTATTGGCCACCCAAAGTAGCCATAGACGAGCTATCTTGACGTGACAAAGAGGAGCTGAAAGTTGGGTGAAGTTTGGTGCCGAAGTGCAACGCCTTGATGGACAAAGGTGGTTGCTAGCCTGGCAGTTTGGAGCTCGGGAGTTAAGCCTACCCAGAGAGAAGATTGGATCAGCCCGTGTACACTCTAAAGAAGTGACTTGTAGCAGTGTTAGGTGGCAGTCCTCCTGTAGCCTCGATGTGTTGTGGCTTTGATGGAATAAGGCACAACTAGAGAGAAGTGCGGAAGCGAAGGACCGGAAGGATGAGATACAACATCGAGTTTGTCATTGTATCTTGTATACCATAGATTGTTGTATTATTCAGATTTTGGTTTAATATAACGAAGATCGGTAATTGTACATTATTATACAATTTTGTTAAAAATTGTGTATATTTGTGCATGTGTGATTTACTGCTTTATATTTTCGCTATGCAAAGTAGTTAGTGGTTGAGATTCTTGGTTTGGTAGCGTCGGTGATTTTAAGACTCTAACCTAGACCCAAGGTCGTGGAAATTCAACACAATTGACCATGAGCACTTTCCCCCTTTCGAGTATAGTGTCAAGGAAGAGCCCCTCATTGATTATACTTTACCTCCTTAGACGTACCCTCAAGGTTTTGATCACTCCATGACCTCCCCTCTCCAATGTGACCATTACCTTGAGCAACCTAGTTGTTGCACTCCTTTCCCTCACCTTTCGTTCCCCTCTTATCACAACCTTGTGACATCTACAAAGCATAATATCATGAGCAATGATCGTGATAATAATTTCTTAAGGATAATCATCCAATCCACCATCGTGTACTTGGAGGGAAGAACCTGCATTTCTAAATTGACTCATGTTCCTTCTCTTAGGGATTATTTTTACCTTGCATGAAAACTATATTTTCCCACCTCCCGTCGGCATCATCCTCCATGTGTTTGGGTTTGCATTTGCTTTGGGATTTGCTCCATGACTAATCATATAGCAAGGCACATTTATATTGATATGATAATATGTTGGTTATACTGGATTTTAGGGTAGGATGCATTGCATGCTCATTTTCTGCATTTGAACTAATATCATATGATGTTTCTTATGGTAGATTAGCTGCATTTAGATTAGAACTTGCATATTTTATTACTTGTTGATTTTACGGCCTGACATTAAGCATGGGTGATCATAAGACACCGTCATAAACATGTTGCCCCATGGGTTTAGTCCTTGATATGTCCAGGTAACAGGTTTAAGGTGACCAAGAGATTGTTGGAGTTCTCGTGACCTCTCGCTCCAGTAGTTTCGCCCACTTCTTCGAGAAGATCACGTCCCAGTTGTTGAGATTTTGTGTATTTGGGGTAGCATCAGTTGTGTTGTAGCTCCCAAACTTTATGGAGGGACTAGAGTACACTTGATCTACTAGACCAAGAAATTGATTTGGGAAATTTCATTTGGTTTAGGAGATATTAAATTAAGCAAATATTTTAATGTATTTCCTAAGTTATAACTTAGGGAACTTAAATAATTAAAGTGAATTTAATTAAACATGTGATGAAATTGTCTTAAGTCACACAGATCAAGCTTTCTTTTATTCTTAGCCATTGATTCAAGATTTGATCATGGCCATTGATTTGTCAACGAGAAAAGTATAAAGGAAATGCTTGGGGTCATTTGTAAAGACACACAGAGGCAGAGCACTGAAGCTAAGCTGAGATTCTAGGGCAGAGTTTGCTAAGAATACCCAAAAGTGTTTTAGCTGCAGAGAGGGGAATTTAGGCCAAGGGGATGATCTGATCTCGAGGTTTAGAATACACAAGAGGCGGATATCAGCTCAAGGACAGCGCAGAAGGGGAGAGCAGCAGCAAGGACAGCGCAGTACCTCCAAGGACAGCATGATTTTCAACAAGAAACCCTCAGGGGTTACGCAGAGACCCTTTAGGAGTAGCGTAGTGACTGCGTCACCTAGTCTGGGGTAACGCGGTCTCTTCTGGAGCAGCGCTGAGGATTTGAGGGGCTTCAGAGGCTGACGCAAAGGCTTTCAGGGGCAACGTTGGGGTTTCTACGCCCTAATCTTGGCTGAGTTCTATAAATCCCATTTGAGGGTGTGGATCAGTCATTATTTTGGCCCTATATCAGCCAGTGAGCTGTAGATCTAGTATATTCTCTGTTGGGTTTTCCAAATCTGGAACCCAGATTTGTGTATTCACAAATATTCTTAATAATAAAACCCTCCAGCAGCCAGAGACTGGATTTCCCGCATTGGGTTTTTCCGGGGACTATTTGTCCAGAAATAACAGTGTCACTTTGTCAATGTGTGCATGAACTTGTCTAGATCTGGATTGGTATAGATCTGTTATGTGTTTTGCTTCGATTTTAACTTGAATTTATTCAGTTAATAACTTGTCTAAGTAGGAGGAGAATAACCAGATTAACAGTAATAATTTCTGCATAAAGTGTAAGGATTCATAAATTTCTACATGGTATCAGAGCAATTGCAGATCTAGGAGGGTCACCAGCAAGAGAGACTGAAGGTTCTAGCTGCAGAAAGCAGCTGGAAAAGCAGCAAAAACGCAGATCTGAAGGGACAACGCAGTTTTCAGAGGTAGATCCATGCAGAGGGAAGGGTGACGTTGTCCAACACTGTCTCCTAGCAAGCCCGCGCAATTACTGCGCAAAGGTAGCTCAGAAACCGCGCTAGATTGGTCTGAAGCCAGCCAATGTGATTTAGATCTGAACCTGTCAAATACAGAAAAGACTGCAGAAAAGCTGCAGAAATTCAGAAGAGCTGGTGGGGTTAAATTTCTGAAGTTTTCAGATTTTTAGCCTTAGCACAAGTGACAAAGAGCGGGAGGAGATCGGCTTCTCAGAGAGTTTCATGCCAAAGGAAATGCAATTTGATCAGAGGATCAAAGAAGAAGCTGAATCACAGTTGATTTCGTAGATTTCCAAGTAGGTAAATCAATTGTCAGAGGGAGCAAAAGGTGCCTGTTTCACCAAGGGCCTTAGATCCATTTCTCTAGCAAAGAGAAAAGGAAGTTCCGACACATTCTGAGCAAATGGCTCCTCATGGACTGCGTGATCAAGATACGCTGGATGGCCTCCCAAAATTTTCAGTTTGGAAGGCAAGGATCCTAATAGTCCTTGAGACATACAATCTGAGACACCATGCAGAGCAAACTCTGGCCACGCCGACAAATTTGGATCTCCTTCGGAAGCATAAGGAAGTTGTTGGGCATGACAAGCGACTGATTATGGATGGTATCAAGGACCATATTGTACCATACGTAGCTGAGAAGAAGACAGATAACGAGATGTGGAAGGCCTTGACTTCCCTATATGAGGGAAAGTTTGTCCAAAGGAAAATGTTGTTGGAGACTCAGATGAGGTCATTCATGATGACCAAGGGAGAAGACATGGAACATTTTCTCTTCAAATTGCAGTCAATTAGAGATCAGCTGACTGCAACGGGTGCAACGGTGGATGATGTTGTGATAGTCAGGACTGCCCTCAATGCAGTCACGGATGAGTGGGAAACCTTTGTCCAAAGTATCTTGGGCAGAGCGGACCTCCCAGATTGGGACAGCTTGTTGTCAATTCTACGTCAAGAAGAACTCTGTAGATTCACCAAGAGGCAGCACAGCCCAGGATTGAGCAAAGTGAAGAAGGAAGCTGAGGAAGATGCAGCCTCGGCATCAAAGAAGCAGCCAAAGAAGAAGAAGGATCTTTCAAAGATCAAGTGCTTCTAGTGTGGTGAAATGGGACATTTTGCCAGCCATTGTCCTCAGAAGAAAAAGGACAAGGAAGCATCTTCTTCCAAAGCAGTGGTGGCAGATGATTGGTTAGAAGATGATGCAGCCATGAGTGCTCATGAACCACAGAGGTGGGGTGGCATGGATATGTAGAGGAGCTACATAGAAGAGAGGCGGGATCCTTGAGCAGCTCATCTCTTGGATCACATGCGAGCTACCGCAGCCTTAAGACAGTAACGGGACAAGTGAAGCAGTGGGTGCATAGATCACAGATGAAGCAGGAAGAGGCAGATCTGAAGACTGGAAGGAGCAGCGCAGAGCAAAGCAGCAGCAGCGTAGAAGCAGTAGCAGCGCAGAGGCTGATGTGACTTCAGCAGTGCAGAGCATTGTTGCTTACGCAGTGGAGAGTTGCAACAGCAGAGAAGGCTTCAGAGAAACAGCGTAGTGCAGCAACAGCGTGGTAGATTTTAGCACAAGGGGTTGATGTGACTTCAGTAGTACAGAGGGAGTTTGATTACGCAGGCAGAGTTGTAGTTGTGCATCATTCTTTAGATGCCAGCACAGATCTGTAGCCTATGGAGCTTTGGTGATGAGGATGCAGCCCATTTGACTTGTTTGTCAAAGATTGGGCAGGAGATTCAATTATTTCTCTCAACAATTGAAGTGGCAGTGCAGCAGAACAGCAATGGCAGTGCTATGAGCAGCATAGATGCAACATATTTGAGAGGGAGTTGCAATACAAATGTTGCAGTGGCAGTGGCAATCGCAGAGTCATGGGCAGCAGTACAGAATGGCAGCAGCAGTGTGACAGCAGGCCAAGCTTCAGCAGCACAGAACCAGTACTCAAAGTCATGTAATGCATAGTGTGATGTATTGCTAGAGCACACTCTTGATGCTAAGAGGGAGTGTTGAGATTTTGTCTATTTGGGGTAGCATCAGTTGTGCTCTAGCTCCCAAACTTTGTGAAGGGACTAGAGTACACTTAATCTACATGACCTAGAAATTGATTTGGGAAATTTCATCTGGTTTAGGAGATATTAAATTAAGTAATTATTTTAATGTATTTCCTAAGTTAAAACTTAGGAAACTTAAATAATTAAAGTGAATTTAATTAAACATGTGATGAAATTATCTTAAGTCACACGGATCAAGCTTTCTTTTAATCTTAGCCATTGATTCAAAATCTGATCATGGTCGTTGATTTGTCAACAAGAAAAGTATAAAGGAAAGGTTCGGGGTCATTTGTAAAGACACATAGAGGCAGAGCACTGAAGCTAAGTTGAGATTATAGGGCAGGGTTTGCTAAGAATACTCAGAAGTGTTTCAGCTGCAGATAGGGGAATTTAGGCCAAGGGGATGATCTGATCCCAAGGTCTAGAATACACAAGAGGCAGAGATCAGCTCAAGGACAGCGCAGAAGAAGAGAGCAACAGCAGCAACAAGGACAGCGTGAATTTTAGCAGAAAACCCTCAGGGGTTATGTCGAGACCCTTCAGGGGCAGCGTAGTGACTGCGTCACACAGTTTGGGGTAACACAGTCTCTTCCGAAGCAGCTTTGAGGGTTTAAGAGGCTTCAGAGGCTGACGCAAAGTCTTTCAGGGGCAGCGCTGGGGTTTCTAAGCCCTAATCTTGGCTGAGTTCTGTAAATTCCGTTTGAGGGTGTGGATCAGTCATTATTTTGGCCCTAGATCAGCCAGTGAGCTGTAGATCTAGTATATTCTCTGTCGGGTTTTCCAAATCTGGAACCCAGATTTGTGTATTCAGAAATATTCTTAATAATAAAACCCTCCAGCAACCAGAGACCGGTTTTCCCGCATTGGGTTTTTCCGAGGACTATTTGTCCAGAAATAACTGTCACTTTGTTAGTGTGTGCATAAACTTGTTCTAGATCTGGATTGGTAGAGATCTGTTATGTGTTTTGCTTCGATTTTAACTTGAATTTATTCAGTTAATAACTTGTCTAAGTAGGAGGAGCATAACCAAATTAACAGTAATTATTTATGCATAAAGTGTAAGAATTCAGGAATTTCTACACCAATTGGAAGCAAATGTTACCTACCACTTCATTGGTGATATCCCTAGGAGAAAAAATTTCTCCAAGATGGTCCTCAACCAGCAACCCCTTACAGCCACCGACTAGCTCGTTATGCCAATTCTCTACCACCTGAGCCAGCGATGTAGTCCCTCACCCATCTATCTTGATCATATGTTTGAAGGTGGGCCTCCCGAACCTAAAGGTATGTCTTGTCATTTGGTAATTAAGGATTGGGTTTACTTATCATGGACACTTTTGGGCCTGAATTAATATGGGGATTCGACAACAAGAGTGGGCTAGGTCTGTGCTTATGTCCCCTAGACCTCTTTTGGATGTTACCCTTGGATCGTAGTCCCACAGGATGTCCTTTATTGACCACTTGGTTTTAGGGTCGTACTACATGGGAAACCCTAATTTTGGTTGCATGGTCCCACTCCCTCATCCACATATATCACTCCCCTTCCACTTATTATAACCCCATTCATCATCTTTCCCACCTGTGTCCACATCGGGCTAGCCTCCCCTTCCCCTTGCCCCCACCTTGGTTCAGGCTTGGAATGATGCCTTGGAGGTTGAAGCCGCTGAAAAGAAAAAGTAAAAGCATAAATGGCCACATTCAACAGGAAAATGTACTACAAGATGCAAAAGATAGTCAGGACAAACATATTTAGCACGTGGGAAAAAGTTAATTCATGAGCTCTACCCCATATCCACAGCCATCACCCTAGTTCCATAGGCCCTAGATGAGCCTCCTTTATCATTCATGAACCCATGATTGTCCTAACCCCTGGTGGGCAATGAACTGCCCTATGTTAAAGGGGGTATTCACTGTTATATCTTACACATCATGTTCTTATCCTTTGAACCACCAGTAGTTAATCAAATAAAAATCATAAAAGGTAGAAGGCATATAAAGAAGGATGGAAAAATCAAATTCGAGGCAATCATGTAACACGATTGCTCCCTCCTATATATTATATACCTATTGGAAATACTGAGAGGGGGGATGAATCAATATTTCTTTTCAATTGTTATTTTTACCAGTTAGATCACTTATATTTAGAACACAAAATGAACAATAAGAATAAATGCTTTAATTAATTTCTTCTTTACAATAAATGAAGTACAATATATGTAGTGCTCCATCCCTAGATGAAGACACTGATCTTCAATATCCCAGGGTGCAACCTGTATTTTCCAAGCACCGACTTGGACTTCCTAGGCTCCAACGATGTCAATTCTGAGGTACCAACCTCAAAGGCTCCAACCTCCTGCTTCAATTCGTCAAGATAAATTTGGTTATACCTCACGGCTCCCAATGTCTTCTTCAACGAGCCTTGACAATCTTCAGTTATCCCCTCACTTAGTCTCCACGTGACTTCATCAATGACAACCTTGTTTTTCACATGAAGGTGTCTCCACTGCTCTTCATGTCAGCCAAACACTTGTTTCTTCAAGGTTACCTCATGATGACATCAGCAATGCATCATGGTCTTCAAGAATGACTCCAAGATCAGCTTCAATAGGTTGTCTCAAGAATTTTCCAAGACAATGACGGCTTCTCCAAGGTTTGTTCCAAATCTTCAAGAACACTTCGCAAGTCAACAAGCCTTCACAAGTCTTTAATAATAATAAATGCTTTTATTAATTTCTTCTTTACAATAAATCAAGTACAAGATATGTAGGGCTCCAACCCTAGATGAAGACAATTATCTTCAATCTCCCAGGCTCCAACCTGTATTTTCCAAGCACCGACTTGGACTTCCAAGGCTCCAACCTTGCCAATTCTGAGGTACCAACCTCAAGGGCTCCAACCTCCTGCTTCAATTCCTCAAGATAAATTTGGTTATACTTCACGGCTCCCAATGTCTTCTTCAACGAGCCTTGACAATCTTCAGCTATCCCCTCACTTAGTCTCCACGTGACTTCATCAATGACAACCTTGTTTTTCACATGAAGGTGTCTCCACTGCTCTTCATGTCACCCAAACACTTGTTTCTTAAAGGTTACCTCATGATGACATCAGCAATGCTTCATGGTCTTCAAGGATATCTCCAAGAGCTTGAATAGGTTGTCTCAAGAATTTTCCAAGACAATGAAGGCTTCTCCAAGGTTTGTTCCAAATCTTCAAGAATACTTCGCAAGTCAACAAACCTTCACAAGTCTTCAATAAGAATAAATGCTTTTATTAATTTTTTCTTTACAATAAATCAAGTACAATATATGTAGGGCTCCAACCCAAGATGAAGACACTGATCTTCAATCTCCCAGGCTCCAACCCTAGATGAAGACACTGATCTTCAATCTTCCAGGCTCCAACCTGTATTTTCCAAGCACCGACTTGGACTTCCAAGGCTCCAACCTTGTCAATTCTGAGGTACCAACCTCAAGGGCTCCAACCCTATATCCGGTATAGGCTCCAACCTGGTCTCTTGAGGACTCCTATCCTCTAGGGCTCCAACCCTATCTTCCAAGGCACCAACCTTGTCTCTATTAGGCTCCAACCTCCTGCTTCAAATCGTCAAGATAAATTTGGTTATACTTCACGACTCCCAATGTCTTCTTCAATGAGCCTTGACAATCTTCAGCTATCCCCTCACTTAGTCTCCACGTGACTTAATCAATGACAACCTTGTTTTTCACATGAAGCTGTCTCCACTACTCTTCATGTCACCCAAACACTTGTTTCTTCAAGGTTACCTCATGATGACATCAGCAATGTATCATGGTCTTCAAGAATGTCTCCAAGATCAGCTTCAACAGGTTGTCTCAAGAATTTTCCAAGACAATGAAGGCTTCTTCAAGGTTTGTTCCAAATCTTCAAGAACACTTCGCAAGTCAACAAGCCTTCACAAATCTTCACGTGTCAACAGGTCTTCAAAATTCTTCACAAGCTAGCTAGTCTTCACAACTTTTCTGTATGCTAGACTTCAACAAGTTTGTTAGATGCTCAACAAGACTTCAATGATCCTTCAAAAACTACTTCATGGTGTAAGAAATAGTGCTCCAAGATCTTAAATGTTCTTTAAATTCTACTCCAATGTCTTGCCTTAAAGAGGAATTAAACTCCTTTCCACAATGACTGCAACAGCTCTTAGGTGGCTTCAAAGCTGCACCAAGGTCCACCACCACAGGTCCAAGGTTTAATCTCTTGTCTTGAAATCTGAGCTAGAAAGGGATGACTGTTCACACAGGTCTTGAAAGTTAAGTCTGAGCCTTCACCGAGAGATTGACCAAGCCATAGTGATGAGCCAAGTTGACTGTAATTATTATTCCTCCACAAGCAGCTACAAACTTCAGGTCCGAGCTATGACTGTACACTGTTCTGGGCTTTCAATCCAAGCTTCAGCACTTGTTCACCACAGAATTTTGATCATCCACAGTAAGTTGTCCAAACAAAAACCGAGTGACTATCTTCTACAACGCAAGTCTGAGATATGTATGAGTGTAAGCCTTCGGTCAGTGACTTGTCCCAGCTGTAGATAGTCCAAACTCTAATTTTTATTTAAAACAATGCCCAAACAGTGCTTTAACGAATTGTTGACTGTTCCAATAAGGTCTGAGTTAACCAGAGCTACAGAATCCGAAATAGAGGCCCACGTTTAGAATTTCGCATTGTTTTGTATGTAACCAGCCTTCAAGCCTCGCATATATGTCCTGTAAATATTTCACTGCACTGTCTGCAAATAGAGGTTCAAAACAATAGGACTGCCAATTAAATTCTGATTTTTTGTGAACCTCTATTCTATGTCTTTTAATATTTCCTTATCTCGTGATGTTTTGCGGAATATATCCTTTTTTGTCTTTATCTGTGAATTAATATTTCACCGAACTCTGCATTTAAACAAAGTCGATACACCTTATATTTATGCATTGAGAACCGTGAGCATCACACTTGTGGAGCCGACATATAAGAGTTGAAGCCGACTTCATTTTTTCCAGTGATAATGTATAATATACTCAACGCATCAACATGGATACGTCTAGCGTGAGCAGTGTTCAACATTGTGATATATAACGTTCCCATTTTTGAAGTTGCAAAGTGTGAATGTCATGCAAGTGAGTAATACGTTCAAGTGCGCTAATTATTATAGAGTTTATTTTATGTCATGGCAGAGTTTATTGTTATGGCCTTCTTTTTTTAATAGATTTTTTATGAATGGCATTTTTAAGGTTTTAAAATATATTGGGTATTGATTTATGTTCATAGGCTTCGATGCTAGGGTGACAGGATTAGGGTATTTTCATCATAGGGAAATAGGGATAAGAGTTAGGTTTAGGGTTTTAGGGCTTTATGTTAGGATATGTTATTTGGCATGCTTCAACTACATTTAGCACATCATTAAGAACAAGTATTTCTAGGGTTAGGGTTTAGTCTAGAGCTAGAGTTTATATATATGAATTATGCTTAGGGTTTCATGGGCATTTTAGCAAGGCTAGGGCATTATGTAAAGCTAGGGTTTCTCTTGGGTTAGGGCAATATCATGGAAGGGTTATTCAAGCATCACAAGAATAATTTCCATTACAACAATGCCATATTGACATCAATGACAACCTTGACCAACAATACCCAAGTGTGGGCTTCCTTTTTCTAGCTACCCTTGTACCCCGATTTGTGGCCCAGGATTTCCCTTTTTCATTCCTTATTCCATTCACCTCTTTATCACATGCTACCACCATTAGAAGGATGTATCTTGGACATATTATCCCCTCTAAAGGCAGAAACCACCTAATAAGGTAATTGGTTAACCCCCTTTGGAGCTTGGAAGACATTAGCACATCCCAAGGCCCACTATGGAAGGGCATGCCATTATGAAGTGTCCACTTGTTGTCCATGGTTTGTAAGTTCTTTTACCTGATTACTTTAATGACTTGTTGTGCTAGAAGGCTAGGGGACACATTGGATCCTATACAAGATTGAAGATGGTGTCCATTCTAAGTTTGGCCTCCCTATACGAGTTCCTAACACTCCAAAGGGCTACAATGGCACATGTAGGGTGTGTGTAGAGAACCATGGGCCTCAACAGCAGTAGACAGCACTCCATGGATCCCCAGAGATGTTCAGCGATTGCTCGAGATCCACCTATTGGACGAGGAAGATGCACCTAGTACACCATGCCCAACCAGCCCCATAGTTACACCATACACTTGGAAAGTGACCTAGGGCTTATATACAGATTTGGCATCATTTATTCTATCATCTAAGCCCTTACAGAGGGTCTACAAGCATCTTCGACTCACTTGGAGACCCGTGAGGTTATTGGTGTGCCCCCACGCCCACTAGGAGCAACACAGGTTTATTATTTGGAGAACAAGGGGCCACCCCCTTGTCCATCATTTTTTAGGGTCCTATTCATCATTATGGCACTTATGGACTCCTAATAAGTGTATAAATAGGAGTGACATGAATTCATTTTGTATCATCACTTGGATTGGATCATTCTCTCTTGAGATTTTCACATTTCCTTCTTGGTGGACGAAGTTGGAGGATGGATGAATTTCGATGTTTGGATTGTATTTTCTTATCTTGGAGCTTCTTAATTGGCAAATGCATTGATGGTTGGATATATTCTTTTACATGTAAGTACGAACATGATGATATTTTTTTTTACTTTGTCACATACATTGGTAATGGGATTTTTGCTATTTTAGGGCTAATTGTTGCATGCATTTACTAATTGTGGAATTATGTTTCTATATAGCATATCTCTATGTATGGGTCGTGTTTGTTGAACGAATTTTCCTAGAGATCAAAGTTATCTTGATAAGCCATCTTGATTTGCAAACGAAGTATAAATGCTTTAAGGTCACTTGCTTTTGCCCTAATGCCAAACGAAGTTGCCCTTAGAGCCTCCTTGAGCTAGAAACAAGATCCATTCTCATCATTCTTCTTGACTCCATATCCCCAAAGAAATTAGGCACGCATGCACCATAAGGTGATCACCTTAAAAACCCATTTTTATTCAACTTTCTCATTTTCACTAGGTCTAGCCACGCTCTTTAGTATGATAATCTACAAGCTTTGTTAAAAGAACAACTCAATGTATGTTTTAAACTACAAGTTTTGTTGCAAAAGGTATGATCATTGTTCTTTTGAAATTTGTTTTACATTGCTGACATCTTTATGTCTAGGGTTTTGAATCATAAAGATTCTTGTTAGGGTGATTAATCAGTAGATTGAATCCACCCTCGTTATATTGTCTCTTGTCATTTATTCATTTTTGTGAAACCCTAACCTTTAGGGTTCACTATAAATACCTAACCTCTTGATGCTAAGAGTATATCAATGTTGATTATGAAACCCTAGTCTTCTTAGGGTTTGTTGATAAAATCTAGAACATATAATGAAATCTTATTCTTTTAATGTTTAGGGTTTTGATAAAGTTGAGGTAAAAACTCTAGTCCTTCAGGGTTTGCTGTTAACGTCTAGGTTATATAATGAAACCCTAGATTTTAAGGGGTGATTTAGGGTTTATAAACAAAACCCTTGTAATAGTTAAAGTAAGATCCTAGGAATGAAACCCTAGATGTATATTCATTTGTATGATCGAAACCCCTAGCCTGGTCAAAATTGTTGTATATCTAACTTCGATGTATTGATGTTTTGGGTTTACTCAACAAATATTGATATGAGATGCTAGTGCATGATAATGAAATCCTAGATATGTATATGCGAGTATGCTAACTTGATTATTTATTAATGAAATCTAGGGTTTGTAACAAAACCCTAGTAGAATTTGTTATGAATTCTCGGACATAATATTGAAGCCCTATATGTATAGTGCTTATCATTGGATTGATATCTTGATTTAGTTGCTTTAAAGTCTTGATGATGAAGTCTAGGGTTTGTGACAAAACCCTAGCAAGTTGTTGAAGTCTAGAATATATCAAAAATGTGACCCTTGCTAATTATGAACCTAACTAGGTTTAGGTATTTGATGACTAAAGCTTGAATGTTTTGATGCTTCCATTGTAATGAATTGATTTTGATATAGTTACCTTCAAGCTTCTATATATTTGTATTTGGTTGTACTTGCTATTAAAGTTTGCAGGTATATAATCTTCAAGATGTTGAAGATGTTCGTAATTCAAGATGATAATAATGATGATCATGATGAAGGAAGTTATAAGAATGATGATGATCAAGATGACGTTGATGCCATAAAGTATTGAAAGATTAAAGTTACTCTGATATTATAAAAGAAGGAAGTTGTTGATCTCCCTAAGTTGAGAGGAAGCTTGGATAGAAAAAAGGGTATATCTCCCTAGTTGAGAGGGAGGGCATATTGTAACAATCGTGGTAAATACCTTGAATAAAGGATGAATGAAAGTGTTTCAGACAGATGTTCACAATTCATGAAGTTGCAAACAAAGACTTGAGAAGTATTGAGGCTATATTTGGTGCTACTGAAGAAAGTGAAAGAAGAAAGCTTCTGACAAGTTGTATCTGGATAACTTGATGATGATATAAGTAGCATAAGGATGATTGAGGACCCAGAAGGTTTGTGTTTACTTGAATATATATTTGAAAGTTTATTATTGAATGGGGTTGTGATTGTGCAGGATCTCTCCGTAAAAAGGTTGAACGTTTGAAGCATGCTTGATTGGTGGATATATATCTGATTTAGTCGAATAGGAGAGATAAAGAATCTTGTGGCGACAAAATGCTTGGGAGGACATCTATTTCGCCTATGTGTTGATGTCTAAATCCTAAAGTAGGGAGGTGGCGTTGGTCTTGGAGCTCTGACCTTGGATACGCGCCCAGATCCCTGGGTTGGTATTAGAGCTTAAAAGCCTGATGGTACCGACAGTGGCTAAAGCTTGAGTACACCTTAGTCACACTCGATTAGAGTACACTGGTCAAGTATCTAATCTATAGAACTACGTGTGTAATTACTCTTCATAGAGCATATCATTTTGAGATCTTCCATGTACCTCTGTATATATGTAATTATGAATACCTCACTAGTTAAGAGGGAGTGTTGAAAAATGTAACTAGTGTCGGTCTTCATAGTTGTATTTGAGTCATGATGTAATGTAGTTATCCAAAGAAAGAAAAAGAAATTTTATTGTAAAAGAAATTGACTTATTATAGCATGGGTTTCATGTTTGGGTCAATGTTTAATAGGTCAAAACCTCCATTGTAGGCTTCTAGGGTTTGTGTCAAGAGTCATTGTCGTTGTCATTATGTAATAGACCCTTGGGCTTCTTGAGTCAGAAAGAAATTCATTTTAGTGTAAAATAAGTCATTTAGGCCTCCTCCACCAAGTCAACCTCAACATGGACAAGTCAGCCTCATCAAGGGAATTCGACCTCACAGATTCACTATATAAAGGAAGCAACTCGACCTCATTTGGAGACAGATTCAAGAAGTTCGATCTGCAGTAGCTGGAAGCAATAAAAGGGAATGCAATTCAAGGAAGGAGGAGGAAAACCTAGCGAAGGAGAAAGAAGTCTTTGTCAAGCAAAAAGAAGTTCAATTTTCCCCCTCCTTATCTCACATGTGCGAAGGAGCTTAAGCTGCAAGAGGGTAGTGTGAAAATTTCAACTTATTGCTAAAATCCTATTGCAGCAATTGATATTAATTCTTCTAACTGATAAATTAATTATTCAGTTTATTGCAATAGCAGCATTGAATTAAACAAACTACAACCTTCACAAATATAATTTTGTGGAAAATAAATTGCGCTTCTGAGAAAATCTAGCACACACACACACACATAAAATGACACCATTATTTTTGGACAAATGTCCCCGGAAAAACCGAACTTGGGAAAACCAGTGCAGCAGCTGAGGGTTTTATTATTATGCAGCAATGAGAAATTTTGAGTACAATAATCTAGATGTCGAAATTTAGCTATCTTGTAGAGAAAATACTGGCAAAATTCTTGTGCAGAATTTCCTCACCCCACAGACAAATTCGGGCTCTGACTACAGCTCCAAGTGAGTCGTCCAAATTGCCTTTGCGCAGGCTTGTGTCACCCTAGCGCAGTCCATTCCCACACATAACCTAAATCAGTTGCTCTTGTAGTCATCATGTCTGCCACTGGCTGAGACATTGTTTCTCCGACCTTCTGGAACACTTTCCCAGCCTCTGGAACTGAAACTCAGTTTCTCTCTAGCAAAATCAAACTGCCTCTTAGAGATTTATGCGTAGCCCCTGTGTCAGCCTCACTATGATTCTTCTGCCTCTCTGCAAATGCACTTGCTGGATCTGGAAGACTTCCTCCAGCCTCACTATCTGCCCCTCACTGTCTTTGCTTCCTCATTGAAGCTCGAACTCTTCGACAGCAGGTTGCTACTACTCTGGAAAATCAAATTCTCCAAGTGTCTCAGGTGTATTCTCTAAGTTCTCATCGACTTCTTCCTATAATCCATTGTGGGAGCACCAACGACCAAGATTAAAACTTAATCAATGGTTAGGATCATATCGAAGTCGATCTGTGTGAGTTTCTAGACTATTCTCACCTTGACTTAATTAATTCTGATTAATTAAACATATTCCCTAAGTTGAGACTTAGGAAATATTTAAAAATTGGCTAATAATCTAATTAAGCCATCTCTATGTGGACTTTCTAAAAACGATTTCTGGGTTTTGGAAATCTCATGTATTCTAGCCTCTCCACCAAATTATGTAGCTAGAACACATCTAATGCTACAAAAACTAACACTCTCTCGTAGCGAGTATTGTGTTCTAGTGTTGCACACTCTGCCACAACAGTCTGTCTTTGTATCATCTCCTGTCACGCTACTGATGTCTGGTTGTTGCTGCCCACCAACCACTGCGCAACTCTGATGTTGTTGTTAACCTTACTATACTGCTGCCAATATTGCATCTGCACTGCAACTCCCTCTCATCTATTGTTGTTGCAACTGCAACTATTGCAGCTGAGAAGCATCCAAAATACTGAATCAATTGTGTTCAGTATGATGCATCTATCTCTTGAGTTCTTACTGCTACTAGCCTTTGCACTGCCTCTGGAGAATTTGCGTTGTTGTTGACTCTGCATTGTGCCACTCTGCACTATGCTCCCCAGCACCTTACTGCTATTAGCAACTATCACTCTGGTATTGACTGCATCATCTGCCACTGATCCATCCTGCTATTGACTGATGTGGACCATCGTAGTCAGGTAATGATCCATGAGGTGAACTCCTCAAGGACCCTGCCCAATCTTTGTAGCTCTCTAGGGCTACAACATCAAATCACCCCACCTCACTCCTGGAGATATGGTTTGCAACATCGCGATATTGTCCTCCAACCTTGAGGACAACTGTCGATCTCAGCTGACACTGCCTGTTGGTCCTGCTTCTTTGTCTTGTGCTTCTTCCTAAGAAAACACTGGATACTGTAGTGATCAAGCTCGCCACATCTGAACCACTTGACTTTTGACAAGTCCTTCTTCTTCTTTTACTCCCCTTACCCCTGACTGGGACGCTTAGATACGAGGGCAACATTCTCCTCCTCCTTCACACTCTTTGATCCATTGTTACTACTATTGTTGACGGAGCTCTTTAACAAAGCTCTCCTTAATTCCTCCACTTGCAAATCAGCCCACATTTTGTCCCATTCTGGTAGCGTGTCTTTGCCCAATATACTTTGGACGAAGACTTGCCAATCCTCCGAGACACTGTTTAGTACCAACCGTACTAGCTCTGATGGTTCAGGTGTTGCTCCAACAGCGGCAAGTTGGTCTCAAAGCTCCTGAATCTTGGTGAGGAAGGGATCTATACCTTCCCCCTTCTACATCCTGATGCATCTCAGCTTTTCTTCCAGGAACATCTTTCGCTACTCAAAAGTACCCTGGTATAGCGTGGAGAAAGCATCCCCCACATATCTTTGGTCGTTCCCTTGGCCGCTATATGTGACTATATGATCTTGAACTCCATCCAAGATCAATCGCTTCGCCCTTGTCATCTCCTTCCAGTATTCTTTCTGCTAATCTACATCCTAGGAACTGCCACCACATTATCTATGTAGGCTTTCAAGCCATATTCATCTAGAAGGTAGGATATTCTAGCCTTCTAGATGACATAGTTGGAAATTCCATCCAACCAATCCTGATCTCTAAGCCCAGCTGTGGCCATCTCTGATTTGTCGAAAACTCTATCTTTCCTTCTGCTCAGTTCTTGTTCTGCTACTCGCACTCCCTCCCGCAATGCGCAGACCTGCTAGCTGCTACTACCAATCTGCAGCTGGAAAATTGAAATCCCGAGACTCGAAGTTTCCTGAGAGAAATTTTTCCCTGCTCTGTGTGTTTTTCTCCTCCACCCGACACTGATTTTGTTGTTGCAAAACCCTCTACGTCCAACCAAGGAATCTGCTCAGTTAAGAAATTTAGTTGTTGCTGCTCCCTCTGACTGCTGGAATCACTAATTTGGGCAACTCGAATTTTCTGCAACCATGCAACTGAAAATCAAATTGTTGCCCCAGCAATTCGACCTGCCTGTCTAAGCACTGAGTAGCCTTTGAAAATTTCGGCATGTTGTTCCTTCTGAGCAACAAAAATTTATCCTCCGCTTCTGAGCTTCCTGGTTGATCACTCACGCTCTGATACCATGTGAAAATTTCAACTTATTGTTGAAATCCTATTGCAGCAACTGATATTAATTCTTCTAACTGATAAATTAATTATTCAGTTTATTTCTATGACAACATTGAATTAAACACACTACAACCTTCACAAATAAAATTCAGTGGTAAATAAATAGCATTGGAATCTAAGAAAATCTGTAATATCCCCAAAGGGAAATAACCAGTAATACACAGAAATATGCCAGACAGATATATAAAACAAAATGCTGGAACCAGATAATGGAACAAGTACACATAGAATGCCAGAACACTAAGCCATTTTATTAATCTCAGAACACATAGATAGGAGTACAAGATAATCAGAATGAGTGCACCTATCCTTGCCCTAGGCAAGTGGAGACCCTCTCAGAACAGATAATGGCTGCAAATAAGGACAGCGTCCTAGCTGGCTGAAGAACTGCTATGAAGAACTGCTGCTGGAATGCACTGGAACTATGAGCTGGAAACTAGAAGGATGGTTGATCTCAATCCTCCAGACAAACCCCAGAAAATGTGAAACTGATGCTCCACCACCAATGGCCTCAGAAAACGCCTCGCTAGTGACAAATGCTGTACACGGATGGAGAAACGCTGGCCACAAACCCTCCAGATGAGATGACCACTCCTCAAGGCTGGAAACACTGAAAAACGCTGCCAAACCCTCACACAAAGACCCTGCTCACCAGATCAGCGTCCTCCCTGACTAGATCTGCGTCCTAGCTGCCCAGATCTGCTGGATCTGAGTCCTCCCTCTCCATATCTGCGTCCTATCTCTCCAAATCTGCGTCCCCCAAGGCTAGATCTGCTAGATCTGAGTCCTCCCTATCCAGATCTGCTGCTATCTCTCCAGATCGCGCCCTCCTGCTGGCCGGACTGCCGCCATTCTCCGACTCCGTCCGGTTGGCCGGATCTCGTCGTTATCTTCTCCACCGCGTCTCCAAGGCCGGATCTCGAAGCCGCTATCTCTCCCGCATCTCGTTGGCCTGGGCGGCCGGATTCATTACACCTCTAGATTCGTATAGCGTCCTCCAAGGCTAGACCTGCGCTATCTCTCCAGACCGCGTCCTCTCGCCTTGTCACTAGGACTGAACGTTCCTCTCACTTGTCTGTGAGATTCGAGTTCCTCCTCGCTGGATCTCATGCCCACTCCTTCCGGACCGGCCCTATCTCCTGGATCTGCGCAGTCTCAAGAAGGGGGTATCTCCTCTCCAAATCTCCACCAGAAAACTGCTGCTAATTACCACTGAAACTGAAGGATGATGCTCAGAAAATAACCTTACCAGGGCAGGCACTCGAAGTCCCCCGAGGCTAAGGGTGAGATCTCCGAACGGAGACACTCGGTTGCACTAAACAGTGCTGCAGACCGACTAAACAACCGGCGTGCTGAAGCAGACATAAGTCTAGCTCTCAATATCAATATCAAATCATGCATGCCCAAATGAGGTGAGAACCCCACCTTTTATAGTGCTAAACTCCCTCCAAAACCTTGACTGCGTCCTTCACTCTCCTTGGCCTGCGCAGTTAACCTTGGGTCAGTGTGAGGCCTCCCCTCATACTCATGTGGACCCCCAAGGCCCCCTCTTTAAGTTACAACGCCAATCAACTAGGAAAGCACTTTATTTTATAAAGTGAGATGACCCCTCTTATTTCTCACTTTATTTATTATTTTTAGCTAAAGCGGCAAAATTAAACAAAAATGAAATATTCCAATTAGCAATGCTAATTAGGAATATTACAAAATCTAGCACACACACACAAAACGACACAGTTATTTTTGGACAATTGTCTGCAGAAAAGCCCAACTTGGGAAAACTAGTGCAGCAGTTGAGGGTTTTATCATTATGCAACAGTGAGAAATTCAAAGTACAATAATCTGGATGTCAAAATCTGGCTATCCTGCAGAGAAAAATTGGCAAAATTCTAGTGAGGAATTTTACTCACCCCACAGGAAAATTCGGGCTCTCACTGCAGCTCCAAGTGAGTTGTCCAAACTGCCTCTGCACAGGCCTGCGTCTCCCTAGCGCAGTCCCTTCCCACGCACAACCTGAATCGGCTACTCCTTTGTCGTCCTGTCTGCCACTGGCTAAGAAACTGTTTCTCCGGCCTTCTAGAACCCTTTCCCGACCTTTGGAACTGAAACTCGGCTTCTCTCCAGCAAAATCGCACTGCCTCTTAGAGGTTTCTATGCAGTTGTTGCATCAACCTCACTGTGGTTCTTCTGCCCCTCTGCAAATGCACTCGCTGGATCTGAAATACTTTCTCCAGCCTTACTGCCCCTACCCCTCACTGTCTTTGCTTCCTCGTTGAAGCTCGAACTCTCCGGCAAATAACTGTTGCTACTATGGAAAATCGAATTCTCCAAGTGTCTTGAGTGTATTCTCCAAGTGCCCATCAACTTCTTTTTATAATCCACTGTTGGAGAACCAACGGCCAAGGTTAGATCTTAATCAATGGCTAGGATCATATCGGAGTCGATCCGTGTGAGTTTCTAGACTACTCTCACCTTGAATTAATTAATTCTAATTAATTAACCATATTCCCTAAGTTTAGACTTAGGAAATATTTAAAAATTGGCTAATAATCTAATTAAGCCATCTCTAGGTGGAATTTTTGGAAACGATTTCTAGGTTTTGGAGATATCATGTATTCTAGCCTCTCCACCAAATTTCGTGGCTAGAACACATTCAATGCTACAAAAATTAACAGGCCAAAGTTGCAGACTTGAAATTGGGTCGAAATTCTAGAGCAGTAGGGCCGAAATTGTCTTTGATGCAGTATTGATGTAGTGTTGTTGCAATTGATCTTTGGAGTCTGTCTTGGTGGAGTGAGGAAGGTCTTTTGGTCCAAGGTCTTGGTCTATCTCAATTTGATTTACTAGTGGAAGAGTTTGACTGGGTTTTCCCCTATAGAGGGGTTTTAGCCTTGGATGAGTGCCTACATCTGGTGTCGTTGATCTTCATGTTTTGATTTGATGATTGCTTGATGAAAAGAAGATAAAAGAAGAAGATTAAAAAAATGATAAGACTACAAGAATATCACAAGTAAATATCAACATAAGAGAATCTTTTTTCCTTTTTGATTTTCTAACAGTCCAGAGGACCGATACTCTTTGAGGATAAGTCAATGTATCCAAGATAAGAGTAGTCCTGAGAAGGACCGATATTCTCTAAGGATTGGGAATTCAAGATAAGAATAGTCTTGTAAGGACATACTTGGTGAACATCCAGATGGGGTATGTTCCTTGAGAAGCGATGGTGGTGGTGTCCAAATATATGCCTCCTAGCATCATGCTCTAATCTAGTGGAGAGTTAGAGCTTGTCAGTCAAGGTTTTGCTATTTTGTAATTGACAATGCGGGTTATGAGGATGATGCTTGATGATGCTTATCAATCCGAACTCTTCTTATGAGAATATTTCAATTTGAGAGTATCCTTGTATCCAGTTGTGTGAATACCTCCCTAGTTAAGAGGGAGTGTTGAAAAATGTAACTAGGTTTGGTCTTCATAATTATTATTGTACTTGTATCATTATGTATTTCATGGAAAAACTAAAAGAAGAAAAAGAAAAATTATTTTTATTATTATTTTCTAGTCAAAGCATGGTCTCCATGTTTCTAGGGTTTACTGAGCCAAGAAGAAAATTTGTCATGTGTCAAATTCCCATTTGGACAATTTGTAACAAAAAGAAAAAATTTATTTTAGGTCAAAAAGAATCATTGTGTCCCACGAGACCAAGTCGACCCTGCCTTATCAAGTCAGCCTTGAAGAGGCCCTATTCAACCTCCTAGATGGCTATAAAAGGAAGAGACTTCGACCTTATTTGATCACTAACTCACACACTTCGATTTATGTGCAAAAGAGAAGAAGTAGAGCGAAGGCTAAGGAGAGAAAGAAGAATCTAATGAAGAAAGGAAAATCGAATTTCTTTTGCTTGTCTTTGTTCACATGTGCAAAGTTGTTGGGGTTACTCTGCGAATTACAAGGCCGAAATTTTATTTCTGCGAAGGTGTTGGGGCAACTCTGCAAAGTTGTGGGTTCGAAATTCTGATTAGAAGAGGTTTGGCCAGCTTTGATTCTTGTTGACTTGGTCTAGTTGGAGGAGATCTGAAGGAGGAGATCTGAAGGAGGGCAAACTTGTGTCTTGTCGGAGATCTTGGTCTTGTATTTCTCCCTTTGATCCAATTCTATAAGAGAAATTGGTTGGGTTTTCCCCCTTGTGGAATTTTGCCCTAGCTTGGAGCCTATATCTTGTGTTCATTGTCTTTTTGTGATCCTCATTGTTTATGTTTTGGTAATTGTTTGATGAAGAGAACATAATAAAATTAATAAGAAGCCAGCATATATTCACAAGCAATTATCAAGTAAGAGAAATCAACCCTAATTTGCTAGCCTATTGATTTCTCAACAATTCTAGATCAAAATTATGCTTTTTAGTCAGTTTAGTCACAAGATATGTGCAAAATCCAAAGGAAAGCCATTGGAAGGCAATTGAGGTAGTTTTGAGATAAATCAGAAGCACAATAAATGATGGGTATCAGTATTTGTATGGCAGTGATTCTAATGATAGAAAGTCTATGGCAGGTTATATGTCTGATGGGTACAGGTCAAACTACATTGTCATGTATGAAGTAAAATGCAACCTCTTTATCTTCTTATGAGTCTAAATATTAAAAAGCAAAGGACACTAGAAAAGAAGAAGTATCTTGTATAAAATTGGACTTGTTTAAAGGATGGCTATAAAATAAGATGTGAAGCTCAGTGCAATTCAATTGGCAAGAGTCCAAATTTTAATGGGAAGACTAAGAATGTGGAGCTAGATATTAACTACCTCAAACATTATTAAGTTGGCATTTTGTAGAAGTGAAGAGCAAGCAGTAGATATCTTCACCAAATGGTTGACAAAGGTAAAATTCGTGAGGTTGAGATACATGCTTGGGATGAAGGAAGTTGACATTAAGAGGGGATGTGATGTAATGCCATATTACTCCTCTTCTTGATACTTCTTGATGTATTTTCAATATTCTCAATAATAAATATTAAGGGATACTGTTATGATGTTCAATTTGCCCGGTGGCAACTTATGTGATGAAATTTTGTATACCTTTGGGCAATTGTTTGTGCAATTATTACCCCATAGTGACCATGTCATGTCTTATGGGAGTATTTTATGAAGTTGATTAGGTCAACCCATAATACTTAATTGTAATTTTGCGTAGGCCCATCAGGTCTATTCATATTTTAGTGAATGCCTCTAAAAGGTTAGTGAAAATGAATAAAGGGATTGTTGCCCTCAATTCTACAGACATGCGGAGATATATATGAGGTATTTAGGATGCACAAGTACTATTCTAAAGCTTTGTGATAAATCGTGGAGTACAAGATCCACCATTAAATCTATGTAAGTTTTGCTTATATTTCCTTTGCTAAATTATTGTCTATGCTTGTAGACTGAAGACTTGGTTAGGGCAATCTTTTGTGCATAATTTCTACAATGATCATATCACAATGCGTATAATAATAACCCCAAGGGTCAGCTCAATCAATTGAACCATCTGCCAAAAACATGTTGCTGACCAGGAGGACTTAGCTCTTAGGTTTAAATCCTGTCAAGTCCCTCAAGATTACCCTACAATGTTGTGGCTGCCAATTGATCTACCCTCCATCTCAATATTCTGGGCAAGAGGATGGGATCCCATGAGGTTTTCCTGGGAAAAAAACAGTGCATAATAATAACTTTATTAACCTATATACACACTTGCTCTCATGCATTACTCATATAAGCTGACTACCAAATCAACTACTATTTGGTTATACATGGGACCCCTTACATATTTAGGAATATTTTTTTAATTATGATAATAACATATTTAAATTTTATATGATTCCTACATACATATATATGTATGTTATGTGTGCATATCTTGAAATTTTGAAAGTGCTATTTCCAAACTCCATACAATTTTGAAAGCCTAAAACCATTTTGCCATTCTAGGTGACAGAATTAAAACAATTCTAGAGAGAAACAGATAGAAACAGGTTTAACTTTAAACATGGTTCCAACAAGCAGCACAACATTGAGAGAGATTAGACATTCAATTACAACACTAGGTATCAGTTCTTGCAATTTGGCATTCATTTGTGCAGGGAAATTTAATAGAAAACCATGAGATACATACCTTGGCAAGCCCACCATAATTTATTGGCAAGACCTCAGGGGATGCTTCCTTGGTCTGATCTGGTGTCAGAGTGACAAACGCATCAATCTCAAGCACAACAGGCTCCTCATTCCTGTTAAAAACTCGCAACTCTGGACCAACTGTATCGAGCATGATCTGTTATGTGTAGAATAGTTAGTTTCATATAAAGAGCACTGAGATGCACACTGAAACTCAACAATAGCCCATTTAACACTAAAAATAGGTTGAAAATGAAGATAATTCTTACGGGGCTAGATAAGAAAACTACTGAACGCATCAATAGATAATGAATATTAGTTCCAATTTAGGTGTGTGAGAGCACCAAAGTAATGCTGGGATTTGTGAACCATAATTAGTGAAAATATAATGAGAAAAGAGAGCAAAAAGCAAATATTCATACTAGATCAGCAATCGTAAAGTGAAATAAGAAGGAAATATGCTCCCAGATACAAGATTAAATCTATAAATTACTGAATCTGGATTATATGTATTGTAATTTCCCTTGGGAGCAACCTGAACCGGTCTAACAGTAAATAAGCAACTTTTATAGCTACGACAGTACCAGCAAAGTTGAAAGTCTTTTGCTACAAATAAGTTTCGGTTATTCCCTCATTTGTGATTTTCTTATGAAAACAGTGGCTCAAAAAAAATGACAAGCTTACCAAATAAAATAACTTTAGATCAATTACATATTGAAGCCTTAAATCCATTAGAGAATGTAAAACGTCAATATCTATGCATTTTTAAATAGTGAGAAACAAGCACAGTTTATCAGTCATTAATCTCTATATAGCTAATGAAGCAATTCCATGTGGGTCCTAATGGACGACTGTTAGAGAAACAAACTGAACTTACAGCACAAAGTTTATTCATTCCTTTTGCAGCAATCTTCAAATTTTCAAGAGTTTCTTGGTGATAGTCATTATCTCCCCCCGAGAAATCAAACCGGGCAACTGCCAAAGAATACAGACATTATACAGGTGTTTTTTTAGCAAACACATACTATGTCTCATACGCACCATGGAGATGAACTATCCAACTTAAACATCTGCTGCAATTTTATTCAAACTCAGAAAGCTGCAAAACAATAAAGAAAAACAGACACAAATCCAAAATAATGTTTAAGGAAAACTCACCAGACATCCCAGCCTTAAGGCACCCCTCAATCACCTCAACAGATCGTGACTGTGGTCCAAGAGTACCAATAATTTTTGTCATTGCAGGAAAGAAATTCTGCAAGGTACCAAACACTGAAGTTATGTTCAAGACTAGGATTTAATCATACGTTATCAGCAAAAATGCTCAAAGCTTGCCAATACAATGTAAATTATGCAAGCATTCTCAAATCAAGACTAAATGCTGTCAGGGGTAAAGGATAAGTCCTGTTCTGAATTTGGAAGCCGAGCCCAGAATCCAAAACAGTACATGCTTGAATGTTTAGCAACTATTTCCAGAACATATTTAACGTAAGAACCAAAATCTTCTGAAAGATCAACTGAATCCAAGGCTGAAAACTTCACTCATGCAAGGAAAAAGAGGTTTTCCATGGTCAAAGAAGCCATTATGGCTTGGAGTTATAATTTTATGGATCACATCGAACCAAGTTTGACTTGCAATATGAATCCGATCATGCCTGGCAGTCTATAAAATTGCCTTAAACTGTGATTTCAGTCAGTTTTTGCTGTGTTTTAGGGAATTTCTTCTCTGTCGATTCATTGAAAGTGACAAACAACACTGAAGGAAAACAAAGCAACCTATCTAAGTTACCCAGACCACTGTTGACCATTCACCAATGCTACTGGACATTTAGGGCATCAAAGATGGAAGGTTTTTTCAAGGTTTTAGTCAACCAGTACACACTGGTTTCATCATTTATTAGTTGTTTGTTATTGAAGATTTATGGCAACATCTTTCAGAAACTTTTAGGGTTTCTAAAGTTATTTAGGTTTTCTTTTGTTAATGTGTTCTTCGATGGTTTTGAGTCTTGACAGCCTTCACTGAAGAAGACAGAAGTCATTCCCCTGACCAATAGGTTGTTCTCATAAAACCTATAGACCTCCTCCCAGCCACAGCTCAACAACAGAAAAATCAGCTTTCGGCCTCAGATGTTAGGAGTAGCTCTTGCTCCTCTACTCCCCAATAATCATACAGTTATAACTTATATCTCCAGACAGTTCTGGAGGACCCAGACAAGGAGAGATTGCCTTGCTTGCCTCCCTCACCATTGGCCATTAGATTTGGGAGATGCTGACCTCATTGGCCTTATCTTCAGCTCCCCTTTTACTTCTTTGGAGTTACACAGTGCAGCAGCTAGATACTCCATATCTCTCATTGTTTGTCACTTCATGTGATTTTATACATTCTCTAATTCTCTAGTTGGACCTTTATTTTACTTTAGTCTTATTTTAGTTATATTTTAGCCTTTTTAGCTTTGGAGTTACAATGAAGTCGCATTTGCGCTTCCATGTAACGAACAAAGTTTGTATACGCAGCAGAATACTCAAAAAATCTAGTATATGTAAATATTCATTATAGGACAAACATGTTATATAAAAATTGTACATAAGATATGAGAAGATTACAAATGAGGTCCGCTTATATACATCTAGGCAAATGCCTCATCATGGATGGTCATGTCCCATTAGACATGCCTTTTCAGTACTAATAATTAATGATCACTAATTAATCCTTACTATATTTACATCATTTTTTATATAAACTATATTCATAACATTGTCTTCCTCTGTAAAAAGCTTTGTCCTCGAAGCTTATTGCTGACAAGGTGTGTCATCTATTTCTTTGTCTTGCATCTTTCGAAATTCTTCAAGTTGTCATCTTCGTTGATACAAGATGATAACATCCTTGGAGCGATAAATAAAATTGTCGAACTGAGAGAGGATCTGACCATCCTAAATTAATCTTATGTGGAACCTTGCGGTTACTGGAAACTTGTGATGAATTGTTATCATAGGATTGGACTACATAAACTTTAGTATTCCTTGGAACATAAGTTTGTTGTTTATGTTTTGAGTGATACAAATACGCAAACTGATTGAGAAGTTTATTCTTGTGATTCGGATGTTGATAAGGAGTTCTTCTGGTTTGACTTTCCCTTATCATGAGTGTGGCATTTCCTTGATTTTCTTTAGGTACTGATGTTGTTGAGTTGGCTACTGAATCATCACTTGGAATTTCCATCGTTTGAACTGCAACTTCTAAGTATGTCCTCACTTCAGTTGGATTTGGATTTGTTTGAACTGTGAGATTAATGGGATCTGTGTTTGTTCCCTTTTCTTCTACTTGGATTGTTACGTCTAACTTTGATATTATTTTTGTGAGTAGTTCTTCTAACTTGTTTTTTAATGATTCCTTATCATCCTTAAGTTTCTTAATTTGAGTGAGTACACTTTGATTATGGTTTCTGAGACGTAAGAGTTCGTTGGCTTTTGATTCATCAACCTTATTTTCAATGTTTTGACTTTTAAGCTTCTCATCTTTTAAATCTTTGATTTGTTCTAATAACCTTTGATTAGGGGCTTTTGAATGTAAATGTTCTTCTTCCTTTTTTGATAGATTCTTGTTAAATTCCTTCTTGAGACTTTCCTTTTCTTGTTCTAAGTTGTGTTTTTTAGCTTTACACTCTGATTTGTGCAAATAGTTTATGGTTATGACCTTTTAAACAAGAATGTTCTTCATTTTTATAGGATATGACCTCCTCAAGCTCTTTTTGCTTCTTCGATATTGTGTTTTGATTCTTCTAAGGCATCAATTTCTTAACATCTTTAAAGTCTTCTAATGAGGGCATTATCAATTCGGACTTCATTGTCATGTCTTGAAACGTGATCATCTTTTCATTATAAGAAAACATCAAAATGTTTTTCTCTATGTTTAACATGGAAGTACCCAATTCTTTAAACCAAGTCGACCAAGAATTATGTCAACCTCTCTATCAAACATAGTTACAACACAAAATTGAGATATGTACTCATAATGATCTACTGTCACTTGTAAATAATTAATTTCATATTTTTCACCAAAAATATATCTTTTTTCACCTAAATTAATAGGTCATTCACCAAATTAATATTTATGTAATTTTCCTCATTGTTTGTACTTATAACCATATTAATCTTTTTCCCTTGGATATTTTGGTTCCCTTTTAAAGTAAATAATTTGTGATGAATAATTAAAATACCCTTTCCTTCATTTCTGAATTAGATTCCATTTCCTTCTCGTTAGCAATTGGTTCCATGTTGCCTTGATAATTTCGTCAAAAGATATTTTGATTTTAAAGTTTATATATTTTTGGATTTTGGGTTTGATTGAGCCTTTCTTCAAAATATAATAAATCTCCTTCCTTTTTTTAATTTATTTTTAATTTTTCCCCTTTTTTATTATTTTTTTTAAATATCTCCTCTATATATATATGTGTGTGTGTGTGTGTGTGTGTGTGTGAATATGATAATTCTTTTTTCTCTTTTACTTCAAAATTTATTAAAATTTAATATTAACTTCATGCTTTTTCTTTTTTTTAAAGTATCCCTCGTCTCTATTATTATAGACCAAATTATCTGATTGAACCCACTATTACCTTTTTATACTCTTCAATAATAATAAAAAATTGAATTGATTAGACCTTTAAACAATGCAACTTTAGCCCTTTAATTAATTGAGTTAAATGAGTTTGGAGGGTCACAACTTATCATGGACTGTTTTGCAGTCCAGTTCACTGCAATTCAACAAGAGAGGGCAAATGTTTGGATTGATAGGCAGTTGTGTCGTCGTGGGGGGTTGAGGCGGATCGGACAATTGGGGTGACTCGAGGGGGAGGTTGTGTTAGTCAGAAAAATTGCAATCGTGGAGGGGAGAACCGATTGTCAGCGGCAGGGTGATTTAACAACGGTGGTTAGACCAAAAAGGAACGGTCGCAAGGAATCACTCAGTGGAACAAGGCTAGTTGGTCGATGATAGCGGCAAAACAAGGCCTGATGGTCGGTCGACGTATGCAGCGATGGTCTATAGACTTGGTCGATGGCGGCAGAGCGCTGTCAGAGGCAATTATTCGAGTTTGGTCAATTGCCCCTTAATGTTCTTTATATATATATATATATATATATATATATATATATATATATATATATATGTATGTATGTATGGATTTGTGTGTGTGTGTGTGTGTTTAACTCTTTTTTATTATTATTAATGGCCAAAGACCTGATGGCAAACCTACAAAGTGGAGAAACTCCAAACTGTGTAGTGAAACGCTTCAATTCCGACGGCAACAAAGTTGACGACAAGTTTGATGGCCAAAGGTCGAGATTGGAGAACGTGGCTCTAATACCAATGTAATGAACAAAGTTCATATACGCAACAAAATACTCAAAAGATTTGGTATATGTAAATCATAGTTTTAAAAAACGGCTGGACCAGCTCGGAATCGATCAAGTTAACCGAGCCATACCCTCGGTCTGTCCAACTCGGCAGAAAAATCGGTCCAGGGCAGGGTTGCGGGGAAGCTTCAAACCCCCCTCGTTCCCGTTTCCAAAACGCGCTCCGTGCGGGAGCGTTTTGGAAACGCTCGGAAACGCGCTCCCGAAAACGCTTCCTTCAGGAGCGCGTTTCCGAACCTGTTGAAACGCTCCCTGCCTTTTCGGGAGCGTTTCAGGAAGCGCTCGGGAGCGAACGCTCCCTGAGCGCTTCCGGCGTTTAAAAAACGCTTCGGGAGCGTTTTTTAAACGTCGGAAGCGATCGGGGAGCGTTCGCTCCCGAACGCTCCCCGGAACCAAAAAAAAAAACGCTTCCCGCCGCGCGCAATTTTTTTTAAGTGACAAAACGATTTGTTTATAAGGGGGGGGGGGGGGGGTTTCATTTTGGTTTTTATCGTTTAATGAAAGGCTGAGAAAGAGAGCAAAAGAATGATATTATTATAATATTACAATGAGATATGAGAGTAAAGGACAACAAATGGATAGATTGCAAGAAAGAGGTAGGCCTTCTAATCCAATTTTGTATTTTCTAGGATGAATTTGTAGGTTGTTTAAAAATGAAAACTTGATTTTTTCTTGAATGTTGCATTTTATTGGATTTAAAACTTAAAAAATGAATTGTTTTTTTCCTATGTTGCATTTCCTATTCCCATTTGGCATTTTTCCATTTGTTTTGCAAGCTAGAAACTTGAAACTTGAAACTTGTTTCCATCATGGCTATATGGCTAGGGATTTTCCTCATGTTGGTTCCTTTCTTTGTGATAATGGTGTTGGAGAGTGGTAGAAGAAAGAGGCAAATCAGAGAAGAGGAGGATGAAGAGGAGGGTTATGGTGGATTTGAAGAAAATCCTGAAGAGGAGGAGGATTATGTTGAGGAGGAAGTGGGGAGTGGAGAACATGAGGACATAGATTCCCCAACTAAACAAGACCAAACTCAGACACCTTTGTGGAAATATGTTCAGAAAATGGAAGGAGGGAAAGGTGGTGGAACCACTAAATTTATTTGCCCCCAGTGCAATAAACAATACCATGGTTCATACACCCGTGCGAGAAGGCACCTTTGTGGGATAATGCCAGGGGATGGAACTAAAAATATTGGAATCAAAGTTTGTCCTTATGTGCCAGCACCACAGAGAGAGATATATAGGAAGGAAGAGGGGGCTGCCCTACAGAGATCATCTAAAAGATCTAGGGGTTTCGTTGATTCAGGCCCAACACGTCATGGACAAAAAAGTTCAACTTCCACCCATGCCAGTGGTTTTGGAGGCAATGGCACTGGATTAAGGCGTAGAACCATATCCGATTTCCTGGACGAAGGGTGTAGGAATGATGTGGATTCAAAAGTTTACCGGTTTCTATATGCATGTGGGGTGCCATTCAATGTTCTTCGCTCACCTTATTGGCATGAAATGGTTTTTTCCATTAATGATGCCCCCAAAGGATACAAAAGCCCTGGGTATGACAAGGCCAGAACCGTGGGTCTTGATCATTAAAAAGCTAAAATAAACAATTCCTTGGCTAGAATGACAAGTTCGTGGAATGAGCATGGGCTGTCCATTGTCTCTGATGGATGGACCAATGTAAAAGGAAAACCATTGATAAGTGTTTTGGCTGTGTCGGTTAGTGGTGCAATCTTCCTGGCAACATATGATTATTCAGACAAATTCAAAACCGACATTAACATTGCAGAACCATTACTTGATATAATTGAAAAGACTGGGCCATACAATGTCATACAGGGCATCACTGATAATGCTGCTAACTGTAAGGCAGCAGGAGCAATTATTGAGGATAAATACCCCAACATTTTTTGGTCTGGGTGTTTGGTTCACACAATGAACCTTTTGATGCATGATATCATAAAAAAAAACAACCTCAATTCAAATGGCTTGGTGATTTGTACAAGAGAGGTAAAAAAATGATAAAATTTATTACAAATCATAGCAATACCCATGGGCTTTTCCATACTCACTCCAAATTGGAGTTGTTGAAGATAGCAAAAACTAGATTTGCTAGCTATTACCTCACCTTCAAGCGCCTTTTGAAGGTAAGAGAGTCATTGGCCGCAATGGTATCAAACCCACACTGGCAGCTATTAAAGGACAAAGCAGCAACAATAGTTGACAGGCAAGGTTTCGAACATGTGGAGGAGACCGCCCTTGACCCTCTGTTTTGGGCACGTGTGAGGGAAATTTTGAATTTTACCAAGCCCATTTATAACATGATTCGGTTTGCAGATACTGGTAAACCAGTGATTGGAGAGGTTTATGAGCAGATGGATAGCATGTTGGGGCAAATAAAAGATATTGTTAAGGATAATGATCCCAACTTGTATGCTATGATTCATGACCGTGTGTGTGCACGGTGGAATAAACTCAATGTTCCACTACATGCTTTGGCATATATCCTTACGCCAAAATATTACTCTCCATCTTGGTTGGGCCAACCTGCACCTGGAGGTGGGGTTAGGGTGAAACCTCACACAGATCCAGAGGTACAAGAGGGGTACATGAAGGCATTGGACAAGTTGGTACCCGACAGGGAAGAGTGTGCTAGATTGCGCCTTGAATTAGGCAAATACTTCAGTTGCACTGCTAACTTTGGTTCTTTCCATGCAACGGAAGACAGGGACAGATTTGATGCTCTCACATGGTGGGAAGCATATGGCGGCATAGGACTTTTGCCAAAGTTGGCTAAAAAAGTTCTCTCACAGATTGTGAACACTTCTTCTGCAGAGAGGTGTTGGAGCACCTATAGCTTTATACACAATGTGAGAAGAAACAGGCTGAATGAAAACCGAGCTGAAAGCTTGGTTTATGTGCATTATAACTTGAGGTTGTTGAGCCATTATTGTGATCGGGCAAATGAGGATCAATCATACAGAGTCTGGGACAACAACCCAGAGGATGATAATTTGGAGGACGGCACGTTACATCTGGAAGAATTGGAAGCAGAACTTTATAGGGATGATGATGAAGCATCAGCAACACCGCCACACACAGGGCCAGTCCCACCATCTACTGGTAGCAGTGCGGGTGCCAGTGCCAGTGCCAGTGCCACACCTCGATATCACACTATTGTACCTTTGCAGATCCAGCCTCCACCTTCTAGTCGTGGTCGTGGTACTCCTGAGAGTACTCAAAGACCAACATTTCCTTGTGGCTCACAAAAATTAGACATTTCTCGTGGGCGTGGCAAGGGGCCAGCCAGATAAAATAGATTTGTTGTTTACTAGTCTTTTCTATTTGTTGTTGACAGTTGAACAGTTGAAACTTGACTCTTTCTAATTTCATATATTTAATGACAATTTAAGTTTGAAGTTTGCATTTGAAAGGTGAAACTTTGAAGTTGGCATTTATAAGTTTACTGTTTACAAGTCATTATGAATTATGAATATGATGCTTCATGAAAGTTATATGGTGATCAATGAATGAATAATGATAAATGTTATATAATATCAATGATGATAAATGTTATATATTGAATTTTGAAATCAATGAATCAATGATGATAAATGATATATATCAATGATGATAAATGTATATTGAATTTTGAAATCAATGAATCAATGATGATAAATGTTAGATATTGAAGTTTGAAATCAATGATGATAAATGTTATATATTGAATTTTGAAAGCTTGAAACCTTCAGATTGATGATTTGCGAGACTCAAGAGTCAATATGTTGTATGCTTCCAACTCGTGGGCGTGGTTGATGAAGATTATAACTTCTAGATGATTGATGTGATATGATTCAATCTATGTTTTTATGTTTTTTATGTCTAATTCATCATTCTACATGTTTTTGTTGACATATATGCATCAAAATATAAAAAATATATATAATATATATATATATATAAACGCTCCGGACCGGAAGCTTCTAAAAATGGCGCTCCCGCTCCCGCTCCGCGTTTTCGCTCCCGCTCCCAAGTAACCTTGGTCCAAGGGCCGGTCTGTGACCAAGCCAAACGAGCCATACACCGACTCGGCTGGCTCGGTCACAAACCGGCAGCCTCGGCCGAGCCCGAGCTAAACCGGCCGAGCAGCACCAAGCCGGCCGCAGTCCCACAAAAAGCAAAAAAACGGACTTCAAACCAGATTTTTTCCTGTTGTTAGGGTTTTGTGCATGTCTCTAACCCCTCCCCATCCTATTTAAGCTACCCAACCCCTCTCAATACCTCACATCTATCTCATTGAATTTTAGTGAGCATTTGTGAGGAATTTGTGAAGAGTTGTAGAGTTGGTTTTGGAGCAGCTTTGAGGAGTCTTTTGGGCAAGCTTTGGAGCAGCAGTGAGGAGCTTATTGGGCAAGCTTTGGAGCAGCATTGAGGAGTTGGTTTGTTAGAGCTGCATTGAGGAGGCTAGAGCCTAGAGGTTTTTTTTCTCTTCTAAAATCTGCCTTTGCTTGTTTTTTTTTTTTTGCAAATCTGAAAATGGTAAACATAGTTTTTGGTGAAAGAAATGAACATAGAATGAATAGTCTTTTTTTGTTTTCATTTTCAGATTTAAACCTTTTCTTTCCAAGTCAAAAACTCAGTCCAAAATGGCCCCTAGAATGAAAGATGTTGCTTGGGCATATGCTGAAATGATTGATGATCAAATGCATTGCAAATTTTGTAAGAGAAAATTTGGGGTGGAGGGGGCATTCATAGACTGAAACTACATTTGGCTGGTCTTAGAGGCCAATTTACTCCATGTGATGCAGAAAACATTGGGGAAATTAGGAAGGAGTTGAAAGAGAAATTTCAAAAGTTTGAGGAAGACAAAGTTAGGCAAAAAGAAATAGAGGCTGAAATTGGGAAGAACAGAAATATACAATACATGATGGCTGCCAACCCAACTTTTGATTATGAGGGTTCTTCATCTATCCCTTGCACTAATGCATCAAACCCCTTTCGCTATGTTTCTCCCTCTATGGAGTCTATTTATGAAAAGGGTAAGGGTGAAATGAGAAATAGGGGTACTATCAAAGGTTTTTTCATGCCCTCTTCTCCATCTGATAGTGCACATGGTCCTAGTCCTCCAACTAGAGGTCAAGTGTAGCCCACTTTAGATGGTCATTGGAAGAAAAAAAAATTGAGAGATGCTGCTTGTGATTACATTGCTAGATGGTGGTATGATGTTGATATTCCCTTCAATGCTACTCATTCACCATATTATGAACCTATGTTTGATGCCATATATGCTACTGGAAAGGGCTCCGAAGGCCCTACTATGCATGAGTTAAGAGGATCTCTTTGCAAAAAGAGATTGTGTTCATTGATGATTATTTGAAAGAGTTCAAAAACTCATGGGCACATACAAGATGTACCATCATGTCAAATCGATGGACTGATCAGAGGAACCGTACCATCATAAACTTTCTTGTCTTTTGCCCACAGGGAACCATGTTTCTAAGATCAGTTGATGCATCTGATTGGGTGAAAGATGCACATTTGTTGTTTCAGCTTTTGGATGAGGTTGTTGAAGAGGTGGGGGTGGCAAATGTTGTTCAAATCATCATAGATAATGCCTCTAACTATGTTCTTGCTGGTAAATTGTTAGAGGAAAAACACCCAACCATCTTTTGGACCCCATGTGTTGCACATTGCATAGATCTCATGCTTGAGGATATTGGCAAAATAGACTAGATCAAGAACACTATAGAGCATGCCAAAAGCATCACAAAATATATTTACAATCACTCATGGATTCTGAATCTGATGAGGAAACACACAGGGGGCAAGGAAATTATTAGGCCTGCCACCACTAGATTTGCAACACATTTTATGCTTGCCCAACATAGAAACTTGCAAAAGTTGTTTTCTAGTGATGAATGGAATGAATGTCAGTGGGCTCGCAAACAGGATGGCAAAGATGTGAAAAGGAAAGTTAATGAAGAAATATTTTGGAAAAAGGCAGCAAAGATTGTGAAACTTGTTGAGCCACTGGTTAAGGTGTTGTGCTTGGTGGATGGGGAAAGATTGGCTATGGGCTTCATTTATTAGGCTATGGATCAAGCAAAGGAGCAAATAAGGGCAACATACAAGGACAAAGCGGGTAAGTATGGCCCATTTGGGCAATCATTGATCAGAGATGGAACAATCAACTCCATCACCCTATACATGCAGCTGGGTATTTTCTGAACCCAAGGTATCATTATAAAGTTCAGGAAGCAAGAGCTTTGACTAGGGAGGTTAGAGATGGATTGATTGATTGCATTGATCGCATGATCCCCACAAAGAGTGGCCAGTTGCAGATACACAATCAGAACACTGTGTTCAGCCAAGCCACAGGTACCTTTAGCAAGAACCTTGCAAGGATTGCAAGGGAATCAGATGAGCCAGGTAAACAAAGAATTTCAATTTTCAAATTCATATTTTATTATTTTGTATAATTGTTTATAATTTCAATTTCAAAGTTGGATATAAATTGTTGAGCTAACTAAAACTCATTTTTTGCAGCACAATGGTGGGAGGCATTTGGTAGCCATTGTCCTGAATTGCAGAGGTTTGCAATCCGCATTTTGAGTCAAACTTGCAGTGCTTCTGGGTGTGAGTGCAATTGGTCTGTCTTTGAGAGGATTTACACAAAGAAGAGAAACCGTTTGGAGCAAAAACGGTTAAATGATCTAGTGTATGTCCAGTACAACCTCCGACTAAGACGCAACCAATTGCTAAACAAAAGACCTGATTCAGATCCCATTGTGTTGGAGGATATTGATCCAACATCAGATTGGGTAGTGGAGACTTGTCCACCAGAGTTTGACTTTGATGAGGATATTGGTGTGGGGATGGACTTCGATACACAGGTAGAGGCTATGCTCAATGCAAATCCACTAGTAGCAGGCCCAGTCCCAAGCCCTCCAGCAAATGCAAGCACTTCCTCTAGTCAGCCACGACGGAGGCGCATAACTCGTCTATATTAGGGTGGTAGGGCTATAGTTCCAATTGAAGATGTTGATTCAGAGGAGGAGCAAGCGGTTTCCCCCTCTGGTTCAGATTTTGAGGAAGAGGACATTGGCTTGTCAGATGTCTAGCAGTAGTGATTATTCATGTCTTGTTGTAGAGGCCATTTAGAGCCTCCTTGGTTATGTTTTTTGTTTTGATCTCTATATCATCATCATGTATTGGGCAGTGCACAGGGTGCAATTTTGATGTAATGGATATATTCATGAGCCTACTTTGATCATATGTTGTCTTTTGTCTATATTGTAATGCTTTGTGTTTGGAAACATGAATGAAAATCTTTAAAATTATTTTTTTTTTACAAAAAAATTAATATTTAATGTATTTTTTACAAAAACCGAGTCATTGAAACTGAACTGGCCGAGTCGATACCGAGTCGGAGTCGGAGTCAGAGTCGAAGCCAACCCTCGGCCGAATCAGAACCGGAGTCCGATTTTTAAAACACTGATGTAAATATCCATTATAGGACAAATATATTATATAAGAATTGCACAAAAGATATGAGATAATTACAAATGAGGCTTGCTTATATATCTAGGCAGGTGCGTCTTCATGGATGGTCATGTCCCATTAGACATGCCTCTTCAGTACTAATTACTAATTAATCATTACTAATTAATCATTACTATATTTACATTATTTTTTATATAGATTATATTTATAACACTCCACATGTTTTGTATTTACATTAGATGTATCTTTTAGTCGCATTAACCTACTCTTGTGGTCACTCGAGGATATTAATAAAATTATCTTATCTTATTTTATCTTATTACAATCTTTACTTTGTTGAAAGTAAACCCTTACTAACAACAAACATCAAGGATTAAACAGCAAGTAAGCAATAAACCCTAAACAGCAGCAAAACATTAAACCAAAAAAGTGAAAATGACAAAGGAGAAACACTGACATAAAAGCTTAGTTGATCACCGAACCTTTTCATAGTAGGCTCACAACTCGATTCCCAACCTAGCTTGCATGGCACGAGTTGGAAAAAGAATGTCCATAGTCAAGCAAGGAAGGCCATTGCTGATTTTTTGTATTATTCCCACATCCCTTTCAACTATGGCAAAAGCCTTGATTGGCAATCAATGATTGACATGGTCAATTTTGCAAGTCCGTGATTCAAATCCAAAAATATATGAGCCTTGAGACAAATTTGTTGTTGAAAGCAGTGTTGATAATATCGCCGAAATATCGACGATATTCGGAAATATCGCGATATTTTTGACAAGACAAAATATCGTCGAGAAAATATCGCGATATTTTTGAAATATCGCCGATATTTCGAGAAAATATCGCACGACGACAGTAAATATCACGCGAACTCCTGGGCCGCGGCTAGAAAAGGGAAATTTGTCTTCTTTTTTTTCATTTTCGTCTGTGAGGCTTGGAGAAAGAAGGGGAAGAGCTTTGTGGTGGTTGTCAAGGAGGGATTGAGGATCAAAGAGCCATTATCACTATCAACTCAGAATTTTTTGTTGATCAAAGATTGAAGAATAGTGAGAGAAACTTCATTTCTTCCATTAATAGGTATGTTCTTAAAAACCCCTATGTTAATGATTTTTTTCAAAGATTTAGGGTTATGCTTGCTTGCCTCTTTACCTACCAAGATTTTGTTTCTTTGTTTTTTTCCATTTGCTATGATTTTCATCCCCATGAACCAATGCAAGGGTTTTCTCCATATTTGGACAACAAGCTTCATTTTTTTTTTACTTTCTTATGCACCCTCTTATTGCCATTTTTTGTGTACGCGTGTTTAATGCCAACTATTTGTTTTTTTTGGTGCCCTAGGTTTGAAATTTGAATTAGTTCACTGTAAATATGCCAAAATCCTTGGACCCATTTTGGGAGTATGGGGAGCTTGATGGTGGGACAAATCAGACACGTCTATCATGTAGATTGTGTGGGTTACACAATTGAAATAACATCTGGCTAGACTCCCTGGACATGATGTTATACCTTGTACAGTTTCTAGTGCAGAAATTGTACAAAACGCTCTTGAAGCAATTGCTGAAAAAGACAGAAAGATAGCTGCTAGGGAGAGGGAACTGAATCCTGATCTCAGATAGATAGTTGCTAGTTTTATTTGTTTTGCAGTTTTGCTACATATAACTCATGAGTCATGATGATGAGATACTTTTAAGTTTTATATATGTGATGTTATTTTGTATTGGTTCTCCACATTTGAGTCCTTGATTGGACAATTATCAAGGATCAACAGGATTTGGTATCAACTTTGATATATTATTTTTATTTTACATCCACTACATCATATATATCAGTGCTTTTTTTATATTAATGTTTCAATGTGTTTATTTCATGTTGTTATTGCTTTATATGTTTAAAAATCTAAAAAAAATGAATATATTATGCATTTTTTTTATGCTTGCCGATACTTGCCGATATTTTTGCCAATATTTCCGATAAGATGTTTTCTGGACCCTCGTCGATATTTTGCCGATACCGATATTATCAACACTGGTTGAAAGCATTGATAATATCAATCTTATACTTGTCAAATTTCATTCATCTGGGGCAGAATCAAGGTGACCATAATGAACAATGGATGGACAGATCAATGTAGTAAAACCTTAATAGATTTTCTCATATCATGCCCAAAGAGCACAATGTTTCTCAAATAACTGGTTGCCTCAGACAAAATTAAGAGTGCCCAACGAGTGAAATGATGGAGAAATTTGTTCAAGATGTAGAGAAGAAAATGTTGCACTTGTTACCAACAATGCAGCTGATTACATGGTTGTTAGTAAATTTTTTGAGCTAAGGCACCCCTCCAAATCCTGGACCTCTTGTGCAAAACATTGCATAGATATAATGCTTACCATTGGTAAAATTGCTTGAATACAAGAGGTGGTGGATAAGGAAAAATCCATTACCAAATAAATTTACAATTACACAAATGTCCTCAACACAATGTGAATATGCTCTAAAAGCAAAGAACTATCCTAAGTGATTAGAAACGTAAAATCTAAGATTTATTCTCAAAGATACAAAGCCAGGAGTCCCAAAGAAGAAAGGAACACTCTCAAGAACCCAAATAGTATAATTTCTTTCTCGCTCTTTCTTTCTATGCACAATCTACTACAAGCAAAAGTCTTAAAATACCAAAGTTGGTTTTCCTTGTCATTTGCCTATTGCATTTTATTTGACCATGGTTTAGTGTGGATCTAGTCAATATTACTTTCAGATTAAACTAAAAACAACAAAGTCCAAATATATCTAAGCATATCTGACTCATTTGCATGCTTCATAGTCCATACTCATGTCTGTGGTATTCTTGGCAACACTCAAGACAAGGAGGAGTTAAGACATCATAGAAAGATGTGTCACCACTTTTTAGTTGGTAATAAAGTGCATTTATCCTTACATTAACAAGCATTCAAACGCTCCCCGATGGGGGTGAGCTCGTGTCAACACGTGGAGGCCGCACCGCATGAATAACTACAAGTGGTCTCGGAGGGGGGCTGGCCTTTTCAGTCCCTTCATACCCCAAGATGGTACAGGAGCAACTCTGTCATAATGCTTCAGGAACGTGCGAAGAGTTACTCTGGTGCAGGCTGCGAGGGTGATGGATTGTTAAAGCCTCCAGGGATGAATGTTTCATGCAATTGCTTGTGTTTATGCGCTCGCTTATGGCGTTGGAAGTCTCGGTGTGTGTTGGGAAGGAGAGGGAAGCGCAGGCGGTGGTGAGTTGTTGAAATTGAAGTGTGTATGTTGGAAATTAATAGGGACCGAGTCTTGGAGACTGTCTGTCTGCGAATTCGAGTTGTCAGTGGCATTTGGCAAGGTTGGAAGCGAGAGGTAAAATTCTCACGATTTGCAGGCAATTGGTTTGGCCTCTGGTTCGTCAGGTGGTGGTTTTTACCGACCTGGAAACCTCATATTTGGGGGAGAGAACCAGTTTTCCTCTGTGCAATTCTTGCGTTTTGGACTGAGGGGATCTGGAAGGTTCGCTGGAGGCTCATTGTGGTCGTGATTGGTGGGTACAAGTCGTTGGTAAGCATGTCCCAGGTTGGAAACAGCCACCTTCCCTTTGGGTGGCACTCCATTCTCTACAGAGGTCAGAAAGGTGGTCGCCCGAGCTTTATAGTGATGTTGGGGATTCTAATTCGGGGGGAGTGCCCAATAACGAAGAGAATTCTGAGTTTGGCGCATGCTTACAGTGCTGACTGTCTGCGAGAAATCATGAAGACACAACTGCGTCGAGTAGGCTCCCCCTCTCCTTATGCAAGGGCGGACACTCGAGCATTGGTTACCCTACTGCCTGGTCGCGATGGGAAGACTACAGGGAGTGGGCAGAGAGGTGCCGCTAGCACAAGAGGTGGTCGTGGTGGCAGTAGGTTGGGGGTGCGTCAAGGTGCAGGGTCGCACAGTGGTGTGTGTCGAGGTGAAGGGTCGCGCAGTGGTGTGTGTCAGGGTGAAGGGTCGCGCAGCGGTGGCAAGCATGTGGCAATTCGAGGTAGAGGGGTGCATGGTCGGGGTTAGAGTCGCAGGGGTGGCGGCAACCGTGGCAGTAGGACGATGCATGGGTCGAGTGATCTGGATGGACAAGAGGGGCAGGGTCTCCAGCACTGCTGCCTGGAGAACTTTCGAGCACTCATAATCAACCTTATGGATAGTGTGGATATTGATGAACACATCCGACGAGAGGAGCATGCGGTGCAGATGGCCACTTTGGAGCAGTTGCACTACTTTCAAAGTCAACTTCAGGAAAGGTTGGTAGTGGTCTGGAGGGGACAAAATCAACTCTCAAAGAAAGTCGAGAAACTGGAGGCATGGATGGCACACTTCGAAGGACACGTCCAGTGCGACTTCTGCCCTTCACCGCCTCCTGGAACAGCCCCGAACAACCCTGCATCTATTACTTCTGGTGATTAGTATGATTTCTGGAGTTTTTTTTGTATTAACTGTGTTTTGGTGCCTGTAGCCCAATCGACTGTGGACATTGCCCTTAGCGGCACTTCTATATTTTTGTCATCTGGTGTACTTTTTGGTCAACAAACCCATTCGGGGTGAGACCACCTGTTTTGGGTCGAACTACATGTACTCTCTTTTCAGAAATTAATAGAATATTGACTTACAAACAAAAAAAACAAGCATTCAAACGCAAGCCACATACACAACATCACACATTGTTTGTACCGATATTCAATAAGTGATATATAATGTTTTTCAACTAGATATAACCTCTCATAAAGGTAGATATGACGTAATCAGCATTGAATGTTTGAAAACTTGTGAAAAATCCACATTGAAAAAAAAAACTAATTTATTCATCCCCAAGCTATTGTTCTAAACTTCCAATCTCTAGTTGAATTGGATACACTATTCGTCATGAGAATATCCACAGCTTAACATGACTACAATCCATCATAACTTATTGCTAACAAAAATCAACTTCTCCATTAAGCAAAATGAATCTTGCATCATCGAATGCAACAACATTTCCCTCCCCTCTTACAAGGATTAGAACGTAATGCTTTTATTGTTGAACGAAATGGTGGGGATATGCATCGCATTAGTAACATTAAGTCCTAGATTTTTCCGTTTGTAGTTTGGCCCTAGGTAAGACGTCAGTAATATGTATGTTAGAGAATATGGTTGATATTTTAATAGGATAAGTCTAACTACAAAGTGTATTTAATATGATTAAGTCTATATATATATATATATATATATATATATATATATATATATATATATATATATATATATATATATATATATATATACCACTTCTTTTAAATAAGGTCAAAGTTAAGAAAGAATTACATTTCACAACAAACAACTTGCTTATTCTCTTATCCCCTTTTATTTGTCTGAGTTTTTCTTAATTAGTCTTTCCTTTGAAATACCATAATAGATATTTATGAACTTTTGAATAACGTCAAGGTTAAGAAAGAATTTCATTCACAACAAACAACTTGCTTATTCTCTCGTATTCCCTTCTATTTGTCTGAATTTTTCTTAATTAGTCATTTTTCCTTTGAAATACCATAATAGTATTTATGAGTGGTAGATCAAGGCTAACAATATTGTATGAAGTAGATAAGATATGGGTGCCATACTTTAGTGAAAAGGTAATGATAGGAAAGGAAAAGGATGCAGAGATAAATGTACGGAATGACATTGCAGTAGTGCATACAAGATGTCAACTAAAAATAGGAAGCAAAAAGGTACTGAGACGTATGCTACGTATGACTGGGATAAGGTTTCCAAATTTTGGAAAGGATTACAATAGAATGTGGACACCAACTCTGGAGTGGACTCAAAAAATGGCTCTAGAGCTATATCTATGAGCATTTCTAGATCTATAAGCTCTAATATAGTATACCTAATCATATGTATATAGAGCGGGATAATAGTCGAACGCTAACAGACTTTTAGATCAAAAAGCACTAATACAGTATACCTAATCATACGAATATAGAGATAGGGCGCTGGGAGGACGCTAACAGACTTCCACAGTAAATGAAAGAGGATAGGATTGCTCACACACACTAATTTGGATTCAAAACTGTGAATGTTTCTACCTAAAATAGATAAGATAAAGTAATTTTATTAATTTCCAACCAAAAAAACAGAAGAGTAGGTCAAACGGACTAAAAACAATACATCCATTGTCAAAACCAAGTGGAAGTGTCGGGTATCTTCTAAAATAATGCCAAAAGATACTTTACAAGCAAAGAGATATATTAATATAATGTATGTTGGGTACATTAAAAAAAAACTCCACCTGGCGTAAGTCACACCTGGTTCATGTTTGTGTTTAAATTTAATAACAACTAAATTTCAATGAGTGAAAAAATAATATGATAAAAATTCAAGCTCCGTTAGTTCTTAGTTCAATTGGTTGAGTCCCCGTTATTAAGTACTTTGCCGGTTGGGAGGTCATAGAATCAAATCTTTTTTATGCCCATGGGGTTAGGCTTCGCATGTAAGGCTGGCGATAGATCCCCTCGGGAAGGTCTATCGAGATTTCAGACCGTGATTGTAACTAGGTTCATATGGGTTCATATGTGCAGGCACATGGATTCGTGAACCACCGTGGAATATATATATATATATATATATATGTGTGTGTGTGTGTGTGTGTGATAAAAATTCACATTATGTTTGGATATAAATTAAGAGTAATTAAATTTACATCTGTGACAAGCAAATTTATAATTAAAAGTTTATTGGGATTATCTGTTGGTTGAGCTGGTTGTTCTCTTCTTCATCTAGGTTCAAATCCACCTAGATTCAAATCTTTACTAGTAACCTGGAGAACTATAGTGCTTTGATGTATATTGTTGTAATGGCTTCGAGTTTTATAAATTCTTAAGAAAGTATATCTGTAAATTGATCTGGCACCAACAACCTCACTTTAGCCCTTGGACTAAGAGAAACTAATTTCTTTTCTTAAAAAAAACTCTTATGAAAATATATCTGTAAAAAAAATCAGAATTCCATTACCCCTTAGATCAAACCCCATACGATACCAAACCATGACCACTGGTTGTCGAATGCCAACAATTCATTGAACTAAGCTTATTTTGCAGATAAAAAGCATCTGGGTATCGATTTTAACAGGAATGAGGTTCTACAGGGCATGAAATATGAAATTACGTAAAAGAAAACTTACTGCTTTGGCAGGCTCGAGAATGGAGGCCAGTCGAATAGGCTCCTCGAGCAATATGTGAGCTCCCTGCATTGTTGCTGCAATAGCCCTGGCACTGGAGCCTCTCAGAATGTAACTGGTAAGAAAAAGTGGTCGAGGAAGTGTTGGGGAAGCCTTTGTAATTTGGGGGTTTTAAAATAACTGAAGCCATCAAGGAATTTAAGCCTTCACTCTCGCCGAATTTTGACTTTTGCTTCACCAGAAATCTAGCAGATTTTCAACGAACACAAAACGTGGTGCCCTGGCCAAGTCCAGCCATTCGGAAACTAGCAGATTTTTAACGAACACAAAACGTGGTGCCCTGGCCCAAGTACAGCCATTCCGATTCCGAATCTTGTGTTCCTTGTATTAATGGCGCCAACCTCGGAATGAAGGCTTTCAAATTTTAAAGGCACACGCAATCAAAATTAGTTATTATCGTCAAATTTATTGTTAAAAATGGTTGGACAGAGACCGTTCTATCTGTGGTCTAAGGTGACAGCACGAATAAACGGAATAAAAATCTTTGTTCTAGTAATATTCCTCAACCCAGAAGAATTTATCGTTGCCAATTTTCTTGAGCACCCTTCTAGAAAAAAAATCAAAGGTTGGGATATTTGCTGTTGTGTTGGCTAACATTTTTTTGACATCAAGCAGGACGAGAGCAAGTGGTATTAGACCGGGATTTGTTACTTGTGGTTGATGTCCCCTCCAGTCATTATTTCTGGTTGACGATTTGTCTAGAAATTTGTTATTTATGATCCCTATTATTTAACATTTTCTATCTATTTATAGAAATTAAATGGCTATTAAAATAAATATAAAATTTATATAATTATAGAAATTAAAGAGTTAATGAATATTATTAAAGGACAAAATATTTATATGACATATTAAAAATAAATAAATAAACCTTAAACCTAAAATTCAAGTATAATTTTATTTTAAATTGTTATTATTGTTATTAATTATAAAAATAATGAGATGTTTATTATTTTAATGGTAAAGATTTAATTTCCATAGAATATTTTTAGTATACATAAATGAAAGACTAAGATTTATTTATAAAGTTGTTATCTCTTGTTTCTTTTTAATAAAAATTATTAATTAAAGCTCTGACGATGAACTACATTAGATGGTTCGAACATGCACTAAATCTTAATGATGTGATTAATTTGAAAGATTTATATCTAAATTATGGATCACATAAGTCTTGGATCTAACACTAAAATTAAAATCATATTAGCAAGTCTCATAGAAGAAGAAGAAATTATTTTAACGTCCACAAGGTTAAAGATATCCTATGGGACAAATTGTTTCTCTATCTGCCTCTTGTATTTGGTCATTTTCCTGTGAAGTTTCACAATAAACTCTCACAACTTCTCGACAAACCCCTCCCTGAATAGATTATCCCAAGAGCTAGCCGCCAAAATGTACCGCACACACTAGTAAGTTGTGGTAGTGGCTACAAGCATATAAAAAAATTAAACTAATTGTTTAATGGGGGAAAATTAAGGTGGAAGAATCCCTAATCCAACTTGAAGATGGGTGAATCTACAATAAAAGAAATCAACTGGGAACTTGACAAGATAAGAAAATATTTTAAGATGAACAATGACAATTATGCGAGTAATAGATAAATCACTAAGGGACAGCAAGCCTCGTGTAGATGGACTAAGCATAACATAAGACTTAAATACAGATGACATCGTGTAAATGTGTCATTTGGATAAGCACAATATGTATATAACATAGATCCTAGAGGGATGTTGAATAATCTTAATTCATAGTTAATATGCATTGTTTATATAAGTAAAGGAAATCAATTCATGGTAAGGATGCTTATAGTGTATTGTTGTTCTATATTTGATAAGTATTGAGATGATTCTCATATTAATGATGTTTCATGCTGTGATGGTATGCGATAAATGGATATAGTTCCGATGAGAGGTGGATGATGCATATGTGTTGCTTATTTATTTATTTGTTATGATAATGATGTTGTATGCTAATTATGGATAAGATATGCATAGGGATCATGATGTTATGATATGAGGTATATTGGCATTTCGTTCATTTATTATGTGATGTCATGATTCATAAAAGTTGATGTTATAACTTGTGATGGTATTTCATGATGTGAAGCATGTGGAATCGATACAGATTTTGTGACATGCATGAGCATGCACTTCTTTGCTATTTAGAATGTGGTTATTAGCAATGATGTTATATTATCGTGATGAAATGCAAGAGTTGTCATGTGAAATATTTTCTATGATGTTATGATTATAACTAATGCATTAGATGCATCGCCAACGGGGGTTTGGTTCGATAGTGAAGAGTGTGTTGTGAAGACACTCGTGATGAAATAGGTTATCGGTTTCAATCCCTTGGAAGGAAAAAAAAAATCAGCCATGATAAGGGTTGGTGTAGCCAAAGCTAGGTGCGATCCCCAAGTGATTTTGATGGCTCAGATGCTCCTCAGTTGAGGTTTCTCAAACCATAGGTTTGGCGTGAAGTCATGTAAAGACCCACATTACCAAGCAAAACAAAAACAAACAAAAAAACTAATGCATTATATGCATGTTGAGATGTGGTGATTTGCAGGAAATCCACAAATGGGTCGAGAGGGTTGGTTTATTTGATGATCTTGTGGGAGCCCATACTTATGAGGGAGAATAAGTAACACCATATGGGTTGGGTACAAACTCAATCAACACAACATATGCCAGTGGTTCCTTTGTCCTGTATGACTCTTGATGGATAACTCTTGAGGGGCTATGGGACAATCTTAAGGAGGCCAAGCGTCTGATATTGTAGTCCAAGTGCCTGGTATTAGATTGGGATGCCGAAGTTTGGAAGGGGTGTAAGGACTTTGATTCCTGGGGTTGTGTGCCTTACTGAGTGTGGAGGGAGTGGGCCAGCCTTGCAAGATGCCCGGAGTCATTGAGTACTAGGATCGGATGTCTGCCTTGGGGCAAATGACGTCTGAGCCGGGCGCGAGCCTTGTGGCCATCCTTGGGCTATGGTACAAACCAATGAGGCTTATGTCTGGTTTCGAAAGTTGTAAAAATGACAAACATTCCTTGAGATTTTCCGGGTGTTGTGGAAACTTTCGATTCCTACTGGTTATACTAGTTTAGCAGAGGTTGTTGAGCAAACATGAAGTAATAAATAACTAAATAAATAAAATGTTAAATGATTCAACTTAACTTCAAGACGAAGTTCCTTACAAATGAAGAGTATGTCATGTCCCCTGATAATAATAAAAATAATAAATAATATAATATAATATTATTAAATAAATAATAAGTCAATAATAGCAAATACATAATAAATAATAAAGAGAATAACAATAATAAATAAATAAAAATAGTAAATTATAAACTGAAGTTCTAAATAAAAATATATAAAGGTAAACTACAAAAATAATAAAAATAAGTGAAGTTAACAAAAGTAAAAAGGAATAAAAATAAGAAAGAGTTGAACTAAGAAAACTATAAAAATAAGTAAAGTTTAAATAATTTAAAATTTAAAATTTAAAAAAAAAAAGAGAGTAAAATGGAATAAAATAAGAAAGTGTTAAATTAAGTAAAACTTAAAATAAATAAATAAAAGTTACATGTTGACACAAGGAATGTGTGCATGTGATTCCCTTCCATTGTTTGGTTTATTTAATAGACGTTGAGGAAGTCGAGATGGATCATTTTTTCATCCATTCTCTTGGGAGAAAAGTATTGTGAGACAAAGGATTCTTTGATAGTAGTACTTGATTGAGGGCTCGGGAGTGGCCAGTTGTAGAAATATTATGTGCGGCTGAGCCTACAGTTGGGTGAAGAGTCGTCCCCAAAACTTTCTTACGGTTAGCATGATTCAATAGCATTCAACTCTTAAATTACAAGTAAGCAATATCGTCGATACAGATAAGTCATCTCTGCTCGGGTTTTTTTTTTTAATTCTATGATAATTAGTTGAATAGATTTTGTGTTGATTATTAATTTCATATTTGATATAATTAGTTGCATGTTAAATTTTGGGGTTGTTACAGTGGGTAGTTAACATCCTAATTGAAATTGCCTTGGTCTAGTGCGAGGCTCCATCCATCTTCTCGAGGGGTTCAGTTCAGTTGGCTCGATTGGGTTGGCATTGTAGAATTTTGGGTGGGCTCTCGTTCCTCTGGGTAATGGCATAGATAAACAAGTATGTTTCCTATTCCAATTCTCTAGCCCATCGTCTGTGCTTTGTTTAGTCTATTCTCTGTGACAATGGAGAGATTGCTATCAGTAATTTGAATGTTGGTCGAATTTGTGAAGGGTACCTGGAAATTTGGCAAGTTTCTATAGTTGTTGTCTTTTTTGTGTATGATGCTTCCTTGTCTGTGTCTGTCTTCTATGGCATACTATTGTCTAGAATGGGCATGCATGTTCGAAGTTGGGTTCATTGTTGGGTAGACAAAGTCAGATTTGATAACAGGGCGAGGTATATGTTGGTTATGTCCACCTTGAGCTCGAGGATTCGGTCTCTGTTATTTATATTTTGCATAGCCAAATTTTGACATGCTTCTTAATGTTCTATGGTATTCTTGAGCACGCGATGTTGAGTAAAGGTCCAAAATGGTGTAGGCAACCTCCATGGATAGTTTTCAGTTTATTGACCAAGCTCTCACCTAACAGTGTTTGGTTTTTGCCTCTTTTTAATGAATTTGTCTCAAGTTCTTTTAAACAATTTTGACTCTAGGGTCGCGGGTTCAATGACGGGAAGTGGTCCTCGACCTTCCTTCTCGTTGGCCTTCTCATAGTATTGACAATACTTCTCTTAGTACAATGGTGCTCCCAACCCCTAGTGCTAGCACTTATGGAAATGGAGGTCAAGGCTGGGGCAGACAGAAGATAACTAGAGAGGCAGCGGATCTTCCTCCGCTCGGGCACCGAGGAGAAGTGGGCGCAAAAATGATGCAGAAGTAATCTAAGAAGTTTTCTGGACATACAATGTCGACACTTCTACCTAAGCGAAATAGTTGATTACGTCATGGTAAGTGAAGCTCAACCAACAAGTTTACAATGATTTGTAAGTGGAGGATTGGCAACTTCTTGCCCCAGACCCGGGTCACACCCGTGACCGAACCACGCAATATAAGTAGACTATATATCTCTACTGGCTCATGAAGAATCTTATGGCTGAAGCCATTCTAGTCTCGTCAGTGAATTATGGAAATTCAGACCCTAGTATTCAGGACATTCGAAAATAATTGTAGTTGATTCAATGTCAAATTCAGCAACAGAATATATGCCTTGGTCGTATCGAAAAACACAGTTTGTGCCTCCCTCGGTCAGAATTACCTTGTTCCTATGCAAAGGACCCCGCTTCTATGGAGTTCTTAGATGATTATTAGTGTTTAGTCATGTTTGGTCTTTTTGTTTAACTATAAGTTGTATATGTCAGATAGGAAAAACTATTGTAGTTATGTAGATGTAGATGAAAATTGGTTTTTAGACATTCAGGCCTATAAGGCCATGTTTAACAGGTTTAACGTTCTCATATTTTGGATGGCTTATAATGTGTTTCGGTGGTCAACAGACCTGGTTTCCCACTAGGCAAGTTGAGGCCACCGAACGTCTTTTATGGTTATAACCTACTTTTAAATGAATGAATGAAGAGGTCATATGAAGCTTACAAAAAAAAGTTTACACATGAAGGAATTTGATACGTCTCGTCTCACGTTAGATCCGTATTTAAGATGGATCTATGTTGGTAATTTAGTTAATTCTTAACGTCTCTACCATACAGGGTTGGAGAGCACCTCTTGGTGCAATTACTTTTATCGTTAATAATTATTATTATTATTTTATTAAATAAAGTTTTAATTTAGTTAATTCGTATCTTTTTTTAACTCTATCAACTTGAGATGTATGATAAAGTAAGTGTTTTGATGCTTATTATGGATTGATCCTTGTAGCCATTTACGAGTCATTTAATTTATATGGTTGCACTTGTATATGAGTTATAAAGATGTGGTTAGATTCTTAACCATGGAGATTCACCTTATTTTACCATGGAGAGGCTTTGTTACAATATCATGGCTTACTAATATCACATGTCCAAAAAATTATAACTTGTGTTAATATGACAACTTTTTTAATTAATCAATCTAATTAAAAAGGCATAGTCTAACTATTACACAGTATTTTGTCGCATTCCTCAGTTGTTATCCCAAGTGTCATCTTTTTTATCGTCCATGTCACAAACGTCGCAAAGTGACAAAAGTTGTATAAACTTGTTCACCCTGGATAACATGCTTAAGATATCTCTAAAGACCTAAAAGAGAAATACCTTTAAGTTTTTCTACAAAGTTTGTAAAAAACCTTATTTTACATGCCTAGCACAGTCCTTCCTTTTATAATCTCACGCTTGTCACGTTGTCCCTATCCTATGAATAACGTTGCCAATGCGGGAATTCAGTAGTAAAGTCGCGCTAGTCCTCTTTAGGCAGGTTCTCCAAAAATGGAGCAGAAGCTTCAGCCTCCAGAATTCTTGAGAACGGAGTTCAGGTACTTGTTGGTTGAGGATATGGTCGAATACTCCCATGTTTGGCTCTTGTTCTTATCTCCAAATATTTTCCCCTTAAAAATATAACCTTTCCTCCTCATTAGTGGATCCTTAATCTCCTCAGCTCTGCTATAAGAGAGTGCCACGCTAGTGAGTCTTGGTTGGTCATTGTTGGTTGCCTTACTAATGCCTGATTGCGCCCATATGCTATCGATTTGACGAAGAATAAGAAGAGATTGAAGATTGTGGCTTGGGCTTGGATTACCACTCTGAAGGAGGCCTTCAACATCAAGGCACCGGTTGTAAGCTTCCCTTTGTTCATTTTATAATACAAAGTATACTTTGCTTCCCATAAATTTGTGAATGTTAATTAGTTTAGCATGATACTCCTTGGTATGTCATGTATTTTGCTTTGAAACACATACTATGTATCTTTCGTTTTTTGTTGTGTGATCTTATTTACAGGTATTCAGACGTAGAATTCATAGCGAGGAACGAGCTTGAAAGCGAAAGGATTGACATCAACATTGAGGAAACGACTGCATAAGGAGCGAGTTAGGTCATCTCCATCTCTCACTTTACTTTTCAATGTTAAACTAGGAAAGCTTGTATCATTTGTCATGGTTGTTACTAGAGCCACTCATTGAGCTAGAGGGATTGCTTCTTTCCAAAGAAGGGATTTGTCTGCGTAACACTAACTTATAGACGAAAAGCTCTAAATTATAGAAGAAATAACCATTTTCATTGAATCAAGTGATACAATTTCAAGCAAGATTGTGATTTTTTGTTGTTTAAAATAAATTTTTGAATGCATAAATGGATTCAACACCCTGAAAACCCCCTCAAATTCTACAGATTAAATAACTTTAACTCGAGTTTTTAAAAATCCTTACGAGCTTTTGTTAAAATTAACAAGAGAAAATTTCGTGCGCCAATTAAAAAGGTAGAAATGGCATAACTAATTTTGAAATAAATTTCCACAATTGATTTATAATTGCTACTAAGATTAAGAATATTTTAAATTATTCTATGAAGGTTAAATCCCTATCATCCACCTAATAATTATTGATAATTAGACCAACCTAGATCCATCTTAACTCTAGATCTACCAAGCATAAAAAGAGATCAAATCTATTTCCAATCTAAAAACGATGTCCCTTTTCACTTTAAAATAGGTTTGAACCTCAAGAGATTTGATCCCTCCCGACGCTTCGTAGATTCGGAATCAAGATGGATCTAGGTTGGTTATTACTATATTTATTTTAAACTTTTAAAATGATATGCATAATATTGAGTCTTTTGTAATAATTCTAAGGATAAAATCTCAAAGACTCCAATTATTCTCATTATTATAATAATTTCACCAAACCTTGCATAATTTTTTAAATAAAATCACTATGGTGGAAGGAATCTTAAAGACTCCAATTATTCTCATTGGAAAATTCTTTGGAATTTTATGCACTTAAATAGGCTACATTAGAGAAGGATACCATGGGTAAAACCATGGGTTAAAATTACCATAGGTAGTCAAACCAGAGCTTAATAGTTTAATTTTACTTTATAATTTTATAGTTAAAATTATCATTATATATATATATATATATATATATATATAATTTTAATTATGCAGAGTTTTGCACCTCTCTTTTTTTTCAATTTTATATTTATTTTTATGTAATTTGACCAAGTCAAAATATTTACATAATAGGAAAAGACATTACAACATCTCTCCCATTTATGAAGATATGAGAATTAGAACTTTAGAGGGGAATACTAGGCTCTGCAACTCATTTGTCGATTATATTTGGTGGATCAATGTGATCAAGGACTTCTCAGCCTAGATCGAGGGCTTGCTGAGGCGAGCTCCTCTATTTTTCCCCTTGTATTTTTCTGACAAGAGTGAGTTGGTTTCTAAATGGATATCAAACAAGTCGATTTCTCCAAAAACCCATTTGAGGGCTTGCAAATATGGGCTCAGGCGAAGGACGTCAAATATTTCCTCTTCCCATCTCAGGGGATGACGACTATGTCTGACCTGACACAATCTCCAAGTTTGGTTCCCCATCCACACTCCTCATCTTTGGTCCATGTGTTTAGTTTGTCCTCTAACCCTCCAGTTAACACAACAACGCCCTCAACTCCTCCCAGTTTTGAGCCCCCCCCAATTTCATTCTAATGCCCCGACTTGTGCGCCCATTAATCTGTTGCTGAGTTTTCCTCCATTGATATGAATGTAGGCAATCCATGCTATTTTTTATATCCATTGAACCTCGTTTCTCTCCCTTGTTTCATGTCAGACACTGACCTCAACCTCCCCCCTTCCCCCTCTAGTTTATTGTGTGACCAACTAACATGGGATATGCACCACAGGGGCATGTCTCTTTCTAGCCAAGGATCATCTCTCCAATTAGCAGGGAAGGACCCAGCTAAGCGTAGCAAAAAATGTGTGAATTGCAAAGCATAAGAACCTAATTTAGTTTTTGGAAATGATGTTAAGCTCAACAATATATCCAAAATGGAGGAGACTGCAATTGTTGGTAGGTTCATTAACAAGTGAATGGTGATGACCGTCATGAGAAAATAGATGCAAAAAAACTTTGCCCTAATACTAGGTTACTCATCGCACTACTTAATACTAGACAAGGGTTGGATGGGTTGGCTTTTGGATTCGAAGGAGGATGGCGAAAAAATCCTCCAACATTAATGGCATTGGGGCTCTTAAGATATGTATTCGAAGAGATGGACTATCAAATTCGATGCCTACTCAAAGAGGCTTTTAGTGGTCCCTATTTAGGTTTGTATTCCAACCCTCCTACTACAATTTTAGTCTGATGAAGTCTTTAAGGATATTGGCAATATCCTAGGGTTTTATTATGAGGGTAACACCTCCTTCTAGAAAATTGGGCACATGGAAATGACAAGAATTGGTAGGGGTTAATTTGGATTTTGAGCTTTTAGATTCAATATCTATACATATTAGCGCAAAAATAAACAAGTTCTAGATTATGAAGTAATTCCCTTCCATTGTGCTAGATGTCATTCATATGGCCATTTGGGGGGACAATGTTTGCTTGGGAAGTTCAAAAAAATCTACTTAAAAAAGGCCCTTGTGAATATGAACTCAAGGAGTGGCCCACTACATAATTCAACACATATTATGCCTGTTCAAGGAAATAAGGACCCAAATCCTTCTCCAGATTCGATGGGTAGAGAAACACCTCTTTAGGACAAGTAACAAATAGCTAAGGATTCCCCTGAGGCATCGGTCTAGAGGATAGATGACGTTGTAATGATGGACACTACAACGTTCACTTTGAGTACGTTATTTTCCTCCCCTTCCCTCTTTCCTACATCAAATTATTATATTCATGCTGTTTCTACAACCCACCCCCCCCCCCCCCCTCCCTCCTTGATTTTCATTCTCTCTTAATCCCCTTTGTAGTCTCCAAAGACTCCCTTTTCCTCCCTCCTCCCCGTCTATTCCCCCCCCCCCAAATCCTCCTTCTCCTTTGGAAAATATTTCCCTCCTTAATTGCCTTCTCAAATCTGATTTGTCCCCAAACCTGGTGGAGGTTTGGGGATTTTGGATGAAAAAGGCCCCATTGTGCTCGGGGAGGAGCTATAAATCTCTCATTTATTTGGCTATACAACAAGATATTAAAAAGTGTAACTAGGTTCAGTCTTCATAATGACATGTGTAATTGGGATTTTATGTAATTGATGTAAATAACAAAAATAAAATTATTTTTGTACTCCTTGTCTCATAGGTTTCATGAGCATGGGATTTTATTTTTAGTAATACCTCCCATTGTGAGCCCTTAGGATTGGTCATAAATTGAAAGAGTTAAATGTTATGTATGAATAAACCTTCTTAGGCATGTTATATTTGTATATGAGTCAATGAAAATGTCAAAGAACCCTCCAAGACCAAGCTCGAGCATCTACTTCGACCATAAATAAGATAATGAATTTGCTCCAACAAACATGTTGACTCACCGACTGTTTAAGTCAGCTTATTATGGAGGATCCGAGAAGATAAACCGAGGTATTTTCTGATGTGTTTGAGGGCTATTTCTTGTCACACGTGCAAATAAAGGAGGCATCATTTATTGTAGAAGAAACATAGAAGAACTGAGTTATGCAAGATCACTTGTGAAGTTAATTCAGGAAGTCGAGTTGGAGAAGATACTTATTCAGTCCAAGCAAAGAAGGTTAAGGGATTGGATCACCGTATATCTCTCCCATGAGTGTTGCAACTAGGGTTTCCACGGAGGTCCAAATAAGATACAAATATAAAGCAAAATTAAGTCGAAATTAAAGGGTAGCCGAGAAGGAGGATGGAATATAAGTTTGAATATTATTTACTAAGATCAAGAAGGATCTCACTAGGGAAGCTTTGTGCTTCGTATTGGAGTGGAAAATAGGTCAAGGGTCTTGGTCATGGTATTCATTGATTGAAGTCTCTATAAGAAGAAGAATTTGTTTGGGTTTCCTCTTAAGTGGGAGAGTGTTGGGAAGGTAAATCCTCTCTGTGGACAGAGACAATCCCTCTAGCCCTAGAGTGGGTCTAGCAACAAAGGGACAAGCTAAAGTGTAGGTTCTTGATTAGTGAATGAAAAGGACGAGGTAGATCGACCTACCTGGAGTCCAACGTTGTCATCGCTGTAATGGTGGTGGCCTCTTGATCTCTGCTTTGACGGGTCACATTCCTTCCGCAACAATGCTCGGATACCTGCACGAAGATCAGCAAACAAGAGCAACATACACAACAATGATTTCATTCATAATCAACTAACCAATCAAGGAGGGTTAAGCACATTGCATCAAATAAAACACATTAACTCAAGTTGGGAACTAGACAATAGTCATGTATATGTATAAATAGAATAAATAGTTACAATCGGAGCCTTGACGTCGCAGCCTCCTTCGGTGGGGTTCAGTCAAAGTGCGTCTTGATGGATCGTCAGGGAATTCAGACAGGGTGAGGACACAAGCCCAAGCTCTCTCAACAAAGGTCTCTTCTGTTCTATCTTTCTAGCGAAATGTTCAGGAATTCTCTTTAGCGTTTCAACTATAATATGCTCAGTTCAGCTAACTCATCAATGGAAGATGGATTTATTTATGAGGGATAGAAGGAGGTTGGGATCCCTACAACAGTGGAAGGGAGGCTTATCCCTTGGGAGGTTTCCCCAAAAGGTTGAAATAAGAGGCCAAAGGAGGGATGCCGTGGTTATTCAGTCGAACCACTCCAGATGACTTGGCCACGAAGTTGTTATGATGGAAACTTCGCCTCTATTTTTAAAAAACATTCCATAAACAGGTTGGCATGGGTAGCTCACTGGGAGAGAGCACCAATGGGCGTGGGGCCCAGTGTTAATCTTCCTCATTGGCACGAGGGCATAACCGTCTACTAGCGCCAAGGCAAAAACATGGGTTTCTGGCAGTGTGTTCAGGGAATTGTCAACAAAATGAGTGTTTTCCTCATGGCAAAGGATGCAATGATGATCTTTGTAAGGCATGACACTTTGTTTTGGTCACATAAACGATCCTCCAATGTGCACGACAGGGATTGCAGGGACAGTGACAAAATGTTGTGTAACTGAGAGGTTTTGGCCTTGGTTTATAACCTGTATTATGTGTCTCTTATCTCTTTATGGTTTATGCATTGGTATTTTTTTGATGAATAATTACACTATAATAATATAAGTAAAAGAAGATCCTATTTTGAAGTAAAAATCATTCAAAATAAATTATTAATATAAGAGAAATCACTTAACATCGATGCCCTGGATTTCTCAACATGGTATTAGAGCTAAGGTGACAAAATCAATGAACGACATATTATCAAGGGACACTCAAGAATCAAATTTCGAGGAAGGCATCAAAGTGGAGATCTTCTTGAAGTAAATATCTACAAAGGAAGCATCATAACCCTAGATCAAAGAAAATCTAATCCAACAAGAAGTCTCAGAATCCTCAAATCATCTTAAGAGACCACAAAGGTCCTACATATACTCAATTTGAAGAGATCTAAGAATCATTAGCTCAATCAGAGAAGCATTCCTAGGACCCACTCTCGATCAATTTAAAGTTGAAGTATCTTGAAGACAATTCATCTAAAGGAAGTTAAATCAAAATGTGTTGTCATCATAAAAAGGGCAATCTCCTTTTTATTGAAGCAAGGATTTCATTTGGAAGAAAACCATCCATAAGGCACTAATGCATCTTCATCAATCATCATCATCAAAGGGATCAAATTGAATATCTCATCTTCACTTTACAAGTAAGTATCTTTTCTTCTATAATCTAATCTAGTAAAATGACTTCGTTTTGCAAGGAGATCTATAAGCTAGTTGGGTCGTCAAACTTCCTTGCATGGAAAAGGAGGATAGACATAATCCTCAAATAAAATGAAGTCATCGATCATGTCAATGATAGGGACTCCAAACCATCTGAAGGTCAAGCACTATATGAATACATGGAAAGGGATCGAAGGGCTCAAAATATTCTTATGGAATATGTCAAAGATCCTCGCATTCCCTATATAACAAGGTTGGAGACATCAAAAGAGATATATGATAAGTTGGTGGAATTATTCTATGAAGGTGCGATAATAAAGGTTGTATCACTTAGATCTGATCTATTAAAATCGAAAGTGTCAAAGGATGAAAGGATATATACATATATCTCAAAATCATCTCAAATAAGAACTCAACAACAAGATCTAAGAGAGATGATATCTGATAAAGAAATGGTCTTCATTGTTCTAAATACATTAACTGATGAACAAGGTAACCTTGTATCAAATGCCCGTAAGGAGAAGAATGTTATCCCATTAACCAAATTTTGGTTTTTATGCAAGATGGAAGAAGACAAGTTGAAGGCAAAAAGTGATGAAGGAGCAAGTGAAAGGGGTCAAACACTTAATATAAGGAAATGAAAGTTTAGGAAGCATAGTTCTCAAGAATACATGGATAATAATCAATGTTATGGGTGTCAATAATATGGGCACTACGAAAGAGAGCGTCCTAAGATCATTAAGGACAATAACAAAATATGAAGAGAAGAAGTCCATATCACCGAAGAAGTGGAGGAACCTGAAAAAAAAAAAGAAGTTGAAGAAAGAGGAAGTAAGATATCTCTACTATGATTGAGATAGTCTTCCTCACCTAAGTTCTTTTCAAGTTCCTGATTCTTATGTTGTAAGATATGGTTATCATGATTCAATAAGAAAAATGATGGGATGCATCATGGCATCATAAAAGCATTGAAAGCAAGAGCTCGTGACATCATCATAGAGAAGCATGAAATATGTTTGAAGCATGGAAGTCAACTATGGAAGGATATCACTCTTGGACATTTTTAACATAGGCAACACATATGGAAAAAGAAATAAAATAAGGTCATATAGTAAAAGGCCTATCATACATTTGTCAAAAGGAAACATTTGTTGGATAGGGGATACTCTAGATCCTCAAGATTATTTGATGGAATCTTCATCGAAAGGTTCACCAATTGAGAGGGGAAGCAAGTGTTTCATCAAGAATTCTACACTTGTGTAATTCACGGGATTATGGTATGATGAAATAAGAGGCAAATCTGATCAAGGGATTGAAGCTCTTTTAAATCAAGGAAGTTTTTGAAGGAATTTTGGAAAATAAGGTATGTATTCTTACATTCAATATGGTAGAGTCATGTCATATGGTTGCATGTAACATGGATCAATTCTCTATCTTGAGAGCATAATCAAAAGGAAGGATCTCCTCCCTCGAAGGGATGAAAGAATGCATGGGTCACACATTCACTAGATGAAATCAACATAATATGTCCTAATATGTAATATGAGGTAGTTGAAATTAGGTGGAGGAATTCTAATTGGAAATTCCTGGGAATAAAATGTGTGAAGAAAGGAAGGAAGACATCATCGGATATGCAACCATAGAAAATTAAATCAACATCAAAATACCAAGAGATCTAACTAGGATATCTCCAAGAAAGATATGTAGAATCCGATGAAGTTTGAAAAAGAAAGAGACCCTTGACAATATATATCTTTGGGAGATATGTCGATATATATGTAGGATGTTGATGCAAACTAGAAGATTTCATGATGAAAGACCATTACAAAGTTAATTTTGATTTAAGTGTTCATTTCTTATTTTTGAACAAATATCTGGATGGGCTTATGCAGGGCTGTCGAGGGAAGATCTATGAATATCTTCCACCACTGATTCCCATCTAGTAAAATGAAAATATCCTTAAGGAAACATGGCATGAAGAAGGCAACATAACATGAAGGAAGGCCATATATGGAATGATGGATCACTTGTTGATGATGACATTTCTAACTCATGGATGAAAGTGATGGATGGTTTGAGCCTTATGGTGAAGTCCCAAACATGAAGACTCTTTAATAATGAAAAGAATTCCATGACATCGTGGGGAGGAGTTCTTCAAGCAATTGATTTTCCCATCATCTCCACCTGACGAATTGCTATAGGTCCCTAATTAAGAGGGAGTCTGGAAACAAGTTTTATACTTGGTGTTATCGCTCCTCAGTTTCTCAAGGTCGAGAAAGGAGACCGAAGGAGTTATCCTCAGACTAGCTTTGGATTTGGTAGCTAGCCCTACCAAATCAGAGAGGGCTCTCCCTACAATATCACAGCCAATTAAGTGTCTGGAGAGAAAAATAGATCTTAGTCTAGATATTTAGCTCAATAGGGTTTGATTTTTAGGGTTTTGCTAGATAAGAGCTCTAAACCTAGAAACTCTAAAGGTCAACTACAGACATAACTTGGGGCAAGGTAGATGCAATAAATGGCTCAATTTTTTTTTTCGTTGTAGTAATGGTGAAGAAGATGTAGCAGAGATTAAGTGGGAAAAAGCATGAATTCACTTATGAAGAAAAAAAACAACTTAAATGCTTATCTTAAACAAAAACAGAGCATACATGTGATGATTTTTGTTTTAAACTTTAGAAGATAAAGCATGTAGATGGTATATAGATAGATCTAATTATCAAATATAAATAAATTATTGGAAAAATAGAGCCACAAACCACAACACAAGAATCCCACACAAATAGTTGCAACAATCTGTTGTATTTTTGCATAAACAAGTTTGTATACAAGTCTAAGTCCGAGCTACAAATATCCAACCCTTCATTTGACTTAAATCGAGCTACATATAAATGAAAAACTACATTTCCCCTCTCAGGGGTCGAATCCATCATCATAGGAACTGTTTACATCAAAATCTCTAACCATACCTAAAACTGGGGAGGTTAGAAACCAACTCCCTATTTAGACTTAACAGACTTAGTTTGACTTTACAATCATTGATTACCATGAAATTGACATAAAATTGAACTTTATTGTCACTAGGACATTTACTTACATCATGTAAACTCTTAGGAAGACAAATTACATCAAGAGAAGTTGACTTTGACCAAACAAAACTCGAAATTTGGCTTTCTCACAGAAACGCAACGAAATACACAAAAACACAACGTGGTCTAGCAGAAGCACAACGTGGTCTTTGAGGAGATTTTTGGTGGCTTTTCTTTATCTCTCAGTTGAACTAATGGTTGGTGAAGACAGATGAGGATGTGTAGAAGACCTTTGAAGCTTCAAACCTGCAAAAACCCACCTCCAAGGCACCTAAAAATCCAATCTCCCAAGGCTACTCCAGAAGTGCGACGTGGGGTCCATAATAGTGGCAAAAACATGAAAAAATGCTAGTTTTAGGGAGGGAAACAAAAGGTAAGGAGAGTGAGATAATTTGTGGGAAATTTTTGGGAGATGGGGATTAGTTTTAGGAATAGGATGATAGTTAAATTTATCATAATATATGAGGAAAAAGGGTTGAAAAGAACACAATACAATCCTTAGCCAAAAGCGCATCAAGTAGCTAGGGTTGAGGAAGAAAAATGATTAGATGAGGTCATTTGAGTATGGGTAGTGATGGGGAATGTGTATTGAGGGTATTTAGGGATGTCTGCACTAAAAAACTAGGAAATTTGTCTTTGAACTTAAGAAAACACCAAGAAAACTAAAAGCGCAAGGAAAAACCCTAGGAAAGGGATTTCATCATTTGCTGAAAAAAATCATTGCATGAGGATTGATGAGAGGCTATACTTACTTGCTGAGAGTATCTGGAACCTGTAGATTGCTGAATGAACCCTACTGTGACTTCCTTTAAGCTCCAAACTAAAAAATGCAGTGTGTTGGCCAGAAGCGCAACGTGCTTGTTGGCAAGGGCTTGATGATGGAAAAATATGAGTTTTGAAGGCTGAGGTGAATCTCTATGGTGGAGGAGATCTCTAGGAAGATGAAATGAAGTTTTGGAATGCTTGGATGGTATCTTTATAGATTGAAAGTCGAATTTTTCTTTTGATGATGATATGACATCACATCCTTTTTTTAAAATGTGTGACGAGGTAGTGTACTGTAGCTTTATAACTTTATTTGGCAAGGTTACATCTCCATGAACGGTAAATGTACCTTTGGAATCTTTTTGAACATTTTCCCCTAATTACTAGCTCCCATGATGGTGACTAAGGTGATGGCATGACTCCCTACATGACTTATGATGACCTTACCTAATGATGACACCAAATGCATATGTGAAACCATTATTTGGAATTTGAACCTTTGAAGTATGCATGGTTATAATTTGATGACCAAAATGATGACCAAGACACTCTTTTGAAGCCCTGTCACAAGGATTGATGACATGACCATGATGGCATTTTATGACCTTGAAAATGAAGGGAGAAATAACAATACCTATACATTGACCAATGATCAAAATTTATTTGAAAATTCAATTTGAAACTATAACAGTTTGACCTACGAACCTATCAAATGACATTGAAAGAGAACATTTGATCACTGGTGACTCGTAGATACTAACACTTGGTAGAAACTTGGAAGCAAAAATTCCTAAGCCAAGAGGGGGCTTAGGTACATTTTGTCCATATGAATGAGTATGTTCCTTTATTGGAATATATATGTCCTCCCTAATGAAGAGGGAGAGATAAACACATCATTCTTGTCTTCACTTTGGAAGACAAAATGGAGGATTGGGTAAGCATCTGGAATCTGATTCTATTTGAGGATGAGTTAGAGAATCCAAGATAAGAGTAGTCGTAGAGTATTGATATTCTTTGAGGATTGGGAATCCAAGATAAGAATAGTCCTGGTGGAACCTGTGGGGGGGTATGTCCCAAGAGAGAAAATGATGAGGGTGTCTATACATCAATGGTCTCACCAGCATTGAGATAAGATCTTGTGGAGATATAAAGTTGTTATTCAAGGCCTTTCTATGTAACAATGTTGGTTGATATGATTTTATACAAATGGGTCACCAATCTGACTCTTATTATGAGAAATATTCAGACTGAGAATGACCAATTACTATTATGAATACCTCCCTAGTTAAGAGGGAGTGTTGAAAAGTGTAACTAGGTTTGGTCTTCATAATGACATGTGTAATTGTGATTGTATGTAATTGATGTAAAGAAGAAAAATAAAAATATTTTCTTAATGCTTGTCTCATGGGTTTCATGAGCAAGGAATTTTTTTTATAGTAATGGTTCCCATTATGAGCCCTTAGGATTGGTCATAAAGTCAAAGAGAGTCAAAGTCATGTGTGAAGAACCCTTCTTAGGCATGTTATATTTGTATATGAGTCAATGAAAATGTCAAATATCCCTCCAAGACAAAGCTCAAGCATATACTTCAAATCAAACTTAAATAAAATAATGAATTTGCTCCAACGGACATGTCCACTCACCCATTGTTCAGGTCGGTTTATTATGGAGGCTCAAACAACTATTAATAGGGAAAATTGGCCTCATTTCAGAACAAGAATTTCAGTCATCATAAACTCTACGATAGGAAGTGCAAAATTCATCAAGGAGGCATATAACCATGTGAAGGAAGGGAGAAGATAAACCAAGGTCTTTTATGATTGGTTTTATGCTATTTCTTATCCCATGTGTAAAGAAAGGAGGAAACATGTGTTGTAGCATAAATCGAGGAGAACCAAGGTCTGCAAGATCACTTGTGAAGTTAATTCAACAAGTCGAGTTGGAGAAGATAACTATTCAGTCCAAGCAAGGACTTTTAAGGGATTAGATCACTGTAAATCTCTCTCATGAGTGTTGTGACTAGGGCTTCCAAAGAGGTCGAAATAAGATACAGATATGAAGAAAAAGGAAGTTGAAGTTAAAGGGTAGCCGAGAAGGAGGAAGGAACAGAAGTTTGGCTATTGTTGCCCAAGATCAAGAAGGATATCATTAGGGAAGCATTGTGTCTTGGTCTTGGAGTGGCAAATAGGTCAATGCTCTTGGCTTTGGTATTCATCAACTGAAGTCTCTATAAGAAGAAGAATGTATTCGATTTTTCTCTCAAGTCGGAAAGGTTTTGGACCTGGGTGATATCCTATATTCTGTGTCTCTTGTCTCTTTATGGTTTATGCATTGTTAGTTGTTTGATAAATAATAACACTATAATAATATAAGTAAAAGAAGATCCTAATCCGAAGTAAAAAGCTTTCACAAGCAGTTATTAATAGAAAAGAAATCACTTAACCTTGATGCCCTAGATTTCTCAATACAAGATTTTACAAAGATTAAACTAGGGAAATAAAAAAATATTATCAAGGCACTTAGAGCATTAACCCCTTTGAAGGGTTTTGGATTAGGATTTTGTCTTATAACATTAGGGTTTTAGCCAACCCCTTAAAAATCCTTGGCATATGTAAAATAATAAACACTCTTGCCTCGTGTCATTTTACTATATGAAACCATGATGGAATGATCCAAGGAAAATCCATCTTTCTATTCTTCTCCCCTCGTGGCCCTTTCAAAACATAGATGCCTCATGCAAATCAGGAGGCCTTATTATGGGATGGCAAGTTGCAAATTTGTGGTATACTTAGGCCTAGGCCTCCTCGTCCTATCTTGTTACACATTCCAATTTTAGGGACTTATACCTCTCTTTTGATGGCATAAATGTATATGGTCCTTACATGGATAGGCAACCTTTATGGAAAAAAGAAAAGAAAAACAACCTTGTTTTGATTATGACGACGTTTGTATGGGAGGAGACCTAAAAACCACAGTTAGGCACTCGAAAATATGGGGTCCTTTGCTTGATGGAACCCTTTAGAAAATTTCTTCTTGGATTGCATTGACTCTACTAGCTTAGTTGATACTCTCCTTGCAAATATCCTGCCAACATGGACCAACAATAGAACAGGGGATGCATATGTACCTAAAATATTGGATCGTTTCCTTATTTCAAAAAAGAATTTGGATGTGAATCTACAAATCCGATAACATGATTCTAATGGTGGCAACTCTAATCACAAGATTATTATATTTGAATTGAAAAATGGAATCTCCAAGCCTATGGGCCCTTTCAAATCGAATCCTCATTGGTTAGAACTTCCTTCTCTCGTGGAAAGGATAAAGGAGTGGTTTCCATTCTACCCAAACTGTGGATCTTATCTCCCTCTATAATTATAGCAAAATATAAAAAAGGCTAAAATGATCATCTCTTTTTGGGCAAAGGAGGAAAAATCACAAGATGAAAAAATCCTCTTGGTAGTAAAAAATATATTTGGGACCTCGTATCCAACTCTAATCACTCCTCTTCCTTGAAGTTACATAAGTTAAATCTTAAAACCTTAGAGGAGAAAAGGAGAAACATTCTGATTGAAAAGGAAAAGGAACAGAGACTAAAAAGCAAAGCATTGTGGCTACAGGCGAGTGATGATAACACACATATTTTCATAGAATAACCAACCATAAGAAATACATTAAAATTATATGGGAAATCAATCGGGTAGATGGTTCCAAGGCCACAAATTTTAAGGATATTGCAAAGGAAGGCAACTCGTACTTCAAATCCATTTTCAAAAAGGAATATCGAGAAAATATTGAAAAAATTCTTCAAATGACAAAATTTTTTATGAGGTTTATTAATGAAGATGAGAACGTGGACCTGATGAGAGAAGTAACCAAGGCTAAACTTGAAATGGTGATGTAAAATTTTCAAACTTAGGGCCTAACAGTCTTGCAATCAAATTCTAGCTGACATGCTTCAAGTTTATTGGGGATGACCGTTTTAGGGTGATTGAATATGCAAGGATCTATGGAAGAATTATAGAATCTTTTAATGCCACCTTTTGGCCCTCGTTTGAAAATATTACAAGCCTTCCACTTTAGATTATTTTTGGAGCATATCCCTTTGCAATAGTTTCTACAAAATTATTTCAAAAATTATTGCTTTTAGTTTAAATCCCATTCTCTTTGAAAACATCTCATTAGAGAAATTTGGATTTTTGAAAGACATGCAGATTCATGAAGCCATGGGGATTGCACAAGAAAGACTCCACACCCTTCATACACAGAAAATATGGTTGTTATTCTCAAAGTATACCTCTTTGATACGTTTGATAGGATGGATTAGATCTACATAAGACTAATCCTTATTTTTTTGGGTTTCAACCCTCCTTTTGTGGATTTTTTCTTTAGTTGTATCAGTTCCTCCATGGTGATTCTTATTAATGGCTTTGCCTCTCCTTTTTTCAACCCACTGAGAGGAGTAAGGTAGGGGTGTCCTATGTCTCACCTCCTCTTCCTCCTGATTGCAGAAACCATAAGTAGGGCCTTATTGGATGCAAGAAGAAGACTGATAATAAAAGGAATTTCCATTTCTCATAACTGCTAATTATTTATCTCCTTTTTGTGGATGATATTATCATCTTCTTAGATTTGGATTATGGCAATTTATAAACTTTGAAACATAACCTAAATTATTTCTCTATGGCAATGGGTACGATGATAAATTAACTCTCTTTGGTAATTCTCTTCACCAAAATGATTTTGATTTAGTTGATGGAGTCGTCTCAAAATTTCCTACTCCGCTAGGGGATCCTTTGAAATATCAATGCTTTTATTTAAAACCAAACAATTAGAAGAAGGAAGATTCAACTTAGCTTATTATTAAAGTAGAGATCATAATAGGGAATTATTGCAATAGATGTCTTTCCAAAATAGGAAAGCTTATTCTATGCAAAGTAGTTTTGGAAAACATTTCGATCTACTAGGATTCCTTAGTTTGGAATCCAAAAGGAACACTGACCAAATTAAATAAAATCACCTTAAGGTTACTATGGGATGGAAGGAAATATTGTAGGCCCTCCACTTTAACATCATGGAATTCCATATCTTTCCCAAAATCTCTCGATGGTTGGGGTTTAAAAGACGTATCTAGGTTCTCGAAAGCACTGGCCGCTAAAGATTCCTGAAAACTCATCAATCGATAAGGAATTTGGGCTCAAGTCATGATAAAGAAAGTAAAATTCTCTCTTCCATGTTGGACTCACTCAAAAGGCCTAGGAAAATAGCACAAAACAGATATATTGGTTGATTTGATTATATCCAAGAAATCTTCCATAAAGGGAGAATAGTTAACTTCCGGCACAATCATTGACGATCTAGTCAATAAATGGGGTTGGATAATTATCCTCAGGGCAAGCCTTGTTTATGTCCCTAAAATCAACACATATTCCAATTGTACCTTGTTTCTTTGTGATTATAACAATGTTTGAAACTTAATCAGTTAGAGGTACCGGATAAATAAAACCTGCTTTTTATAAATTTTTCAACTTTAGATTTAATTGCAACATTTTTGCATGGATGCATTGGATGAAGTTTTTTCCAAAAAACCTTAGCATCAGGGTATGTCTTAATCTCATGATTGAAAATTTGTGGGTCAATACCAGGAATTTCTTCGTAAGGCCAAGCAAAAGCGTCATAAAATTCTTGAATAGGGTCATGCACGTTCAAATTTATTCATAAGAACAAGACACACCTATATGATCATTTTTCATGATTATGGGTTTTATCTAGATTTCAATGGGTGTGGTTTATGATATTTTTCCTGAATTCTCCTCGGATAAGACATCATGGACTAGAAGGGGAGTTTAAGGGTCATTGCCTATATCATGTGAAACAAGTTTCACAATGATTCTCAATAGTATAAAACTTAGGGAGAAAGGAGGAACAATGATGTTTATCATCCTAAAGTATTTCTCCTAAAGCCATAATCTCCACGAAACTTTTATTATCAAGGAAAATGTTGTCAAAAGGGTCAGGAGATAAGGTAGAAATAAGGCAGAATATTGAGAATATTGATCTATGACCGCGTTCGTTCGGTCATTACATTCAGTAGCAACTGTAGAGGCCAAATGTATTGCTTCATAAGCATATTCAATTTGATTAAGTGGCATTTGGTCACCATAAATTTTGTATTGTAATATGCGAGGTACTACCCAAGGATCATATTATCAAAGGGGTCCATGAGCACTAGTTGAAAGAACATTAATCAAAATGATAAGAGGAGAAGGGTTAGGTGGTGCGAGTGGAAAAGTTCCCATTAAAAATTAATCTTTTAAAATACCTACACCAATGTTCTCGTAGGAAAATGCAGTTTTATCTATAAAAGGTGCATTTCCAATCGAACGTGGACCCAAAGAATAATAAGCACGCTGGTCTATCATGACTATCTTAGCTTTATGAGGGAAACAAGGCACACAAAAAAGACTAGAGACCACTACATGCTTATCGTAAGTCCAACTATGGCCAAGTAAAAGGATATAGTCGAGAGTTTCATCAATGACTTCATCCTTGACAATTATCCTTTTACTTTCTAATTCAATGGGCAATGCATTTAAGATTCCATGGGGTCTAAACCCTCTACCGTTAAAATCTTTCTATGTAGTAGGTGATTGGTTGATTGAAGGGGAATCAATAACTTTCCAACAAGATATGGACATTATGCATGTTCAGCTTCCTTCTCTATGGAAATAAAAATAGATATATATTTTCATGCACAACAACATGTATTTGAAATGCAAGTTGATGTGGGAGCCTAGATACATGATTATCCAAATCAAATAATATTAGACTTGAATCTGATGGATGTATTCCATCAAGAGCTAATAATAATGGTTTTTGTTGTGTAGGGAAACTTTGAAGAACTTCGAGGGCCGACATTGCAGAAGGGCCCTAAGCCAAGTATTCTGCAATGTTGTAATTATGAATAGTCTTAGCATGTGGATTGAAAGACTACCTACATATTTCACCCTTTGGATAAGGTTTGATAACTATATCAAAACTTGGTCTCTAAATTTGTAGAGGACTAGAATCAAGTGGAGTAGACGAAGAAGGTTGATTAGTATCGTTTCTAGTAGGAGGAATATGATCTTTGATTCATGTAGCCATCGAAACAATTTCTTGACACATCATCACTTGACCAATTGAGGAAGAGGATTCATTTTGTGAAACCATTTGAGTTTCCCATGGAGGAAAAGGGCCCTTTAAAATAGCAGGTGTGCTTGAAGTGCCTTTGAGAAAATGATTAACCTCGACATGTATAGAAATTATTTTTTGTGATGATCCTCGTCACAATTAAGACAATGATATTTAGGTTTATGTTTTTCCTTGTGAGGTTAAGTTTTGGGTTTTTCATGTTGAGAGGTATTTTTCTTAGCTTTTCCTTTGCCTTTTTTCTTACTTGAAGGTTACTAAGGTTTACCAGTTGATGTGGACAAAGTTGGATTAATATTAATAATGGTAACACGAGTAGTGGTACTAGCAGGAGGAGACACATTTTTAGTCGCAAAAATGGGAGTAGTATTAGAATTGGAATGGCTATATGGTTTGCTTCCCGACTGTTGATTAAAAAAGCCAATCACATCATCAACAGTGTGAGAATTTCTAGAAGGTAATAGGGCAAGATTATTCGATGGGTGAAGAGCATAAGGATCAAATCATATAACATCTAGAATGTGAATATACATGGAGATCCAAATTTTGGGCACAAGAGATAACTCGCTCCTCAATAATAATGCCACCCATGGAAACATCACAGGTAATCGGGGACAACAATGACTTAGTGAACCAATCTGCCAATAATTGGTCTAGAATTGAGGCTTTGGTTAATCGATGTCGTCATCTCCATTGATGAATGCGAACATAAATGTGTGTGGATGTAAATTGTCATAATGAGGTTAAAATATATGTACTAGTTTTAGAATGGGCGGGCTATTGGAAATGGGTTAAAAATGTCATTTCTAGTGTGTTAAAGTCACCAAAAGATGCTTGTAGTAATTCAATGTACCACTTAGTTGCACTACCAGTAAGAGTGTGCTAGAAAAGACATAGTCAAATTGAATAATCATTAAAGGAGTTATAAGAACACCATAAATTATAATTCATTAAGTGGTTTGATGGATCTTCACCAGGTAAACTATCAATTTTTTAAATGCCCCTTGGTGACTTTACAGGAATGACTAACCCTAATAGATAATGAGAATAAGATAATTTTTAAGTCGTGATAAGTTCAATAGGTTTAAGGTTGCAAGGAATGGTAGTTGCTTGTTGAAATCAGGTTGTGGATAACTTTCCATAAGATCATAAGGTCCGACTACCAGAGGAAGGTAACCTTGAAAAGGTTGTGTCGCATACATTTGAATTCCACTAGGTTAAAATGGAGGAGGAAAACCTTGACAAGGTTGCTTTGCATGCATTTGAGGAAAACCCTAAATTGGTTGATCCAAAGGCATTTGAGGGAAACCCTGAACTGGCTGGCCTGGAGGTATTTGCAGAAATCCTTGATCAGGTTGACTCATAAGAGGAAAACCCTCTAAAGGTTGACCTATAGGAATTTGAGGTTGACCTATAAGAATATGAAATTGACCTGTAGGTTGGCCCATAGGGATTTAAGGTTTACTTAGGGATTATAATGAAGAGGAAAGAAGAGGAAAGAAAAGGCTTGTGATCAATTACAAAGCCTTGAATGAAGCTCTTTTGCTTATCAGGTATCCTCTGCCCAATAAAGAATTGTTGCTTGCCAAAATCGCTAATGCCAACGTTTTTAGCAAATTTGATCTCAAAAGTGGTTTATGGCAGATTGGCATTATTCCTGATGACAGATATAAAACTGCATTTACCGTCCCTCATGGTCAGTACCAATGGACAGTCATGCCATTTGGATTGAAAAATTCTCCCTCTGAGTTTCAGAAAAGAATGGAAGACATTTTTAGAGGGGTAGATTATATCATAGTTTATATAGATGATTTGCTTGTTTTCAGCAAAGATGTAAATAGTCATAGAATGCATCTAGAACAATTTTATCAGCTTGTTTATAAGCATGGATTATTCCTCTCAGACTTAGAAGAAAAATTCCAGATTGGTAAAGTCGGGATAGATTATTTGGGATTACACATAGAACGAGGCCATGTGGAACTTCAACCTCATATACTAACTCATCTGTTAAAGTTCCCTGGTTTTATTCCTGATATAAAGATTCTTCAAAGGTTTCTTGGATGTTTGAATTACATAAGGAACTTTTATGAAAACCAGTCTGAAGATACAAAAGTCCTTCTGAATAGATTGAAGAAGAAAGCCACCACCTAGACAGATGAAATGATAAAAGCAGTAAAAAGTATTAAGAGTAAGATTAGTAAGCTACCAAAGCTTAAACTTCCAGATACTAATCTTCCTTTTATTCTTGAAACAGATGCTTCTGATCACACTTGGGCTGCAGTATTGTTGCAGAAGCATGGAAGAAAAGAACTTGTTTGTGCCTACTGTTCAGGTACTTTTGATGACACAGAGAAGAAGTATCCCTCTTCTCATAAGGAGATACTTGCAGTAAAAAGAGGCATCAAAAGGTTTCATCTATTCCTGAAAAGTGTCAGGTTTATTGTCAGGATAGATTTGAAGCATATGAAAAGTATCTTGGAAAATAAAAGGTTATTAGAGCAAGGAAATACCAGAGTTCTGCGATGGGCATATGGCTTGAGGGGTTTGATTTTGATATAGTCTACAAGTTAGGTGCAGATAATTATCTTGTTGACATGCTTACAAGAGAAGGAGCTCAAGAAATAAAAGAGATCAAAATGTTGAGGCCGCTTCATCAAAATGAGGCATCATCTTCAAAGTCTAGTCGAGTCAGTTCAAGAGTGAGGTCAATAACAGTCTGTAGTAATTTTCATTATGAGTTTTGTTTAGAATGTCTTGCAAGACAGTTCTTAGATTTACCATTGTGTATTAGACAAGTCATACTACAAAATTGGTTTGATTATGAAGAGTCTAGATGGTCATACACTAGAGAGTTACCTTATAGGATTAGACCATGGCATGTATATTATGCATTATCTAGGGAACCAGATCCTGTATATTTTGGATGCATTCAGAATACTGACTGGACATGGGAAGACTATTTCTCTATTCATCAGAGGGCTAGGATACATGGTTCAGTTAAGATCATATTTTATGCTGTTGCAATAGACCCTGGTAATAATTGGTGGAGTCCCTGGTTTAGGTTATTCATGTTTAAGTATATGCCTAGAGCTCGTCATATTTTTGATAGGAGTTTTTCTGAATTTGTCAATATCCTTCATTGGGAAATGCATGTAGCTGTTCAAAATGACTATGTTGTAGAGTTTAACTTTGTCCACCTGAAGACAACAGTGATAGCAAATGAAGAAGACGAGTCCTTCAAGTTGGCTATAAGATTCAGAGGCTTGATATCAGTGGATGAATCAGAAAGACCTCCACATCTGTACACTTTTCCTTTCTACTGTTGCTTCAGTGAAGATGCTCCTGTATGGTTGGATGAGTCAGTTCCTTACGAAGAACTTGCTCCGGATATAGATGCTTTGATGCAACCAAATGAGAATGAGAGAAATAATGATCATGAACATGATTATGATAACAGAGCTAATAGTGATTGATTGTAAGGATCACTCATATGAAATCCTTGCATATCTTGCTTTAGTTTGTACCTATTCTACTTCTGGTTTTCGTGGGATTTAGGCCAAATAAAATCTCCACTATGTATCTACTTTATAAAAGAGCTGATGTCCTAGATTCCGACCATCATTGTACTATTCAGATAGTGTCTGATTCGGTCCCCATATGGCGTAGCCTCCAAGGGACGAGATGACAAGTGGTTTTCCCCACTTGCCCGAATCTTTAGAACTATTCATTATTTTTGCGTACATAGTCCTTTCGTGATAGACATATTGCATGATGATCTAGCCGAAAGCCTGTCTTTTGATTCCAAGTTCCCGGTAAAAGTTTTAACCGGATGACCTGCTAGGATATTATAAATACCAGCATTGTAAGCCCATTTGGTATTCAGAAAATTTGAGAGTCTTAGTATGTTTTGAGTCTGAGCTTAGTTTTCCCTGCTCTGCATCTGCGAGAAGTTTCTCGATCTGTTTGCATCACGGAAATCTGACTCTAAAATCTGTAATACATTGTCTGTAAAGTTATATAATTTGAGCCATGAATATTCCAATCTGAGCATTTTCTTATATTATATCGTGTTATAAAATTGGTATCAGAGCCATATGGTTCTTTGTCCAAGTAATTTTCTTGTCTGGTTTCCCATTTAGAAAGCATTAGTCCCTGTATTTTTTTATGAGTTGGAGTTGGCGGTAAAGCTTTGGTTGAGAGTCTTAGTATGTTTTGAGTCTGAGCTTAGTTTTCCGTGCTCTGCAAGAATAAAAGGAAGATTAGTATATGGAAGTTTAAGCTTTGGTAGCTTACTAATCTTACTCTTAATACTTCTGACTGCTTTTGTCATTTCATCTGTCCAGCTGGTGGCTTTCTTCTTCAATCTATTCAGAAGGAATTTTGTATCTTCAGACTGGTTTTCATAAAAGTTCCTTATGTAATTCAAACATCCAAGAAACCTTTGAAGAATCTTTATATCAGGAATAAAATCAGGGAACTTTCACAGATGAGTTAGCATATGAGGCTAGAGTTCCACATGGCCTCGTTCTATGTGTAATCCCAAATAATCTATCCTGACTTTACCAATCTGGAATTTTTCTTCTGATTCTGAGAGGACTAATCCATGCTTATAAACAAGCTGATAAAACTGTTCTAGATGCATTTTATGACTATTTACATCTTTGCTGAAAACAAGCAAATCATCTATATAAACTATGATATAATCTACCCCTCCAAAAATGTCTTCCATTCTTTTCTGAAACTCATAGGGAGAATTTTTCAATCCAAATGGCATGACTGTCCATTGGTACTGACCATGAGGGACGGTAAATGCAGTTTTATATATGTCAACAGGAATAATGCCAATCTACCATAAACCACTTTTGAGATCAAATTTGCTAAAAACGTTGGCATTAGTGATTTTGGCAAGCAACAATTCTTTATTAGGAAGAGGATACCTGATATGAAAAATAGCTTCATTCAAGGCTTTGTAATTGATCACAAGCCTTTTCTTTCCTCTTTTCTGTTCACTGTTCTTATTGACATAGAAGTCAGGAAAAGCCCAAGGGCTTTTGCAAGGTTCAATAAGCTTTTGCTGGATGAGCTGACCAATTTCTTCTTTACACAATTCCTGTTCTTTTGGACTCATGTGATTAGCACTAGCCTTCTGTGGCTTTGAAATGTATCCTTATTTATATGGAAGTGCAACAAAATATTTTTCTCTTGTCCAAAAGGCGTCTGGTCTATTTGCAGTAGAATCTTTTCGGAGTTTGTCAGAAATAAACTGCAATGTTTTTGGACCATGCAACTCAGCATTTTTGACAATCTTGTTGATCTTTGATAAGTCTTGCAAACTATGTTGAACCAAATCTTCTTCTTCAGGCTGAACATTCACTTTATAATCATTTGAAGTAGGAACTATAACCAAACCAACTTTTGTAGTGAAAGTAACAGATTCTGTGCCAAAAGTGACTAGCAAATATTTCTTCAAGAACTCTTGTCCCAATAAGACATCAGTGCCTGTATCAAAACTATATAAGGTAACAAAAACTTGTACATCATTCAAATAAATAGGAAAATCAGGAGCTATGTGATTAATTTCCATCAGATCTTTAGTGATAGCTCTGAACTGAAGTTTAGTAGGCTGCCAATAGTAATACGGAATAGCCCCAAACTTGCAGCAACTACTCATGGCTCCAGAATCAATCTGAGCATCCAAAGTGTAAGATTTTATACTGGGAACTTTGATCTTTATGGGAATTACAACTCTGTCTCCTACTCCCATAACATTGATCAATTCTACATTTGCCTTTGGAGTATTTTCTTCTGGAACATTTTTCATCAGCATTCTTGTCAATTTAGAATTGCATTCATCATAATCAGAAATAAGTGTTTGGAGCTTGGATGATAACTGGATCATTTCTGATCTAGTATGATCTGTGATCTGTTTCTTAAGAGTATCAATTTGATTCATACCTGTAGATTCTGTGATCTGCAAAGGTTTGAACATTGAATCGAACTCTTGCTATATGAAATCATCATCTGAAAATCTTTATTTCTTTTTCTTCTTGGATGGTAACTGGATTTCTAACTTATCTAGCTTTTCTGTCAATCTTCTTCTTGCTGTAAACTGGACTGGGTCAAGCTGTGCCAATTCAGCTTTGACTGCTGCAATCTTCACCTGTAAATCTTCTGAAGAGTGAAACATTTTTATGTCAGGAATGAAAGTTTCATCTGAGTCGGAAGACTCAGAGTCCAATACTAACTTTCCAATTTCAGGAATTTTATTATCTTCAGAGTTTGAAGAAGAACTAGAGACTTCAAAATATTCACCATCTGAATGGGAGATAAGATCCCAATCTTGTGGATTGTGGACCGTAGAAAAGATATCTACTATTTTCATTTTCTTTTTGTCTTTCTTTTCTCTGCAAGCATTGGCATAATGACCTTCTTTACCACAAATGAAGCAAACAACTTTTTTAGAAGGTTTTGTCCTTTTCCTAAATACTATCCTTCTTCCTTTGAATGATTTCTTTGAGGGATAATATTTCTTTCTTCTTGGTACATATTTATGAGGCTTGCAAGAACAAGACTTTTTTGAAACTGTTTTACTACTTTTCCTGTGACACCCAAAATCATATGTCTCTTTGAAATTATTGCAGAATTTTGTGCTAAAGTGCATTTGTTTCTTAAAATTCTTCTTAGATTTGCTTTCTGCACATTCTTTTTGCAAATTTGTTACTATCAGTTGCTGGATAGCTGCAAAAGATTGGCCTTCCAAATTTACTTTGTGGGTCTCTATATGCTGGTTAATCAAATTAGGAATTTTCCCTGGCATAGATTGAATGTAATATCTTAAATATGCAACATTGTGGGGATCATTTGCCTGATATAACAACTTATGCATTACACAAAAGTATTCATGCAAATAATCGATATTACATAACTTCTGGGAGAAGAATAATTGTGCATGATGGGATGAATCTTCCGGAACTATCCCAACAAACTCATGTTTTAAAGCATCAAATAGACCTTTTAGAGGATCATCTTCATTTTCGACTATTTGACCTTTCTCATTTTCTGCCAACTTTTCCCACCATTGTTTTAGAATACCAGTAAAAGACCAGATTATTTGAGTTACTATATCTGACCAATATGATTTTGTTTTAGCTTTTCTTTGTAATGCCCAAGCATGGACATTATGGAAAACATCAATAACTTCATTATAATCTAGACAATCAATGTTCACCAATAATGAATTCCCATATCCCCTAGAAGTAGGATTGTCTAGCCTGACTGGTGTTGACTGAAGATTCTCAGTGTATATACCAAAAGGGCTTGTAGCCGATGCTTCATGAGCAGAAGTCCCACTGGAATCTCTCTTTCCTTTATGTGGAAAATAAAAGGATTCACTTCTATCTCTTTTTGAACTTGGTTCACCTTGTGCTTGATCACCAGGGGTTCTCTGAGTAGAAGTTACTCCGAACATGGCCAAAATTGTAGGAGTAGATGGTTGGCCATTTTGTCTTATCAAAGAACTAAGACTGACATAGTTCTTAGGTAATCTGAGGCTTTCTATAGAAGGAAAGTCAGCTAATCTATTTTTCATCAATTATGTCTTGTCTTTAGCTAGACTTATTCCTTTCTGGATTCTCTCAAGTCTAAGTTTATCCATATTCTCTACCCCCTTAAAAAGAATGTGCTTTTGTTCATCAGAACTGGAAGAGAATTTTAACTTAGAACTGGATGCAACTACTTCTCGGTAATGGGGAGGAGAAGCAGGAGCAGGAAGTGCATCTCTAAGACGATCCAAAGATTTAGAGATAATACCCATATTAGATTGAATGTCATTCAATTTCTGAGTATGTTCATTTTGCATCCCCAAAACTTCATTATAACATGTGTGCATCTTTTTAATATGCTCTTTGATTTCAAGGACATCTTTGGCAATATCATCTATGTTTTTTATCATACAAACTATTTGGTAGTTTGTATAGTTATGCATCTTTTCTGAATCATTCTGTTCTTTTCTGAATCATCTTTCACAGTTCCATTCTTAAAAATCCTTCTAGAATTTCCAGGTTCTAGATGCCTTTCACTGATTTTTGCAATTATTTCTTGCTGAGCTCTAGGTAATGACAGACTTTTTATTTCTGGAATGAATATCTCCTGTTCTGTAGGAGGTTCTGTCTGGAAAGTAGAGGATGAGGATGTAGGAAGACAAAACTGACAATCATCAGTTTTATGTGATGCATATTTTTTATGGAGATTTCTTGTAGCAGGATGTCTGGCAGACAAGCTTCTAGGAACAGTTACAGCTGTCTGTGAGGATTGTGGAATAACAGATTTATTTTGGAGATCCCTACCCCTCAAAATTGAAGAAATGGAGAGAGAAGACATGGATCTCGAGAGGGATGGAGTAGTGAACCGGAGTCCAGAGGACCCATCAGGATGTTGGATGATAGATAACTGCTGAGGTTCTTTAGATGTTTGCAGTTGAGGATATTTTTGTGAGAGCGGAGTATAACTACTATTCCACTCTTCAGGTAGAGTGCATTCTGAAAAACCAATTTTCAAATGAGCAGTATTACCAGGGCCAACAATCACCCCTTCTTTAAGAGCTATATCTTTCAATTTTGGATTTAAAGGAGGCATTGAAGTAGAGATAAATCTTAAGAAAATAGAAGCATGCAACTGGGCTATTTGGGACTAAGGAGCAACATCAAAACCATAGAATTGTATATAGGCATTCAAAAAATCATTTATGTATGGATCAGTCAAGGAAACTTGATATCTGGGAATAACAGAAGACCAGGCTGGTCCATTGTTTAATGGATTTTGGAAACCTCCTAATAGAGCATCAGAGAAATTATTCATTCGTGTATCCAACACACATGCTAAACAGGAACTGTTTAGACCAGGTCTCACCAATGGATTTATTCCAAATTGTACCATACCAATATGAACATATTTATAACCATTTTCTAATCCCCATTCAACATCTTCTTTCTTTATCAGAGGACTCTGATATACTGACTGACCAGTAGATATAGGAATATTAACAGAAGTAAATCTGAATAACTAAGTTGCTTTAAACTGAAAAACTGGCATTTTATATAATTTATCAACATCAATCTCTGGAAATGTCCAGTTAGGCTGTGGCTCAAATTCTTGCACAAGAACTTTTTCATCATATAGAGTATCATTTTCTTGAGAAAGTGTGGTACATCAAAATGTCAAAATTTGTGTTCCAAGGCACATGGATTCTCGAGCCTACATAAGTGCAGTAAAAAGAACTAAAGAGGAATATCTATCCTCTAGTGTGATGTTGATGGTATTATGTAAGAACTCTGATCACTCGACCTAATATTTGACGTAGTCTAAATGGAACCCCCATAGTGTGTCTTTGATATCGCAATGGGATATCATCAACATAAGCATAATCTAGTATGCCTCTAGTTAGAGTTGTGATGTTACACTCCACCTCAACTATAGGGTTAGCATCCTCATCATAAAAAACTATCTCGATATTCTAAACAACCCACCACGCTACCTGAGATAGCCCTGGAGGCCTCACTGCTCCAACATCTGCAAAAAATAATCATAAGTTGAACCCTTGGTACACATAAAAAAATCAAAATATTGAAAAAAAATTAAAAAAAATTTATTATCGAGGTCATCCCACTGTCCTCCCGGTGGTATAGGAAGATCAATATCTCCCCTAAAATTAGTCCCTACATATGGCTAGTCATCGATCATGATAAACTACTGGCATATCCATCTGAAGAAATCAAGGATGAATGAAATATGTTTCTCGCAACCATGGCAAGGCATCAAATCGCTCCATCTCTGAAGTTGTGTATCCCTTGACACAGGAGGTCCCACCTCTATCCGCTGGCAATGAAACAATGGCACCCTCTCTAAGAAGAGATTCACCAAGATCAAACCATATCCAAATTGTTTCAACTTCACCGTTTTTCACTCGGTGAGTTGATCCTTCATGTTAAAAAACAATCTCTCGCACCAGTTAAAAACTGTTGCACTCATACAGTCAACTGCATACTGGAATTGAGATTTTCTCACCTCATGAAGGGCTTGCACCCCTCCCACTCGAGCAATAGTATAAAGGAATATCCTTAGAAATGGACCATTGACATTTTTAACGTCAAATTTTCCACTCTTTATCTTTTGAGACCCGTGTAATATTCCCAATTAGCCACGAGCTAGTTGGAATATTAAATTTTGCTTTGCTGATTTGTTTTATGAAAGAGGACAATGGAGGTCCATAATTATCCTTAATAATGAATAAATCAATGCTAATGTCAAAGAGATAGATATTGGCAGCTTAATTGAGCACTCTTAGGTGTGAAAAGGGGCTGGAACACCTTGACTTGGTCAAATTTGACCAAATCAACAACGTTGTCATGGAGGAGTGGTCATCAATGAGAGACAGCGCAGTTTTAGATGGAGATTTTTTGCATGGAAGTAGAGATATTATTGGATGGGGCTTAGGTTTTTCAAACTCATACCTTATTTAAGGAAGAGGATGGCAGCCATTGTTCATTATGTATTGGTATATGAATTTTCTAAATATATGGTATGTTTAGACATATATCTTTCTCTTGCTATTTAGTTGATATTGAGTGTTGTTTAGCACTGGGTGTTCCTGATCGAGAATCCCACCTCTTCCATTGAGAAGCTCTTGGAGGAGTCTTGTACTATATTTCCCAATATCAGGCTTAATGCCAAGCTTCATCTTTCATTTACAGTGCAGATCCTGTTGAGGGTTGAGTTGTTTTGCAGGTTGCAGCAGTAGAGACTAGATCTGGGTCATTCATTGCTCATTTTCAGTGGAGAAAGTTTCCTTTCCACTGGGAGGACAATAACGAAGGCGCTTGTGCATATTTCTAGATCTTGGCACCAAGCCAACCATTTATTTATTCCTACATCACAGTTTACTTCCAGATATGCGTTATTTCTGGAGGAGGAGTTGCAGGGTGGATTGGCACACCATTTAGAGAGCTAGTTTTCTAGTGAAAGGGATCTGCCTTTCATTTAGAGGATCTATTGGAGGAGACTATTGTATTGATCATATCATATCAGCCACACTTTCTAGATCTGTATTTTTCAGTGGATCTTCAGCCCTAGGGCCTAGATCCCCATCTTGTACATGGTGTTTTGCTGAAAACCCTTAAGAGGTTCTTTAAAGGAGGTTTTATAGTGCTCATATATGTAGTAGATCTATCTTTTGAGGCACATATCAGCCTTAGATCTGTTGTATATTCATTTTCTATAGCAATGGCTTTTAAACAGCGTTGTAGCAGTCTTCTAGCTTCTTATATATAGTAGTAACACCTCTTTTGAGGGATTTTTTCCATTGGAGGCTTGTTCTTTCTTGTTGTACATCTTATGGCCCATTATTTATGCATATTTTTCTGTTGTTATAACATATGAAAGGTCTCCATATTGGCCTATTTATTTTAAACTATGTTTTACATTATTGTTCCAGTATTTTGCACTATATTCTTGCTTTTCCCATTTGGGAATATTACAACCCATAACTGCAATGTCTGGAAATAAGTATGTCTATGCTATCACCACCTGGCCTAGATCCTGATAGCTGGAGTGAAAGTCCCCTCCTGGAAAAACCAATGATGAAATATATGTCATATACATCAATCTCTAGTTCTTGATCACCGATCACGAATACTTGGCGGTCTATGTCCCACCATCTCACCAAGTACTACAGTAGATCCACTTGGGATCGCATCCTAGGTGTTCGGAATAATTTGAGAAAAACATAGTTACACAATGCTCTTATGCAGTTTAGATCTTGAGCTACTTCTCAATCCTCAGCCTCATGGCCCCTTTATTTCTACTCTCTTTCCATGATTCTCCTGCAAAAGATAAATTAACAAGGATTAAACATATTTCATGGAGAAAATTTGGAAAAACATTGGGTGAAAATTGAGCATTTATCAAAAAAAAAATTCTCTCGACACCAGCACGTCTATCTAGAAATTTTCACATGCTGAAAGCGCGCTGGTACTTTAAGGGTCAGGGCGATCAGCATAGACCCGAGGGGTGAAACCCGCGCTGGTCGCCTGCGTGCCCTAGTTTTTCAAAGGCTGTTTAACTAGAAAAAAATGGATAAAATTGCTTGTAAATAGAGGTAAAATGCACCCAAAGGGAAGAGCTATTACCTGCAAAAGACGGATCAAAAAATGGTGGCCTAGATTGGTCGAATGGTGCGCCTGAAGTTCGAGAAAAAATGGAGGTAAAAGTTCTCTGTCAAAGTTCAAATGGTAAAGGTAATTTTTATTTTTACTTTTATCTATTAAAAGACTTTTGCCAAATATCTTTTATTACTAAAACTGTTATTTATCGTTTTATGAAGTACTTTTACCCATATTTATATATTTTTCTTGATCAATGTAACGTTTGATTGCATGTGCCGAAGCAAGTCATTATGAATCAAATTTGGTCAATGGTGAATGACGAGTTACCTTTATCGCTTTTTTAGACTCGTGAAAACAAAGGAAAAAGAACCCCCTTGAGTCAAGTTTAAGCTATTTTAGGACTCTCGAAACATGAAAATATTGTCGAGCACTTGTACTTTCGAGCTCGTTAAAATAAATGAATTGACGATTTCTCAGTATACGTTTACCCCTTTTTATGGTTGAGGTTGACTAATTAAGAAAAATGAATACCTTGGTAAAACATGATCAAGAGGTTCTCTCAGATATTGTTAAACACCATGTTAAGGCACACACATGGTGTATGAGAAGAATAAACACACACACAAGAGACTGAACACAAAATGAAAGATAAGCGTGAGGCTTTCTTATTTTTCATTATACAAAGATGTAAATTTATAGTACAATGGTGTGACTCTTGGTTTCACATTCCAAGGTCACTTGGACTCCATTGTGACTTTTCGCATTCCACACCTACCCATAGAGGATTAGGTGTTCCAACATCCCCCCTTAATCCGAAGGGGTATGTGTGAGTCCAAGAAAAGAGTTGTAATACAAATTTGCAAAGTATGCATGGCAGCACTTGGCTGAATCAACTCTCTGAAATGTTGGAAAAAAGAGGTGGTTTTAGGATGACCACAAACACTGGAACGCAATACATGTTGCAGTTCCCGGAACTCTTCCAAAACTGGCAAGAAGCTGAAGGCTTCTGCTAGAGGAATTATCCCTCATAAAAAAGGGAGACCTTCAACCTAAAAGAAGGGAGGTCTACTACCTGTGATGGTTTTAGGATTACCAACAACTCTGGAATGCTTGAAGCATTTCCTGGAACTCAACCAAAGCTAGCAAGAAGCTGAAGGCTTCTGCTAGAGGAAGTGTTCCTCATATATGAAAGAGAGACCTTCGACCTAAAAGAAGGGAGGTCTACTACCTGTGATGGTTTTAGGTTATCCACCAACCAAAGATGATGGTTTAAGGTTGTCCACCAACCGAAGGCATGCTCATGGGCATCCGTGTCTCTAGCTACATCTCTGAATCTGGAATGACGAATTGTGGCTCAGGCTCGCTTGAACTGCTGGCTACAACTCTGAACATGAAATGAGAGATTGTGGCTCAGGCTCGCTTGATCTGACGTCGAAGCTTGTACATGACCACCATTTCCCCCCCTGTCAGGGACAAGGTGAGATGATGGCGAAAACTCAACTGCTAGTTTGCTCAATATTTGTGAACAAGTTCTAACATGTGTCGTAAACATCTTCTTGGCTGCTGATGCCCATTGCCAAGAAGCGATAGATCCAAGATGAATCTTGGTTCTTGCAGGAGGCTGAGGCTTGTTTCTAAAGCATCTGTCTGGAGAATGAGTGTGCCGACCACAGTGCTTGCATGGATGAAGATCAAAACAGTGATATTTCATATGGCCAAATCGATCACAGTGTTGGCATTTTATGATCTGTGATTGTTGTTGTGGAGCAGGATCTGGAACAGCTACAGGTGAACTGTCATACATGAATCCGACACTCTAAAATATGATGGGCTTGGTGTAGTCTGGAATATGAAAGGACACATCCTTGTCATATCCAAGACCAGTTCGGTGCTTGTTGTGGACAAGCTCTTTCCAAGGTCTTATAATGGGCTTAGGAAGTGCAGGCTGAGCTGCTGCATCTGCATGTAAATCTGCTCTAGTACAAGGAACTGAATGTGAATCAACTGCAACTTTATCTTCTTTCTTCTGATGAGAGTCTTTCTCAATCTTCTGAACAATAACAGGTTCAGAATGGTGACTCTTTTATTGAAGTTCGTCTCGCTGAAGCTGAGATTCCTACTGCAAAAACTCAATCTTTTCTTGTGCATCTAGCAAACAACTTTGAATGTTACAAAGAGCATCCTTGCTCATTTTTATCATGTCATCAACATTGGAATGAATGAGGTTATTCAACAACTCTAATGCCTCATTGATTTTGGCCATTTTCAACAACTTAGGCTCAAAAAATGAAAGGGTGTCGGCTTCAACCGAAAATGCACCCATTTACAATGTGATTCAACAACAAATACAAATGACTCAAGAGAACTTCCAACTATGGAAATCTCAAAGTACAAAATCTGCTCCTCAAATGATGGAGGGCAATCAACAATTTTTCAACAACTCAAGTATTGATTGCAACTATGAAGAAGCAATACAATGTCAACGCAATACAATATCTCTGCAAAATATTTGCAGCTGAAAACACTATGCAGCTGAATTTTCCTTCAAAGAGTTGTTTTGAATGATAGCAGACTTGTCTTCAAATGTAAATTTCTTCAAAAAATCACCCTTCAAATCAATGCCACAAATCACAATGTAAATCTGCAATTTTCTCTATGTATAGTTCATCTGCTCACATGTCATTTCTCTTCCTTTCTGCTGTTCATATTCTCTTTTTGCTCTTCCTCTCTCTCTGCTGTTTTTTTTTTTCATAAATTAAAAATTAATTAAAAAAATGGGAATAAGTTAAAAAGGGAAAGAGATGAGAAAACTAAGGGAAAGGGATTATATAAAAATGGGAATAAAAATGAGATTATATATAAATGGGAATGGATTTAAAAAAAAAAAGGAAGGGAATTAACACTTTTTTTCTTTTCTTTTCTTTTTTCTTTCTTCTTCTTCTTCTTCTTTTTTTTTTTTTTTTTTTTTTTTAAATTAAAAATATGGGAATAATTAAAAATGGAAGTAATTAAAAAAAAGGTAGGGAAATTTATTTGGGTGGGGGGTATTATATGGGGGTATATTAATGGGGATGGGAGGGGGGGGGGGGCTATTAAATAAAAAATTAAAATGGGAATGTATATACGTAAGGGGGGGAGAGTTAATAAATTAAAAAACAAATTTAAAGAAGCGAGGGGGAAGTATTATATGGGAGAGACGGATATTAAAAATATAGGGGTTATATTAATGGGGGGAAGGTGGATATTAATTTTTTTATTTTTTATTTTTATTTTTTTAATTTTTTTTTTATTTATTTATTTATATTTTTTTAAATTATTAAGAATGAGCGTGTGAGGATAGGGAGTAAGGCGGATGTGGGAGGAAGTTAGAAAGATAGGAGTCGTTGTAAGGAATAGGGACGGTGTAGGTTAGTTAAAGGAGTGGCGTGGGAATCGTGAGAGGGGCGGATATTAAATTAAAATTAACGCAGATGGGTGGGGCGTTGAGAGTGAGGCCGGCGCAGGGTTGTATAACGCAGAGAGGGGAAGCGAGAGGAAGTGTGGGAGCGCTGGTTAAGGTGAGGGCATTAAGAAAGGAATAGGGCAAGGTCGATGGGGGAGTAGGCGCAGGGTGGGAAGAGCGTTAAGGTGTAGATTAGGTATTTAGAAAGGGCGTTGAAGTTTGGGGTCTTAAGGGAACGACGTAGGGAATGTGGAGTGGCCGGCTGTGAGAGCCGAGGGCAGTGAGGGGGTGGGTAGGTTAGGTATGGAGTTGCAGGTGTTTGGTAGAGTCGAGGGTGGAAGTCATAGAGGTAGGAGCTGTAGGATGAGAAGGGGAAGGCCGAAAGGCCAAGAACAGTAAAATATATATATATATATATATATATATATTTTTTTTTTTTAAACAACAGAGAAGAACAGAAAATGTATATTTTCTTCCAGTAGCGGATGAGCAAAACTGAGACTCCAGACTTTAAAGCAGCAGCAGGAAATTTCGTCAGAAATGCAAGATTTCAAGTAGTAATACACCGCAGAAAAATTTGCAGAGATTGCCAATAAAACTTTGAAATTTTTCCAGTAGCCCAACGACAGGAAAATAGACTTTAAAAATGCAGAATTTTCCAGAACATTTTAGCAGTAAAAATCCAGAAACTTGCAGAGATTTTTCAATGAAAGACTCAGGAATTTTTTTCTCAGAAACCCTCTTTAAACAGTATTCCAGCAGCTCTTGAAAATGTAGATTTTAATGAGCAGAAATTGCAGAGAAAAATTAGAATGAAAACCTTCAGATGGGCACAACTGCTTCTCTTCAAAACCAATGCCAGAATGCTGCCAATTTCTGAATGCTAGGATTTTGAATGCTGCTCCTCTTCAAAACACTTCTGAATGGCGGAAAAAACACTGCTGCAGAAACTCTGAGTGCTGCAAAAATGTCAAGAATTTTTGCAGATATGCACAGGCCATAAACACAAATGGCTCACTCAATTTGGAGTAGGGCCAGCAATTGCCCGCTCTGATACCATGCTAAACACCATGTTAAGGCACACACATGGTGTATGAGAAGAATAAACACACACACAAGAGACTCAACACAAAATGAAAGATAAGCGTGAGGCTTTCTTATTTTTCATTATACAAAGATGTAAATTTATAGTACAATGGTGTGACTCTTGGTTTCACATTCCAAGGTAACTTGGACTCCATTGTGACTTTTCACATTCCACACCTACCCATAGAGGATTAGGTGTTCCAACAGATATTATTTTCTACATTTTCGAAGTCGAGGGACTATCTATGAAAAGGGACCTTTTGGAGTTTTCTTTTTCACTTCTTTTTCAGACTCCCTAAACATGAAAAAGATGTCGAGTTACCCCTCCTTCAGACTCGTAAAAATTAAATGATAAAGGACTTGTCACCATGACAAAACTGAGTTGCTCCTTCCAAGGGCTCGTTAAACTTACTAAGATGTATTCATCTGAAGGGTGAACTTATACGCTAACCATATGGTATCCTCTTCAAGCTTTCTATCAAAAATAAAGAGGTACTCGCTAGAAATAGTGGGGGGAAATTGAAGTAAAGCATGTTTTGTATTATGTACCAAAGGCAACATGTCGCTCTTGAACATGACACTCATATGCATTTCATGTCGGGTTGGGGATATCATTCATTTTTCATTTGCCTTCCTGGGTTTTATAAATCCATTTTCCTCTCATTCGATCATCATTTGTTGTCATCATGACCTTTGATCCCATTTTGAGTAAAATTTTTCCAAACTCTGGAGTCGTGTCATCGATATGTTCAAGAGAATTCCTATTTTTAAAAGTCAAACATCATCTACTTATTTGACCCTCTCTGCAACAATTTCGAATCACTCCTATCATCTTGAGAAATCCTTTGTTTTGTGTGGATGATGTGGGAATCATTATGACTCTCCTTCGATGGGTAAATTTTTTTCGACTTCGGCTCATTATTCAGGAAGGTGGTCTAGAAACTCATTCTCAGTACCTTGGAGTTTTCATGCCTCAATATAAAGTTCTTCGCGTTCGATGACTGGTTCACATCATTGGCCTTCGATCGAATGATTCTGCAAGTGTTCGACTTTAGCTCATTCATTCACACTTGTAGATTGTGTTGTCATACCTCGAGGGACATCGTCATTATTGGTGGTTTCTATCGCACATGTTAATGGATTACCTCATTGAATGGTAATAAGGTGGTTTCTACCATGTTCAAAATCAACACATATATTCACATGGTTAGATTCATACAGTAGATAGATCGAGATAGAGATGAAGACCTTGGATCACATCTATTATTATCCAGGATGCATGGAGTTATTGAGCATTTGTGATTTTATACATGATCCTTTTTATAGAGATTGTTGCGACCATATTGTGGATCCATTTCATATGGATAGTTGCGTCCATATCATGGATTCATGTGTTATTTGATGCCTATTCATAAATGTGTTGGGAATCACGATTGTCGTTAGACCAAAACCCACAGGTGTTAGTCAATGATCACATCACCAGAGATAAGGATCAATGAGAGGCGGTTAGTCCATGTCACGAAACACACAGGGAGCGTTGGTTTATCCAATGTCCAAAAATCCCCCCCAACTTGAGCCGAGTGTGTATCGAACTCATGACCTGCACTCTGATACCACTTGTTGGGAATCATGATTGCCGTTAGACCAAAACCTACAGGTGTTAGTCAATGAAACACATGGGGAGAATTGGTTTATCCAATGTCCAACAAAATGTCATATATTGTATTGTGTTTGATTGGCAGGACTCCTGAAAATGGTTTTCCAAAGTCCTTGCCTTGGCTAATAAAGCGATTCAACAATCACTTTTAGTTCTATTTTCTTGATTTAGGGGGCATCTATAACACAATATTTCTTTGCATTCCTCAGTCCTTATCCTAAGTGTCATCTTTTGTGTCGCTCATGTCACAAATGCCACAAAGTGAAAAAATATGTGAAAACTTATTCATCTTGGATAACACGCTTAAAATATCCCTGAAGACCCAAAATAGAAATGTCTTGAATCATTTTTGCAAAAGTTTGTGAAAAATAATAATTTGAAAGCCCAACGTGGTTATCCCCTAAACAAACTCGTGCTTACCACCCTATCTCTAACTTGTGAAAAGTGTTGGCAGTGCGAGAATTCAACAATAAATTCACGCTGGTCCGCTTTAGGCAGGTTCTCCAAAAATGGAGCAGAAGCTTCTTCCTCAGAACTCTCGAGAACAGAAAACTGGTACTTGTTGGTTGAGGATATAGTCGAGTTCTCCCATTTTGAACCTTTGATATTATCTCCAAGGATTATCCTCTTTGAGATAAGGCCTTTCCTCCCTCTTTTGTGGATCCATAACCTCTCCAGCTCTGCTATAAAACAATACCATGCCTTCCCCAAATGGTTGGTCATTATGGCTGCCATTATTCTGCCTGATTGCACCTTTATGTTGTCGACTCGTGGAGAAAGGAGAATAGATTGAAGAGGTTGGCTTGGAATTGGATTTCCATTCCGAAGGAGGCCCCCAACATCAAGTCGCCGGTTGTAAGCTTCCCTTTGTTTATTTAATAATACAAAGTGTGTTTTGCTTTCCATGAAATTGTTAATATTAAATTGTTTAGTATGATGCTTCTTGATTTTTCATATGGTTTATTTTGAAATATATACATGCTAAGTCTATTTTGTTTGTCATCGTATGATATTTCTTGCAGGTATTTGAATGCAGATGGTATAGTGAGGAGCGAACCTCAAAGCGAAAGGATCAACATCAACATCAAGAAAATGATCGCATACGAGTGAGGTAGGCCACCTCACTCTCTCATGTTATTTTGATTTTAAACTAGGAAAGCTTGCATTCTTTGTCACAGTTTTTACTAGACCCACTCATTGGGCTAGAGGGATCACTTCTTCCCGAGAAGGAATTACCTGTATAACAGAGATCTGATTTTCAAATATTGGCAATGATTTCAATAGTGGTTCAACAAGGAGAAGGAAACTGATTAACAACAAGGAAAAGAGCAGCCATAAATCCCAATAGAGTAGGATGTATAATTGTTTGTACAGATTCTGTACAACCGTAGTGATTGGAGAGCAGGCTACCTTGATCTCTATGCAGACTGAAATTTCAGGTTTGTTGTTCAATTGATTAATTTATCATAGCCATTTTACTGACAATGGATATATTTTAAGTTCTGAAGATAATTTTAAATGATGAATTGATCTAGAAGAGCTCATATCCTCTACCATCACTACTTTTCCATTATGTGTGCATTAGAAAGGAAAGAGACATTGTAAGAAATATTAACAATGGACACCAATGATATAGAGTTTGATCCCTACCTCAATAGTAGCCTTCCCTATGCATGATAATAGACTTTAATAAGTGATTTATGTAGTTTTCCCATTTTCACCAGTATTTGTTTTCCAACCCTACAGCTTTCCATGGCAACCATTTTGATCTCAATCTAATCTCAGGCTCAACATTTCCTCCACTATCTTGACACCGGGTCAGGAGATGTAGCCCACACTGGGTGAACTCTGTTATAAAATGTCTCATGTTATTGAGTTGTTGATTGTCGTCATGTTTCCTCTTGCTCAAGCATGTATATGTGTTATTTTATGCTCTTTTAAAATGCAATTCTAACCACATCACATAAGTAAAATATCTTGGATCAATCTGGTAGCTGAAGGATCCCAGATCAAACCTCAATGAATTTCATATGCATAAAGTAGAGCTTTATATCCCACTCAAAATCCAACGGAATTAATAGTTTTCAGAATTTCAGGATTGGGGGGGATTGCAAAATTTACATTGGAGTTTGTCATGTACGAGGGTATGAAACTATCATTTAATCAAGAGAACGAAGCTATTTATGTACCTCAATGTTGGTGGCAATGATTGGTGAACTCCTCTATCATGACCCTATTAAAAATGTAGCTATCACTTGAAACAAAATTTCGACATGACATGTTAAGCTTTTTCTATCATAAATGCTCAAGAGTGTAATATGATGATGAAAATCCCAATTTAGGCAATTATTTTCATGATACATAGGTATTTGTTGTAGTATGATTTTTTTGGAACTCGTAGAGGCCATATAATGTCTCTTTTGTTTATGGTTCAGAGATGGATTGCACTTGGTGCTATTTTGGTTATACATAACCTTGATATGTGTGTGTGTGTGTGTGTGTGTGTGTGTGAAAATTGAATATTTGTGTATCATGGTTTGGATTCATATGGATGCACATTAATATATTTTTTTTTCTTCAAAAAATTTATACTTATGAATTTTTTGGTCTACAAGTCTTTTTTTGGTTTCTTCTTCTTCTTCATCTTCCTTGTTTTTTATTTATTTATTTTTATTATTATTATTATAATATTTATTTATTTATTTATTTATTTATTTTTTTTAATTTCTTTATTTTTTCTTATGGCTCTTGTTAATGTTTGTAGCTCAAACAACTATTTCCATGAGGGTGTGTACTTATAGAAATCATCATTAAATGTATCCTATGCTTATTCTAGAAGTTCACTTTATTAATTAATCAATATAGTGACCATTTTTTTTTTTTATTAAAGTGACTTTTAATTAATAAAGTGACTAAAGTGGGTCACTTAGTGATTTAATTAAAAGAGTGCCATTGTGTTGGAGAATCAAGTGCAATGCCTATTAATACTTGAATCTTCTTCTTGATAATTACTTGTAATGTTATATTTCTTCTTTATTACTTCTTATTTCTTCTTCATCAAGTAATTATACAAATGTTCAAAATAGAAAGATCACAATTAGACAAAGGACACTAGAAATTAGGCCAAAGGCCAGGGAAAAACTCACAAGGGGAAAACCAAAAAATATTTCTCTTGTAGAATCAAATCAAAATGAGAAATATCTAAGGTAAGACCAAGACCAAGCAACCATAAAGATACCAATTCAAACTCTCCTCCAATATTCAAAGTCAACGCTGGTAAAAATTCCTCAAATTTAGGTCACACTCAGTTTTTTGGCCTTGTAGTAGCAGCCAAATTCCATCCCTCCAATCACCTCGGAATTTCAGCCCTTTTCCACAGAAATTTATCACACGTGTGAGATGCAAACACACACAAAGGTCAAAGAGGACTTATAATAGCTCAAAATTCAAAGTGGTTAGAATTCTCTTGAACCAGGACTAGATCGAAGTGCTTGTCACCCTGATTACAACGGTGTGAATGACACTCCAATTCGAGCTCATATGGAGGAGATAGAGCTGGTCAATTTTTTGGTCAAAGTGGGCATGTGGGCCAGGATTAATGGTCCTACAAATTGATCGAGACCCAATGCACGGAATCTATCTCCCGAGAGCAGACGAATTTGTTGGATGGTTAATTTGCCCAATGACCCTTATTTTCAAAAAAATTGAAAATCACTATTTTTTCTTAATAAAGAAAAAAAATAATTAAAAATAGGCGGCGGGCCACCACCCCTGCCACCCCACGGAATATCATATATTTAAAATATATGGTGGTAGGTTGTCAAACCCCACCACCACCACAGCAGTTAAAAGGACCATGATTGAGTCGGGGCTGCGTGGAGCGTACCCTACCCACCAAACCATATAACAAAACCACGAAACCGTATCACAAGATATGTGGAGGCAATGGGAGTTGAACCCGCCCGACCCACATGGGCCGACCCCAGTATATGAGCAATCGCCCACAAATATGCCACGATCAGCACTATCTGCCAGCAAATAACGTTACAATGGTTAAATCAAAACGCAAAGTTTTAAAAATATAATGTGCTTTATATGTAAGGGGGGCCAGTGTGGTTTGAACCCCCGACCTGCTCATTCCAAATTGAGCACTAAACCAATCCGCCCAATGGTCGTTGTTAGAAAATCCGCCCAGTTTAATACTTAAATGTCGACTCATGTCATTCAACAGGAGGCCAACGGTGGATGACCGCCAAGCCAACGGACCAACAGAATGGTGAGCAGAGGAAACAAGAGCATAATGGAACCTTGAATGAGTTCCAGACATGTTGAACCATGCCCCAGGGAGAAAATTGCCCAGATGCAAGAGTGGAACCCTAAACTTGGAGAATTTTCCCCGGGAGGTAAATTTTCATTTTGTCATAATGATATCAAATTTATTGTCAAATTTCATAGAATTTCGCAGGGAGCATGATGGTGAAGTCAGATTCTCCATCTGGACAACAGATTTGCAGGTGCCCTACAACGTGGAATCTTTGAAGAATCACAAGGAATCTAAAGGATCCATGAATGCCCATATTTTGACCGTGTCATAATTTGACGAATGGATAGTCAATTTTACACTACTCAACGCCAGAAATTCAGTGGTGTAGTCAGTTTTTGCAGCTGAGCCTTTCATTTTTCGGCCATCTTCAGAAGTGAAGGTACATGAAGCAGTCATGTTATGTTTGCTTTAATTATTGCGGAAATGGTGTAGTATTATTGAGATCCTTGTTTGATACTATGTCGAGGGATCGTTATTGCCAAATTATGTGAGATGTCATTAGCTTTTCATGCTATGTATTGTAGTTGAGTGCCCCGTGTAACTATGTTAAGAGGATACCCGTTGCCACATTATGTGTGATCTTTTTAGTTTGTCATGTTAAAGGAATCGCTTCTTGTGTGAGAATTCATGTAAGCAAAACATCTCGTGGAGAGACAAGCCACTTTGTTTGAGGGCGTATGAACTTGTTATGACAAAGAGTCTTCCACGTACATCATCATCTCTTACAACATTATATGAAGCTACCTCCACTATCTTGACACTAAGCTAGGAGATGTATCCCACACCGGGTGAACTTTGTTATCAAATGCCTCATGTTCTTGAGTTGCTGATTGTCGTCATATTTCCTCTTGCTTAAGCATGCATATGTGTTATTTTATGATATTTTAAAATTCAATGCTAACCACATCATAGAAGTAAAAAGATATTGGATAAATCCGGTAGCTGAAGAATCCTAGATCAAACATCAATGAATTTCATGCAGAAAGTATAATTTTAGATCCCACTCAAAATCCAACAGACTTAATAGTTTTCAAAATTTCAGGATTGGGGGGGATTGCAATGTTTCCATTGGAGTTTGTCATGTATGAGGGTATGAAACTATAATTTAATCAAGAGCACCACTCTCTTTGTTGGTGGCAATGATTAGTGAATTCCTCTATCATGACCCTAGTAAAAATGTAGATATCACTTGAAACAAAATCTTGACGTGACATGTTAAGCTTTTTCTTTCATAAATGCTTAAGAGTGTGATATTGATGATGAAAATCCAAATGTAGGCAATGATTTTCATGATACATAGGTGTTTGTTGTAGTATGATTTTTTTGGGACTCATAGAGGTCGTATAGTGTCTCTTTTGTTTATGGTTCAGAGATGGATTGCACTTGGTGCTATTTTGGTTATACACACCCTTGCTATATGTGTGTGTGTGTGTGTGTGAAAATTTGCATATTGTGTATAATAGTTTGGATTCATATGGATGCACATTAATATATATCGTTTTCTTCAAAAAATTTATACTTATGAATTTTTTGGTCAACAAGTCTTTTTCTGGTTTTTTTTTCTTCTTCTTCCTTATTTTTTATTTTTTATTTTATTATTATTCTTATTATTATTTTTATTTTTATTTTAATATTATTATTATTATTTTATTTTTTATTTATTGTTTATCTTTTATTTATTTATTTTATTTTTTTTGAATTTATTATTATTATTATTATTTATTTTATCTTATCTATCTATTTATTTATTTATTATTTGTTATTATATATATAATTTTTTTTGCTCCTGTTAACAACTCTTTCCATGAGGGTGTCTACTTATTGAAATCATCATTAAATGTATCCTATGTTTTTTCTAGAATTTCACCTTATTAATTAATTAATAGTGACCATTTTTTTTAAAGCGACTTTCAATTAATAAAGTGAGCAAAGTGGGTCACTTAGTGATTTAACTAAAAGAGTGCCATTATGTTGGAGAATCAAGTGTAATGTCTATTAATACTTGATTATTCTTCTTGATAATTACTTGTAATGTTATATGTCTTCTTTATTACTTCTTAAGTCTTATTCATCAAGTAATTATACAAACGTTCAAAATATAAAAATCACAATTGGACAAAGACACTAGAAATTAGGCCAAAGGCCACGACAAAACCCACAAGGGGAAATCAAACAATATTTCTCTTGTAGAATTAGATCAAAATGAGATATATCCAAAGTAAGACCAGACCAAGCAACCATGAAGATACCAAGTCAAACTCTCCTCTAAGTCTCCTCCATAGTCAAAGTCAATGCTGGTCAAACCTCCTCAAATTTAGGTCAAAATAAGATTTTTGGCTTTGCAGTAGCGGCCAAATTTCATCCCTCCAATCACCTCATAATTTCAACCCTTTTCCACAAAAAAAATTCACACATGTGAGCTTGTGAAGCTAGGGTCCCCTAGGTCGAGCCTTAGTATTATTAATTTTTTTTTTTTTTTGTTAAAGCGCAAAAGGTCAAGGGGCTTTGGGGTAGGTCAAAGCTTCTCCATTTTTGTAACGGGTAAAGGGGTAAAACATGGGACTCAAACCACGTTTTTGGACCATGGTTTTGCGCGTCCAAGTAATATAAATAGGCATGTATGAGTCAAGTAAAGAGATATCAAATAGCTCATGATTATGTAATGTTGATATGATTTTGGGCAAGTAATTGGTGATTAGTCTGCGTAAGAGAAAGGCTCCTGTGGTTGTGTGCACGGAGACCTGAGGTAGATTATATAGGCTACAGGAAATGACATACAGGCTTTTATAGGCTATTAGAAATGACAAGGAGGTGGAATAAATCATGAAAGGGTAAAATCTCAGAAAGTTGACAGGTTCGTAGCAACTCCCCATATTGAAGGTGAATATTTGCTACGGAATTGTTGTAGCTTTTCATGGAGGAAGAGACAAGATTAAACCTTGGAAAAGGGAGTGCTAAAGGCATGTGTTTAGCTAATAAACATCAATAAAGAGCTTAGAACTGTCAGAAATGTCAGATGGGTAGAAAAAAAGGTGTTTTTTTCATTTGCTACCAAAGTTTGCTACAAAACTTCCCATACTCTGTTTTTTTCTACGTAATGAAGTTTTGACGAGTTTTTGGGAAGATCGGGCAGTAAGGTATTGGATGGAAAATAGTTCAAAGGTGTCCACATCATCATCCTATGAACTCATATTTTTTAGGGAGACAACTCAGCAGGTCAACACGTCAGCATACATGTGGCAAGAGCAGAACATTCCAGCACTCCAACAATTCAACACTCTGACACATCAGCAGTTAGTTGTATTCGATGAGGGTCATTAGCAGAATTTGTTGAGTTCTTAAATGATAGTAGACTCCTTTTTGTATTCAAAATCAGTTGAAACAGAAATACCCCTACAAAAGTTCCATGTTTTTTAATTTAACTATAATTAGGTCTCTTAGATGTGCATCGAGCCTAGCCCATGTGACATATTTTTGTTATGGAGATCTCACTCTACATATGTGTAAATTTTTCAATATGAAGGGGTTGATGGATGATGTGAGAGGACCAACCTTGTAAGTTTTTTTTTCTTTAGTTAATATACATTTTCAACAGACTGTCTTTTGACCTGAGATTCATTTTTGGCTCATATGTTTTTATCTCCATGTTTTGCATGATATTATCAATCTCATAGAAATTTGATTACTTGGAATTCATGTTATATGCTCCAACTTCCTTCATTTTCTATGTTTTTACTATACATGTTTTATTTCATGCAATTTTACAACCAAAATTTCCTCAACTTAAATGAAAGCAGTGTTGTTTGTAATTGATTTTCCTTAATTGACTCGATGCCTAATGGTGGTAGTCATCATATTATTTACCACCTGTAAAATCACATGAGGTATGAATATAATTGTCCATCTGATATTTTGAGTTTTATATAGAAATTTTATAAGTAATTTGAGAGGGCCCTCTCAGACTGGAAGGGCTAACTTCCAGTTAAAATTTGGTTTGAAATAGTTATTTTGGGTTGGAGTTTGACACATCCCATCATGTTCTAGCCTAGTGATAACATTATCTGCAAAGGAAGAGTGGGCCAAGGTGATTTATTATACCTGTGAAAGACACCTAATAAACCTTTGAAATATGATAATCTAACTCCTACATGACCAATGTTTCCATGGCAAACATCATCAACAAATGAGAAAATTTTTGACCACCGAGCACCTTTAGGTAAATTCATCCGGTGAGGAAAACTAGTTGACAAGTTCTGTTATTGCTTCCATTGCCTCATGGTACATGCAAGGGGGATCTTCCTCAAATATAATATTATACAGCACTATGAGGAAGCTATCGATTAGCTACTCCATGACTCCTTTGTAGCTACACTCTAAAAGCAACTTGCAGTAAATATGTATAACAGACTCCTTTGGTGTTCATGTCCAACTCATGCTAGGAAAACAATTATGAGCACATATTACATCCAACGGGTAAGCGAGCATATATAATCTATATTTCTTACCATTTTTATGGTTATTGGCATTAGTCACATGGATCTTTAACTGTTGGGCCAACAAATCTGACCAATTAAACGCTTTCCCTTCATTCACAATTTGATGCAAAAAATATTCCCATCCTTCGGGAAACATCTCAGTACTATTTTGACCATAGATTCAGAAGCATATAACAATCAAATACTAGAAATATTTTCTAAGATATTTAGTCTTATATGTATTTTTGGGTTTCTGGCGGAATTTGGATGGCTCTTTCACCCAACCTTTAATGACGAAATTTTTGCTCAGGTAACTGGTGACTACGTAGAAGTGAGAATCCATGTATGTTTCTGGCAAGGTAAAATGATACATCAACTAAAAATCATGTTCCATGAATGACGCAATCCTTTTTCCACTAACACTATTGAGGAAAATGCTCTTTGTATCTATATGTGGCATGATCCACTTGATAATGTCTACGCAAGGGAAGATTGGAAACCTGCATGAAATCTTATGCAATCCTGACTTCAGGACATTTATATAAACATGTATGTCTTCAAGATTTAATTTTAAATTTATTGTTGTGAATGCATATTTTACTGTGTGTCATGTGATATATGAATATTTATCAATGAATAGTTGAGTATCTAATATAACTAGCATGGTGACAGGGTTGTTGTCAACTACTTCATTGGTGTTTCTTTTTGTGGTGTCTTTTGAGGAAAAGCTCTTTGGATGCATGATGAAAAAAATTGACCAAAGAGATATGAGCTCAAAGAGATGCAGTACCTATAACACAATATGCAGTCATGGTGAATACAAATCAGCTCAATTAAAACAATTCATTCAAGAATATCAAAGCGCCAACTCAATGACTAAAGGAAAGGATTGTATAGTTTTTGGGCTAAAGGAGATAATTTGAGGTTCAAGAATGTTAGTTCCCTATAATAGTAGTGTATCCCATTATTTTTATTATTAGTGTAACCCCATTATTATTATTCTTGTGCCCATGTAGTCCCTATATTGTTATTATTGTGTCCCATAGGTGTATCCACATTATTTTTGTGCCCATGTGGTCCCCATATTGTTATAATGTGACCCCTTAAAATCCTATATATAGAAGGTAGGTTTTTTCATTTGTATCATCCAAGAATTTTTCATTTATATAATGTAAAGGAGGTTTCCCCCTCAAAGAGGTTGATTTCTAAGTCCTCGATCTATCCTTTCTTCTATTTTGTGAGATGGTTTCATAACATTTGGTATCAGAGCTTGGGATTATAGGGTTTTGCTTCTTCAAACACGCCATCTTGGAAGTTTTGCTATAAAAAAATTTCTACAAGGATTCTAAAGCTGAAATTTTTCCCTCGTGGAGCCTAAATATTGGTGAACCTTGTGTAAAAATTTCAAAGCTTCGTTTGCTACATTTTCAGAGATACGATTTGAGGAAGTTAGGGTTTTTGCAGCCTCTATAATTTCATCTCAAACAGGTGACCGAAGGAAAATCATCATAACTTTCATTTCCAAAATCAGATTGAAATGATGTAAAAAGTGTTCAAATTAATCACATGGAATGTAGTGTATTTTCTATCAATTTCAGAGCCAAAAGTAGAAAATAGTGACACATAGCATGACGTACAAATTCTCTCTACTGAACCAGTCTATAATTACGTCATTATGGGAGATTGGGCATAACTTTATCTTGAAGAATCCAAATTAGGTTAGCGTTATGGAATTGGAAATAAGACTCAGAGGGCTACTATAGAACCTAATTTCAAATCCTTGGGATCCAAAATCATAGATATACATCTGTTTCAATATAGAGCTCCTCAAAAGCAAGAAAAATGTGTGTATTTTTTTTTAAATTGCATAACTTTTGTTTGAAAAATCAGTTTGAAGTGATTCCGAGGGAAAATTGAAGCATTGATATCAATATTGGGTTCTAAAATTCCTCCCAAAAATAATTCCACACCCATTAATCCCTCAGAAAACTCTACTATGAGACATGAAGAGGAAGCAGTGAAACATGATACATAAAAATTATAGGACCAAGTGCAACACATTGCACTCTCACAAAGAGAAACCAAAGAAGAACTAAAACGCGAAACTAATGGTTGAAAATAATACATTGATGGTTTGAATAATAACATAAAAGGTATAGAAGCATAACTAAAAGGAAACATGGGATATTTGAAGAAATACGTGGAAGGTTTGAAGGAAGGTTTAACAAAGTTACTACAAGAAAAGCTTCCTAATGGTGAAAAGGTAGTAGAGGAAACTCATGATGAGAACAAAATAAATGTTAATCATGATTTCATAAACTCTAACATTGGATTGAAGACCCACCATATTCCAAATATTGATATGAGGAAGTTTGATGGCAAGGATCTCGGAACATGGATACTACAGATGGAGCATATTTTGAGCTTCATAATGTGCAAAACACACAAAAGGTATGCATTGCAAATTTATTTTTAGAACCCAATATATTTGTATGGTATTGATGGCTTTGCTTTCATAAAAAAATCGATACTTGGTCAATTTTTACAAAGGATGTTGGGTATGTGTTCTTTCTACGACTAGCCCCACGCGTTGTACGTTGCGTCAGGCGCAGTAGGGGGGTCATAGGGGGGAGGCAGAGCCCCCTGTTGGGGTCTGGGGCAGCGCTCCGGCAAAAAAAAAATTGGTATGCGGTCCCACTCATAAGTGGACCCACCCATGTTTTGTGCATGAGTTTGCACATGGTTTTGGGGTACGATGGTTTTCGGCCCACAGTATTGCCCGTAATGGACCCTATAACTTCTGATTATGTTCTAATCCGGGGTTAATGGATTGGGGTTTATGTATGCTCCGGCATGTATATATATGTGTTGTAACACTAAAAGGAATATAATGAAAAATCAAGCTGGTCGTCCCGATTTGGGATCCAGGGGAAAATCTCTGTGTTTATCTGTTTTATATTTTATGCTCTCGCAATTTTTTATTTTCTGTTATAAGATTCGTGTGTAGATAATTTCTGTTCAGGGTTAAAACCTACATTTGGTATCAGAGCTATTTCGGCTTCAAGGGGACGCCTTTGTTGTTGAGGGTTTTTTGCTCGGGCCTGTGGTAGACCCTGTGCAGTGGGAGATCTGCGGGATTGATTCTTGCGGTGAAAGAATATGGCGAGCGGTGGAAAGATAGAGATCGAGAAATTTAATGGTCAGAGTTTTGAGTTGTGGAAGCTCAAGATGGAGGATCTGCTGGTGGATAAAGATCAGTGGATCGCGGTAGATCCAGGTACTAAACCAACGGCAATGTCAGATGAAGACTGGAAGAAACTAGATCGAAAGGCTAAGAGCACAATACGGTTGTGTGTGTCAGATTCAGTATTGTTGAATGTATCTGGGGAAGCTACGGCGAAGAATTTGTGGGAAAAACTTGGGACTTTGTACCAATCTAAGTCTCTGGTGAATAAGTTGTTTCTGCGGAAAAAGCTGTATAACCTGAGGATGAAGGATGGAGACTCGGTGACAGAGCATCTGAATGCCTTCAATACTGTGGTAAGTCAGCTGTCATTTGTTGATATTAAAATCTCAGATGAAGATAAGTGCATCAGTTTGTTGTGCTCTCTACCAGACTCGTGGGACAGTCTGGTTATTGCAATAGGTAGTAATACAACTACCTTGAATTTTGATGACATTGTCTCAGCGTTGCTGTCGGAGGAAATGAGACGGAGAAATATGGAGGGTCAGAATGGAGATGCCTTATCTGTACGAGGAAGGTCCCAGAACAGAAACAAGAATAAGGTTTCGAGTGGGAGATCTAAATCTAGAGGGAGATCTAAATCTCCTGGAAAGTTTATAAAGGTGTGCTGGAAATGCGGAAAGGAAGGGCACTACAAAAAGGAATGCAGATCTAAAGCTCCCGAGAAAGGAAAGGGATCTGATGAAGGTCCTTCTGCAGAGGCAAAAACCACCTCGGATGAAGGTGGGGATGTGTATTTGGCTTCTTCTTCAAATACACATGTAGATCATGAGTCATGGTTGATTGACTCAGGTGCATCTTTTCACTTCACTCCCCATAGGGAGTGGTTCTGCGAGTATGAGAAATATGATGGTGGTGATGTCTTCCTAGGGGATGATAGGAAGGCTAGAATCGTCGGATGTGGAAAATACAAGCTGAAGCTACAAGGTGGAAGGATTAGAACACTTCCTAGTGTTCTGCATATTCCTGCATTGGCCAGAAATCTGATTTCTGTAAGCAAGATGGATGATGGAGGTGTAAAAACAGTGTTCGAGAAAGTGCCTGGAAGATGGTTCGGGGAGCACTGGTGTTAATGTGGGGAGTTCGGATTGGAACTATGTACAAGCTACAAGGTAGCACTGTTATTGATGGGTGTAACATTTTTGTGGTTCCTGGAAGTGGAAAGGAAATCCTAGCTGTCTTCGGAGAAAAGAACATGCTATGGAATCAAAGGCTTGGACATATTGGAGAGAAGGGCCTTCAGATACTGTATAGAAATGGTATGGTAGAAGGTATGTCTAATTGCTCTCTGGATTTTGATTTCTGTGAACATTGTGTATATGGGAAGCAGAATTGGGTGAGTTTTCCATCTGGTGCTAAGAGGGCGAACAAGATATTAGAGCTTGTGCACAGTGATGTGTTTGGACCTGTGTCAGTGCCATCACTAGGAAATTCTGTGTACTATGTTTCGTTCATAGATGACTTTTGAAGGAATACATGGATATATTTCTTGAGGAAGAAATCTGAAGTCTTTGACAAATTTAAGGAATTTAAGGCTCTGGTGGAAAACCAAACAGAGAAGAAGATAAAGGCATTAAGGACAGATAATGGTGGGGAGTTCTGCAAGAAGGAATTTGAAGAGTTTTGCAAGAAGTGTAGTATAGCACGGCAAAAGACTACTCCAAACACACCTCAACAAAACGGAGTTGCAGAAAGAATGAATAGAACGCTGATGGAAAAGGCAAGAAGCATGCTCAGTGGTACCGGGTTAGGACAAGAATCCTGGGCAGAGGCAGAGGAGACTGCATGTTACTTAGTTAACAGATCACCTTCATCAGCGTTGGAGGATAAGACTCCACATGAGGTATGGACTAGTAAGAAACCATCTCTTTCACATCTAAGGGTATTTAGATGTGATGCATATGTACATGTTCCAAAGGAGAAAAGAACCAAGTTGGGTAATAAATCTGAAAGGTGCATTTTTATTGGGTATAAGGATGGTTTAAAGGGTTACAAGCTTTGGAACCCAGAAACAAGGAAGGTTGTGTATAGCTGGGATGTGGTGTTTAGAGAGGTGAAAGATGTTTTTACACATGAATTCCTACCAAAGGAACCTAAGAAGATAGAGTTTGAGCTAAAGGAGGATCAATTAGACTCTACAACAGAAGAAGACTCAGAAGAGGAAGAGCCACAAACTCCAGCTTTGAGAAGATCATCTCGGGAAAGAAGACAACCAGAAAGGTACAGTCCATCTGCTTTCTGTTCAAATTTTTCCTTAACTATAACTAATGATGATCCCAGAACTGTCAGGGAGGCATTAGATTCAGAGGATGGAAAACTATGGAAGGAGGCCATGGTTGATGAAATGGAATCCCTGCACAAAAATGAGGCATGGGATCTAGTGGAGTTTCCAGCTGGAAGGAAGCCCATCGGGAGCAAATGGGTGTTTAAAAAGAAGATGAATGTAGAAGGCAAGGTGGAGAAATACAAAGCTCGGTTGGTAGAAAAATTTTATTCCCAGGTGTCGGGAATTGATTTTGGTGATATTTTTTCTCCTGTTGCCAAGGTTACTTCTATTAGATTACATTTATCTGTTTCTGCTGCATTTGATTTTGAGATAGAACAGATGGATGTGAAGACAACATTTCTTCACGGGGATCTAGAAGAGGAGATCTACATGAAGCAACCTGAAGGCTTTATGGTGAAGGGTAAGAAAGAACTAGTATGCAGGTTGAAGAAGTCTCTGTATGGGTTAAAACAGTCACCAAGGATCTGGTATCAAAAATTTGATACCTATATACAGGGACTTGGCTTCACCAGAAGCAAGGAGGATCACTGTGTTTATTTTAAATTAATTGGTTACCGTGTTATTTATTTGGTCTTGTATGTGGATGATATGTTGTTGATTGGAAATGACAAAGAAATTATCCAAGATTTGAAGACCCAACTGTTCTCCAAATTTGACATGAAGGATCTTGGTGCTGAAAACTATATTTTGGGCATGGAAATTAAGAGAGATCGGGCAAAGAGGAAGCTCTGGTTAAACCAGAGGAAGTATGTCGAGACTATATTGCAGAGGTTCAATATGCAGGATAGTAAACCGGTGAAAGTTCCTATTCTTGTAGGTGTAAAGCTATCTGCTGAACAGTGTCCCAAGACACAAGAAGAAGAGGAGGATATGTCTCGTGTTCCATATGCAAGTGCAGTGGGTAGCCTGATGTATGCAATGGTTTGTACTAGACCAGACATTGCACATGCAGTGGGAGTATTGAGCAGGTTTATGTCAAACCCAGGGAAGGATCATTGGACAACAGTGAAGCAGGTTTTCAGATATTTACGTGGCACTAGTGATTATGGCTTGTGCTACCAGGGAAGACCAGGATTGGAAAGAATGCTGGACATTCGTGGTTTTGTTGATGCAGAATGGGCTAGAGATCTAGACCAAAGAAGATCTACAAGTGGGTATGTGTTTATCATATTTGGAGGTGCAGTCAGTTGGATGAGTAAAAGACAGTCTGTAGTGGTTGTTTCAACTACAGAGGCAGAATACATAGAAGCCACTCATGCAAGCAAGGAAGCCATTTGGTTGCAAAGATTGTGCTCAAGTATAGGGTTGGTACAACAAGCTATAAGGATAGATTGTGATAGCCAAAGTGAAATTTTCTTGGCTAAGAACCCTTCTTATCATTCAAAGACAAAGCACATTGATGTTGAATATCACTTTGTTAGAGATATGGTTGAGGCTAAAAGGGTGTTGCTGGTAAAGGTGGACACTTTGAAGAATGTTGCAGATGCATTGACGAAGTCTGTGAGCACTCAGAAGTTCTCTTGGTGTAGAGAAACAATGGGTGTTGAAGAATTGGCCCAATGACTAAGCTCTCATGTGGCCCCCTGTGGAAAGAAAACAAGAAGTGGGATAATGTTGGGTATGTGTTATATTATTTCCACGACTAGCCCCACGTGCTGTACATTGCATCGGGTGCAGCAGGGGGGTCATAGGGGGGGCGACAGCCCCCGTTGTCAGGGTCCGAGGCAGTGCCCCGGCAAAATTTTTTTGGTATGCGGTCCCACTCATAGGTGGACCCACCCATGTTTTGTGCGTGAGTTTGCACTTGGTTTTGGGGTACGATGGTTTTCGGCCCTTGGTATTTTGTAGATCCGGTCAAGGGAACTACGGTTATGTTCTAATCCAGGGTTAATGGATTGGGGTTTATGTATGCTTTGACATGTATATATATGTGTTGTAACACTAAAAGGAATATAATGAAAAATCAAGCTGGTCGTCCCGATTTGGGATCCAGGGGAAAATCTCTGTGTTTATATGTTTTATGTTTTATGCTCTCGCTATTGTTTATTTTTCTGTTATAATATTCGTGTGTAGATGATTTCTATTTAGGGTTAAAACCTACAAAGGAAATGATAGCACATTATGAGGATACAAATAGAAACACCTTCTTTAGCCAATTGATAAATCTCAAACAAAAGTGTTCAATGGTGGAACATATTGAGGACTTCAAAAAATTGAATATCAAGGTAGCAGATATTCTAGAGGAGCATAGGAATGATGTCTTCATAGGGACTTTAAGGGATAACATCCAACATGAGGTTCACCTTTGGGAACCTGATTCATTGTAGAAGGTATTCAGGTTAGCAAGAAAAATTAAAATCAAAATTATGACAACAAGGAAGCCTATAACTCACAACTATAAATATGGAAGTGTTGCTACTCCTAGCCTTCCACAACCTACAAGGTTGATACCACAACAATTGGAAGAAAAAGGAGAAAAATGGCTATGTTACAGTTGTGATAGCAAATACACTATAGGTCATATGTGTGCTGAGAAGAAATTAATTTACATAGATTGTGAAGAGGAGGAAGAAAAGGAACAAGATAATTCAAAAGAAAATGATATACACTAGGAACCAACCATAGATAAAGAAGAAATGAATCCGGCCATAACCTGTAATGCATTGATTGGAATTACCACTTCTCAAACTCTCAATATAGAAGGATATATCAAGAAGAAAAACATAATAGTGTTGATTGATTTGGGTAGTACCCATAATTTTATTCATTATAATATATCCAAGGAATTGAATTGCTTCATATATCCAGCACCAAAGTGTCAAGTAATGGTTGCAAATGGAGGAATTGTAAATTTCTCTGTAAAGTGCCATAATATCAAGCTAACCATGGGGGAATATGTATTGAATAGTCCAATTCTTTATATTCCATTGAATGGTGTTGATGTTTTACTAGGATTTCAATGGTTACAATCCTTGGGGACTTTACCTTTCAATTTTCAAGAACTTTTCTTGAATTTTTTTGGGGAAGGAAACAAAGTTAAATTACGGGTTATTGCGGAAACCAGGAAATATAATCAGCTCTAATTTCATGACAAAGATTCAGAAGAAATAAAAACGAGGCATAATTGCATAATTATGCTCACTACACGTTCAAGCAATGGAAGATCATGTCGAGCATCAACAACAAGTTCTCCAACTCTTAAATAATAACCTCACTTTGGCAGAGAATCGAATGAAACAACAGGCATATCAACATCACAGTGAAAGAAGTTTTGATGTAGGAATCTGGATATTTTTACGGATACAACCATACAAACAAATGACCCTTAAGAAAGCTAAGACGGATAATAAATTATCACCAAAGTATTATGGTCCTTACAAGTTGTTGCAAAATATTGGCTATGGAATACAAATTGGAGCTTCGGACATCTTCCCGAGTGCACCCAGTTTTTCATGTTTCATGCTTAAATAAGGTTATAGGTGACAAGCTCCTAGCTCAAACAATATTTCCAGAACTTGACGAGGAAGGAAAAATCATATTGGAACCTGAAGTAGTCACGAAAAAAAGAACGCGATAGCTACGAAATTGATCAATTTCAGAGTATCTCATCAAGTGGAAGAACTTACGTACTAATATTCTACATGGGAGGATGATAATTTTATACAGAAGCATCCAGAACTACTCAAGCGTTGAGGACAAAATTTGTTTTAATGAGAGGGACGTGTTAGGTCCCTATAATACTAGTGTATCACTAATTGTTATTGTTAGTGTAACCCCATTATTTTTATTGATGTGCCCCTCTAGTCCCCATATTATTATTATTGTTCCCCATAGGTGTAGCCCCATTATTGTTGTGCCCATGTGGTCCCCATATTGTTATATTGTGACCCCTTAGACTCCTATATATACAAGTTAGGTTTTTTCATTCATCCAAGAATTCTTCATTTATGTAATGTAAAGGAGGTTTCCCCCTCAAAGATGTTGATTTTTAAGTCATTGATCTATATTTTCTTCTATTTTATGAGTTGGTTTTGTTGGGGTTCCCATGTTTTGGCCAGATTGGCAAGACCAAAAGATGAGACAACATCAAAACCACTTTGGGGCCTTAGGATCTAGCCCTCCTGGACCCAGGGAGGGATCTCTCCAATAAAGCAAAGAATTATGTATATCTTTGAAGCTAAAAATGAGATATTAGGCTAGGTATGAAGCACAAAGGGGGTTTAAAATGATTTGGTTGGTTGTTGGGTTGGTCATGGGATCATCAACTGAGAAGGTAATGGAAAGAAAGGAGCAACGCAGCAGGATGTTTCGGCAAAAGAAGATAGGTCGGGAAAGTGCCATCCATTGGGATATGGAGTCATGAAAGGGAATTACTTGCATAGCAACTAGGCAAGGCTTTCATAGGGCAAGTCATCTATACTAAAGGATCTTTTAGATAGATGGTGCAATGGAACAATAAGGAAAGAAGGTCAAAGAAGGAAAGGAACCGAATTTCTGTCTATAGATCAGGTCAGAGGTCATTTAACTCCAGGCCTTCTTTGACATACTCAAAGGAAATATTAAATGAAGGCACAAATGGGCAGCTTATAGATCAGACCAGAGGTCATTTAACTCCAGGTCTGCTTTAGCATGCTCCAAGGGAAAACAGAGATAGGATTTAACACAGAGCTAGAGTCTATAAATCGGAGGAGGACTTTTAACCTTCCCTGCTTTGACACCAGCTAGGACATCCAAGCAACAAACCCGAATTCATACATCAGCTAGCAGTGAATAATAGCTGCTACACTAGTTAAATTACATGCATTCTCTCTTAGATTCACAATCAGCAGAAAACATTGAAGGTAGGGAGAGCAGAAACATAGGGTACCATGCGAGGGTAAATCCTATGCCAGATTTCTGATGCCTACCAGAAGAAAATGAACAGCATGGAAAAATGTAATAAAACAATGTAGAGAGAAAAAATCACCCGTAGTAATAGACCAGGATCCAATGAAATTACTTGTTCAATTGATGTGCAAAACCAGTCACATACACTGAGCTCAATGGTTAATACTATCCAAACTTTCTCCTCCCAGCCTACTACATTACAAACTACTCTGCTACTCCCTCCCAAGACTGTTCTAACAGTCAAAATGAATCCCTCTAACTACAACAGCAACAATGCAACCCTTTACAATATGTTCTTTGGGATTCTTATAGGATAATGAATAACAACAGGAGTAGATGTACATTTAATTTGTTTCATTAAGACAGAATGGCGGAAGCGTTCACGCCCACTTTGCTTAATGGTTCTGCAGTGTTGTACTATGTAGTTTGGCTAACAGATCTCTATCAGGTCGATATTGACCTTGGATGTGTTCTTTAAAGTCCTTTTGGCTGTATGGTACTCTGTGCTGCCTTCTGGAATTAGTTAACTGGGTAGAAAATCTGCGGGCCTCCATACTCCATAACTGTTGGTTCTGACAGTCTTTTAAGGAGCTTCTGTCAGTGTAATTAACTGCTTCTGGGCTCGAGGAGGCATGGAGGCTTCAGTGGAAGGTGTGATGTCTGGAGATAAACGTCCCGCTGATATTCAAACACAGATATGGTTGTTTCGTGTGCTCTTTAGTCTTCCAACTGCGTCCTTTCCTTTTAAATAAGGATTAAAGCATTTAATCTTCAATTTGGGGCTTTAATCAACATTTAATCTCTAATGCTGATACACTGGTCGCGGCTGTACTGGCCTCTCTGTGCTCTAAACCACAGTAACTGTGATTATGGAATACAGGGTGATTAAATCACTCTGTGACAACCCTGCACAATACGATAAACTCATTAAGAAATCCAAGGAGTGGCGGAAAAAATGTTGTGAAGGCCTGCGGAATGGTGGCGGAACTATGGAGGAATGGTGAAAAATGTAGTGGAACGGTGAAAACGGGCAAAAATACTGCAAAAAATGGTGGAAGACTAGATTGATGGAGGCTTGGTGTAACGGTGCGTCGTGGGCCTTCCAATCAGGTTTGGAGGCGATGATCAACGGTGGAGGTTAAACAATGGAAAGGTTTTGGAAGCTGGGCAAAATACAAAGGAAATGGGATAATGCAATGAAAACATATGAAATGGAACTTAGGCGGTGGGACCCGGTCATGGGCAGAGGGAGATTAGATATGAACCATCGGATCCCGAGAGATCAACGGTTGCGATCTAATCGCATCAGAGCAAAGCGGGGGCTAAAACTATGATGGTTTGAGTTGCGATTAGCACTAGACTGTCAGATCGAGGTGCGATCGACGGTCACGATTGGATCGGAGGATCCCAATCGGGGGAGACAGGGGGTGACACATTGAAAACTTGCGATCGGCGATGCCCCGATTGTGCGATAGCCGTCGGATCATGGTGGTAGATCGACGGTTGGTAGGCAATCGGAGGGAGGAAAGGGGAGAAGCAATGGGCGCGATGCGATTAGTGACGGGCCATTGGATTAAAGGGAAATCGACGGCGGAGACCGAAGCAAAGGTTCACAGAACAAATTTTCAATCACATCGGAAATTTCATGGTTTACAAAGGAAAAAGATGTTCCGCTCCGATTCTCCGATGCGATTAGCGCCCAAGCCTTAAGCACTTGGTCTCGGGCATGGGGCAAATGGGGAAGTGGTTAAGGGGGCTGGCCGAAAAGGGGATTAACCTGTTACAAAGTAAAAAGTGGGTTTTTAAGTCGAAAAAAGAGGATTTTAAGGCTGAAGAGGGAATCGGTAGAGGGAAAAACGAGAATTTAAATCAAATGAAAAGATTTTGAAGGGTTTTAAAGGGAAATGGGGATGACTTAAAGGGTAAGTGGGGAATTAAGGGAGGGGAACAGATGATGAGAATAGAGGTTTAGTGGGAATAAAATAAGGGAAATGGAAGCCTTTTGGGCATTTCTCTTCACAAACAGAGAGGCTTTGTAATTGGAAACAACAGTGAGGATTCATCAAAGGACAAAGGCACAAGAAGGCTTCAAGGATGATGTGTAATCAGGGGAAATGCATTCCTTGAAGGCTCAAACAACATTTTAGCCCCCTGTTTTCTTGTCAAAAAATTCATAGGGGGATAACAGTGGCTCCACATGGGGATGGCTTCTTCTTGAAGGAGTCAAGAATTCAGAGAATAATCTTTGGAGTAGGACAGATGCCTGGTACTTGAACCATCCTTTTTCTTTCTTGGATCTGCTACCACAAATTATGAAGACATCATATCAACAGTAAAATTCTCCCAAACAACTACCTACCCAGACTAAAGTCCTAACATTTTTTCTTCTGGGTGCATTTGAACTAGCAGACCCTTTACATCATCAATTTTTTACAAACAGGAAAATAAACCTATTCTACTTCTACCCTTATTACTCCATGAGACCAAATTAGACTATTGGCCTCATAGTTTCTCTACCTACTCTAATATCTTGCTAGGATTAAACTGTCTAGCAGACTTCTTCTCTACATTCTAAGACAGAAATTGAAAAACAGCCAAGCCAGGATTAGACTGTCTAGCTTGTTGTGGGCCATGGCATAAAGACAAAATTCCTCAGGGACTGAAACTTTTGCAGAAATTAAAAACAACTAACTAAATGCTCACAGACTGAGATTTATTGAGATTTCCTACCTACCCTACTCTAACTGGACTATTTACAAGTCTAGCTTACAAACATTGTCTTCCAATGCAACCAGTCCATCAAGTGATCCCATGACTGGTCTATTCTGCTCAGCTCTTTGAGCAGGCTGGATAGGCAGGGCTGCTCCCACTCTTTCTTTTCTTCGTCAGCATCTTCAAAAAGTTTTCTTTCTGTCCGCAACATGCTGCTCAAAAATACCTTTGATCCTTCCTCAAATGTTTGCAGGAAATGAGCATAAGGATCATGAAAAGATACCTGGTTATGAATATTTGGCAGGCAGGCTTCAACCAGGATCTCTTCTTCTTCCACTAGATTGAGAAAAAGACTCTCTTGAGAAAGAGAATCTCCCTCATCTTCTTCATTTTCTGAACTGGAGGACTCATCGTATATGGCAGTGCTGTCCTCTCAGAGCCCTGAGATGTTCTGATCTGGTGGGCTGAGCTCTATGAAAAGATCTATGTATTCTTGAGCAGTGTTTTGTTCCATTGCTTCTTCCTTTTCAAGAGAAGGCTCGTTATTTTCATCTTGCTCAGGAATCTCTTCTTTGCTTTCCTCCTCATCTTCTGAAAGGAAGGACTGCCGATCTCCGATCTCTTGACACTCATCACTAATTATTTCATAACTTTCCCCATCAGTGTCATAGATAGGCTGGCTCGACCAAGTCAACCATTCTAGAGGCTCGACAGGTCTTTCTTCGTTCATATCCACATAGGAGCTTTCTGGATTTCTGCAGTCAAACTCAGGAGATGAATGAGAAGGAGTGTGTGTTCTATAAAAGACTTTAGAGGTGGACTACTGATTTAATATATGATCAATCTCTTCTTCCGTCAAAGGGGAAGATTTTCTTGTGGTTCTTTGAGCAGAAGTGCAGCAGCTCTCTGTTTCTTGTATTAGCTGATTTGGAGGCAGGATGTCTTCTTGAACCTCTTCTAGAATATCTTCAGTTGTGCTTGTAGGGAAATCTTGAGGATCTTCTAATGTTTCTTGATCTCTTTCTGATTCAAACCAATCCTCATGAACCTGATGATACTCGGTTAGACTACAAGGCTCATGAGTGGTTTCTTCTTCCACATCAGATTATGCATCTTCTATGTGGTCTCTTGTTTCCTCAATGCAGCATTCCCTATTAGCCTTTGCCAATAGGTCGTGATATTCTCTAGTCAGCATAGTACAATACATAGATAGGCAATCAGGCAGTTCCTGATCACTTTCCTCTTCGTCTTCTATAGATTCTAGAGCACCATACATGTCTTGCTCATTATCTAGGTCTTGAGTTTGTTCTTGTTCTAGAAAAGGCGTGGGCTGTTCTAAATAATCATCATTCGCATTCAGATTAGCCATATACATCTCCAGCACTTTACCAAACATGTCTTCTATTCCATTTAATTGGTCACACAAAGCATCTAGCTTTGCACCTCTGTCCATGTCTGGATCCATGTTTCTGCAAAGATGGTCACTGCGTCTTCTCAACTAGTTCAGAGTCTTCTACCAGTGGAGTCATTTGGTCTTTTGGGAGTTATGGAGTGTGGAGTCGCTAGGTGGATGAATTTGACTGTTTGGAGCAAGCTGATGTCCACCATCAGCAATTAAAAACCAATCTAGGCTAAGTGGTCTTTGCTCCCCAGTGGAGTCACCATTATGTTGGGGTTCCCATGTTTTGGCCAAATTGGCAAGAACAAAAGATGAGACAACATCACAACCACTTTGTAGCCTTAGGAGCTAGCCCTCCTGGACCTGGAGAGGGATCTCTTCAATAAAGCAAAGAATGATGTATATCTTTGAAGCTCAAAATGAGATATTAGGCTAGGTACGAAGCACAAAGGGGGTTTAAAATGATTTGGTTGGTTATTGGGTTGGTCATGGGATCATCAACTAAGAAGGTAATGGAAAGAAAGGAGCAACACAGCAGGATGTTTTGGCAAAAGAAGATAGGTCGGGAAAGTGCCATCCATTGGGCTATGGAGTCATGAAAGGGGATTACTTGCATAGAAACTAGGCAAGGCTTTCATAGGGCAAGTCATCTATACTAAAGGATCTTTTAGATAGATGGTGTAATGGAACAATAAGGAAAGAAGGTGAAAGAAGGAAAGGAACCCAATTTCTGTCTATAGATCAGGTCAGAGGTCATTTAACTCCAGGCCTGCTTTGACATACTCAAATGCAACTTTCAATGAAGGCACAAAGGGGCAGCTTATAGATCAGACCAGAGGTCATTTAACTCCAGGTCTGCTTTAGCATGCTCCAAGGGAAAACAAAGATAAGATTTAACACAGAGCTAGAGTCTATAGATCGAAGGAGGAATTTTAACCTTCCATGCTTTGACACCAGCTAGGACATCCAAGCAACAAACCCAAATTCATACATCAGCTAGCAGTGAATAATAGCTGCTACACTAGTTAAATTACATGCATTTTCTCTTATATTCATAATCAGCGGAAAACATTGAAGGTAGGGAGAGCAGAAACATAGGGTACCATGCAAGGGTAAATCCTATGCCATATTTTGGATGCCTACTAGAAGAAAATGAACAGCATGGAAAAATGTAATAAAACAATGTAGAGATAAAACATCACCCGTAGTAATAGACCAGGATCCAATGAAATTGCTTGCTCAATTGATGTGCAAAACCAGTCACATACACTGAGCTCAATGGTTAATACAGTCCAAACTTTCTCCTCCCAGCCTACTACATTAAAAATTACTCTGCTACTCCCTCCCAAGACTGTTCTAACAGTCAAAATGAATCCCTCTAACTACAACAGCAACAACACAACCCTTTACAATATGTTCTCTGGGATTCTTATAGGAGAATGAATAACAGCAGGAGTAGATGTACATTTAATTTGTTTCATTAAGACAGAATGGTGGAAGCGTTCATTCCCACTCTACTTAATGTTTCTACAGTGCTGTACTCTATAGTCTGGCTCAGAGATCTCTGTCAAGTCGATATTTACCTCGGATGTGTTCTTTGAAGTCCTTTTGGGTGTATGGTACTCTGTGCTGCCTTCTGGAATTGGTGAACTGGGTAGAAAGTCTGCGAGCCTCCATACTCCATAACTGCTGGTTCTGACAGTCTTTTAAGGAGCTTCTGTCAGTGTAATTAACTGCTTCTGGGCTCAAGGAGGCATGGAGGCTTCAGTGGAAGGTGTACTGTCTGGAGAGAAACGTCCCGCTAATATTCAAACACAGATATGGTTGTTTCGTGTGCTCTTTAGTCTTCCAACTACGTCCTTTCCTTTTAAATAAGGATTAAAACGTTTAATATTTAATTTGGGGCTTTAATCAACCTTTAATCTCTGTTGCTGATACACTGGCCACGGCTGTACTGGCCTCTCTGTGCTCTAAACCACAGTAGCTGTGATTATGGAATACAGGGTGATTAAATCACTCTGCGACAACCCTGCACAATACGATAAACTCATTAAGAAATCTAGGGAGTGGCGAAAGGAATGCTGTGAAGTCCTGCGGAATGGTGGCAGAACTGTGGAGGAATGGTGAAAAATGCAGTGGAACAGTGAAAATGGGAAAAAATACTGCAAAAATGGTGGAAGACTAGACTGATGGAGGCTTGGTGTAACGGTGCGTCGTGGGCTGTCCGATCAGGTCTGAAGGTGATGATCAACGGTGGAGGTTAAACAATGGAAAGGTTTTGGAAGTTGGGAGAAATACAAAGGAAATGGGAAAATGTAATGAAAACATATGAAATGGACCTTAGGAGGTGGGACCCAGTCATGGGCGGAGGGCGATTAGATATCAACCGTCAGATCCTGAGAGATCAACAGTTGCGATCTAATCACATTGAAGCAAAGTGGGGGCCGAAACTCTGATGGTTTGAGTTGTGATTAGCGCTAGACCGTTAGATCGAGGTGCGATCGACGGCCACGATTGGATCGGAGGATCGCAATCGTGGGAGATAGGGGGGTGACACATTGAAAACTTGCGATCGGTGATGCCCCGATTGCGCGATAGCCGTCAGATCAGGGTGGTAGATTGACGGTCGGCACGCAATCCGAGGAAGGAAAGGGGAGAAGCGATGGGCGCGATGCGATTAGCACCGAGTCGTTGGATTAAAGGGAAATCGACGGCGGAGACCGAAGCAGAGGTTCACAGAACAAAGTTTCAATCACATCGGAACTTTCATGGTTTACAAAGGAAAAAGATGTTCCGCTCCGATTCTCTGATTCGATTAGTGCCCAGGCCTTAAGTACTTGGTCTTAGGCACGGGGCATATGGGGAAGTGGTTAAGGGGGCTGGCTAAAAAGGGGCTTAACCTGTTACAAAGTAAAAAGTGGGTTTTTCATCCGAAAAAGCGGATTTTAAGGCTGAAGAGGGAATCGGTAGAGGGAAAAACGGGAATTTAAATCAAATGAAAAGATTTTGAAGGGTTTTAAATGGAAATGGGGATGACTTAAATGGTAAGTGGGGAATTAAGGGAGGGGAACAGATGATGAGAACAGAGGTTTAGTGGGAATAAAATAAGGGAAATTGAGGAATTTTGGGCATTTCTCTTCACAAACAGAGAGGTTTTTTAACTGGAAACAGTAGTGAGGATTCATCAAAGGACAAATGAACAAGGAGGCTTCAAGGATGATGTGTTTTGAGGGGAAATGCATTCCTTGAAGGCTCAAACAACATTTTTAGCCCCCTGTTTTCTTGTCAAAAAATTCATAGGGGGCTAACAGGTTTCATAACAATGAATTGCACATCGTGCAGTCTCAATGGGAAAGGGGTGAGCTGAGGCTTGAGAATGCACAAGACACAGTCTCAGTTGGGCATGTTAAGGGAGAGACTGTGCATTGTGCAGTCTCAGTGGATAGGGCTGAGGCTTAAGGCCTGGAACTCTGCAATGCGTAATTGGGCCAGTGAGTGACTACGCATTACGTAATCTTAGAGACCAAGCATGAGGGTTGAGCCTTGAATATGTGAATTGTGCAGTTGTGAGGGGCATTTATTGGCCAATATTGCACATATATGCCCGAGAAGGAGAGAGAAAAATATCAAATCCGAGTGTTGGGGTAAGAAATAATGTAGATCAAGCTGAAGGGAATTTAGATCAGTGAAAAATAAGCATAGGAAATAAGCATGTAAAAGGAAAAATGAACATGCACAAAATGACCTAGTAGCGGGGACTACTAATGGAAAAAAAGAAAAGAGAAAAGACAAATTTTGGGAAAATTAGGCAAGATTTCTCCATAATTCTTACAAAATATAGACCCCCCAGAAGCAACATTAAAAAAATATGAATACCTTGCTTTAAAATCCTTAAAATCTAACCCTGACATTGTAATATTAAAAGCAGACAAGGGAGGTGGTACAGTTCCAAAATTATTGATCATATTAGACATAGTGGGTGTTATAAAAGGCTTGATAAAAAAACCTTTAAAGAAAATTACAAAAGAAGTTTCTAATGCAATCAAAGCTATCAAATTTCATGATAATAAGACCCTCATTGAAATTTTTCCTTATACCCCTAGAATTTATGGTGCTCCTAAAATTAATAAGGAGGGGATATCCATTAGACCCATTGTAAATATTATTGGTGGTCCCACATATCATCTAGCCAAATACCTTGCCAAAAAACTAAAACCCTTTGTTGGTAACACTGAATCATTTGTCAAATAATCCACCCACTTTATCAATGAAATAAAGAACATCAAGCTTGATAAAAATGACATTTTATTTAGCTTTTATATCACTTCACATTACACTGATATCCCTATTGATAAAGCCATGCAAGTTGATCGAAAAATTATTGATCTTGACACTTCAAAACTATTTGAAATTTGCCTCAAATCCACCTTCTCTAGTTTCACGGGTGGAAAATATGAGCATAAATTTTGGAGTAGCAATGGGCTCTCCTATTTCCCCCATTATTGCCAATTTATTCATGGAAATTTTTGAAACTAAATCCCTTGAAAGTGCTCCTTTAAAACCTAAATTATGGAAAATATTTGTGGACAACACTTTCATCATATGGTATCATGGACATGAAACTTTAGAAACTTTTAAACAACATTTAAATAGTCTTTCCTCATATATAAAATTCATTATGGAAGTTGAAGTTAATTACACCCTCCCTTTCCTTTGCATTCTCATCACCAGAAATTTTAATGGCTCCTTATATCACCAAGTCTACAAGAAAAAGTCCAACACTGAACTATATCTCCATGCCTGATCTCACCATCATCCCAACCAAAAATTAGGAATCCTAAACACTCTTGCAAAAAGAGTTGTTCGAATATCGGATAAAGATCGCTTAGATAAGGAGAAATCCCATCTAATAAAGTTTTTTGTTTCAAATGGATACAAAAAACATCAGGTCATCAAGGCTCTGAATAAAGCTAACAAAAAACTTTTCACATAAACAAAAATAAATTTTTAGATAACTTCATTGGCAAAGTGAACCTCCCGTATATCCTTGGAACCACTGACAAAATTTCTCATATTCTAAATAGACAAAGAATCATGACCACCTTCAAACCTATAAATACCATCCACAACTGCCTCAATTCTATTAAATATCTCATAGATTCTAAATTCCTAAAAGGTTTTTATTTGATTCCATGTCCTTGTGGAATTACATATGTTGGGGATATTGGTAGATTCTTCAATACTCGCATCCTTGAACATTTTGTTGATATAAAACACAATCGGTCAAAAAATTTCACTTGCAAAGCATTCTAACAATAGCAAACATCATATTTGCATTGAGAAAACCTGGATCCTTGCTAAAGTCTACCACTACTTCCACAAAAAATTTAGAGAGGCATTGAAATCAATAAACACCCTAAAAACCTCAATAGGGATGAAGGTTGGATCATAAGCAAAAATTGGATTGCCACATTATTATCAAATTACTCATCTTTCAAATTCCCTGAACTTAATACCCTATAATTTTTAATTCTCACCCTAGGTGTTGTTAGTTAGCCCATATTATTCCCTTCATCATTCACAAATCAATCATATAATTAAATTAAAGATGCTAATTAATCTTCTTCTTCTTCTTTTTATCAGGAGGGAAGTCGGTAACGAGAACCATACAATCATATCTGCCACACAATATCACATTACGGTGCTACCAATGAAAACCCTCCTGGCTGGCATCGTCCCCCGCTGATAATACCTAGCAAGGTTCACAGGCTTACACTTGACGGGCACCCACGGGGTTTGAACCGATGACCTTTACAAACGAGTGCCTTAACAAAACACTCAATCACCAACAAGCCGCCACCTCGTGGGTTGATGCTAATTAATCTTAATATAGTAAGAATATATTATTTATTCTTGAAACATGAAAGAATATATTAATTATTCCTATAATATAACTACAAATAAATTTTTAATTAGTTAACCAAATATTGGGACGTTAACCATCATCATCATCATATTAAGGATATATTAATTATTCCTTAAACATATAAGAATAAATTAATTATTCTTATAATATAACTATAAATAATTTATTCATTTTAATTTTAATATATAAACAAAATTTATTAATAAATCTTTGAATACAAATTTGAAATAATACTTAAATCATATCAATTTATTAATCTGTTTAATAAAATTAATCATCTTATTAATTTTCATTGTCATTCATTTCCAAAAACCCTAAAAAAAACATTTCCCTATTTATTAAGTACTAAGGTTTTTTCAGTTTTCCATATACCTTTCTATCCTAATTATGAACCTCAGTTGTGGGTTCGAAACGTCGATCCTCAAATCAACATTAATGTGATGGATCCAGAAAATCAATTAGAACAAAAAGAAATAAGTTAATGTGACACTTACAAAATGTGAATAACGAACCAAACCAACACTTGTACAATCTAATAACAATTAAAACACCAGATACAATGAAACGAAACATGAAAAAAAACACACAAAAGCAAAAGCAACATAAAAAGCGACACATGCAAAAATTACCCATAAAAACGTCATAAACTCAGTCGAAATATCCTTGATCTGGTTGGGAATGCTAGAGCTCTGAGATATAATGTGAAAATGAGCTCTAGAGGCATCTATTATATAGATCTAGTAGGGTTATGGTTTATGACGCGCATGCCTAAAATCAAGGAAAAAGCATCACTTGTCTTAATATCAAGATTAGAAACTTAGTGCCACTTGTCAGACATCAATTAGGAAATCCCTATTTTCTAGGGATGATAATTTATCTTTTACCGAGAACTTCTAGTTCACACTGGAAAACACGACTGCACAATTCCCAGCAACCAAGGATTGTGCATTTCACTGCTTCAGTGAATTGCGCAATTTCTGGCTAAAGGGAGAAGCTCAGCGCAGTTCCTGTGCTCAAGGGTTTCCTAGCTTCAATAATTGTGCAATTCTGACCCTCAAGGCATAGCGCGGTTTCTAGAGATAGTGGACTACGCAATTCCAAGAGGAATATTGGCAGTAGGTGCAAGATCGGGGTAGGAGATGGCTTGTGTTTAAAAATGCTTAGTTAAGATCAAATCAAGTAATCACAAGAACTTCATGTGAATATAATTATTCAAAATCGGAAATAATACTTGACAACAGTGAGAGATGGGTCCTTACAGATAGCATGTAGGCTCCAAAATCAAAACATGGGAAAAATTTGGGAATGGGGTTGTAGTAGATAAAACACTTGGTGACACACTGGTATAAATCTAGTTCTTTGAATGGGTCTTGACTTTGTAACCCTGGTCTATCTCCTTAGGAAGTATTGTTCATTTTTCCAATCACCATAGCTTATTTAATTTGCTTGTGTTAAAGGTATAGTCCCATCATTCTCTTCATCGGTGGCACACTAAAAAAACGAGTCAAACTTAGTTGTTTCAATTGGGGATGAGGATTATACAGATACACAAGTGGAAAAGGGTCATCAAATTCTTGGTTTTCATCTCTAGTGTTGCTTCGCTGTTAGCAGGCCTAGACAGTACCCCAACAAAGTCACTTCGGGAACACAAACATTGCTTTGTTGCCAGCGAGCCTTGACAATACCCTGGCAGAGTTGCTTTCTTCACTTCCCTATGTAGGAATTATTTCTCTTCTTTCACCCTTAAATAATTTTTTATATTTTATTTATAGAAATTTGCATTGGAACTTATTAATTTCATGGGGCAGAAGAGGGATCCTATCTTATTGAGAGTAGAAGAGGTTGTCCCTTTAGAAAAGGATATTTATGCACCTCTAAAATAAAATCCACTTGTTTAAGTTTCCTCCCATCCTTTCTCTACTCAACTCAATTGAAAAGAAAAAATCAATCAAACATATGAAACTAATTAAAGAATCGGGTTCTAGATATAGATTCAAGCATCACAATTCTACTAAGGTTTTATCTGAGAAAGAACATATTTTCCATCCAGTATCATCGACCAAAAGAGACAAATCCCATACAAAGAGAAAGGATAAATGGAAATCCAAGCATTGGCAGTTGTACAATGTCCTCTTGAACTTTTCCATGCATGCTTCAGAGGAAAATCACAGTTTCATGCAAAATTTTATTAAAACGGAAAGGGAAGAGAAGGGAAAGAATAAAGTAAGCAACAACAAAAAGAAATCAACTAAACTAAGATGATCCTTCTCATACTAACAAGAGATAGTTTGATTTTACATAAAATGAAACTTCCAATGCACCACTGAAGCATTACCTGACCTATATGGGCGAGGGAATCAACAACAAGAAAGATAATCAAGAATAATAATTGGAAAGAAATATAAAACATGAAATGCTCCAAAATAAGAAGACCAAAAGCACAAGAAGAAAAATATTACAAGAAAGCATATGCCATACATTTTGTTAATGCATCATGGTTTTTGTATGCATTGCAACAAACTGTCATGCCATAACATTCTTTCTAAATTTCAAACTTGGAAAACATAAAGAAAGTGAAATGCTTCCATTTCGGAAATGGGCTTATGAAGTATGATTCCTCCAACCATTGAGTAATAAGATCATGAAAAATAAGCAAAGAATCAAGAGATTGAGAGATGAGTTGAATTTCAACTTTTGTGATCTAATGGTGAGGATTATTCAAAGAAATATTATCTACTTAATCATGTTTGGGACTATCATCAATAGTCTGAGAACCTAACCTAACCATCAACACAGGTTGAATTTTATCTGAGTATGAATGTTAGTTTTGTTGTGCTAATTTCATCTTCAGATTTGAAATTTATTTGCTGATATTATGCTTGATGTACATAGGTTTCCTTGTTGTTTATGTGTGTCAAAAAGGTAAATTAGCTGAGTTTTATGAGTGAATTCAAGAGCATAAAGTATGAAATAAATATGTTGAACATCAAACCATCACAATTGATCCATCAACACAGAGTTTTGATGAACGAGTTCACCCCTCTTGGGCTACATCTCCTTGGTCTAGCTTCCATGGCTTGGGCCTGTGTATTAGCTCAAAAGTGAAAATATTTTTGTTTACATTCACCTATAGCTCCTAAAACATACTCCAATGGCTCCAAAATGTCCAAAACATTTGGAAATGACTCCTCATTCTCTTAATTCGGTCTTTAGCTGATCTAGGCATGGCCTTCCCTCCTGGCAGCCCTGGTCTTCCTTTTTCTTCAAAGTGACAAATATAATTTTATAATTTCTCATCTTCCTCTACAACCTATACCAATTGATTCAGATCATGCCAATATGCTAGGAATGACTCTTCCTAAGCCAAAATTGGTCGGAAATCACTCAAGATATGGTCAATTTAATTTTCCTAGGAAATCTCCTCCAAATCTGAAGAAGACACTAGATAAAATCACCGAATTTGGGGGATCCACCGGTTTTGGGGGCACCCTTAAAACTCTGCCAAGTTAAACTCCAATTTTAATTAATGTAAAACCAAATTAATTGGGATAAGTGCGAATTAGTTAAATCCTGGATTAAAAATCGGATAAATGTTAAACGTGGCATTAATGTTAATAAATCTGAAATTTAAACTTAATCCCGTGCTTAGAAATTTCGCCCGCCTATGGTTGTATGACTTGGCCTCATGGGGAGGGGGCTGGCCCCCTCCAAACCCCCACTGTCAAATCCATATCAGTTCAAATAGTGATTGAGTGCATAGTTTGTTAAGAATCGTTGTCTTGACTTATTGGTAAAGGTTGAAAGTATGGTGGGGGAGGTCACGGGGTCGAGCCCTAACCCTGTACATACATTTTGTCAATGGAATTAACATATATTATGATAATGGACCTTAATCATAAATCCAATTCGAACTTTGGGTTAACCTTGGTCTTTGTAATATGTTTAACCATCGAAATTTGGACATTTTGTCAACAGAATTAACATATATTATGATAATGGACCTTAACCATAAATCCAATTCAGACTTTGGGTTAACCTTGGTCTTTGTAATATGTTTAACCATCGAACTTTGGAAAAAATACATAGTTCGGACTTACCATATGATTTTGGAGTTTTATAATGTTTCCACGATGTAATATGTGATGTGGAACTATAATATAGTTCTACCATAGGATATGTAAACCAACCTAACATATATTATGACAATGGACCTTAACCATAAACACAATTCAGACTTTGGGTTAACCTTGGTCTTTGTAATATGTTTAACCATCGAACTTTGGAAAAAAGACACAGTTCGGACTTACCATATGATTTTGGAGTTTGATAATGTTTCCACCATGTAATATGTAATGCGGAACTATAATATAGTTTGACCATAGGATATGTAAACCAACCTTGGCATAAAATTCGACCAAATGTTTAATGAAATTCAAACCTTGGAGAGGATCCCGGCCCCTGGCTGCACCACGTGTCAGCCTCTGGTTTGGTTTGGTTGTCCCTCATATATATATAAAAATTTGAATTAAACCTTACGAGCATATAAAATAAAATAAAAATAAAATAATAATAATAATAAAAATAAAAAATAAAATCAATTCGATGAATCCTATTGTGACCCTTGTCACAGTGTCATCGAGAAAAACTGAAAAAATATTCCTTGCATGCCGACTGGACTACCATGTCATCAACCTATCATTGTTCTGCAAATTTTTTAGTTGTTTAGGAAAACGAACAACAGGCTCTATCTTCTTCATCCAGACTCTGTTTTTGACGAAACGAATTGTGTCGAATTCCTGGCGATGAGCTCTTCGATGTCGTTCAGTTTCCAATCAATTCTAAGCACTTTCATTTTTGAGCTTTTACATTGAGCACCTGATCATAAGTGGCTCAACTGCTTGAGGTAATTCCAAGATATCAGAAGGTAGATCATCGAAGACTGGTGGTTTAGAACAATCAGTAGTGGAAGATATATATTCATTCCTTGATGAATTAATGAATACATCACAACAGCCATGATCATTAATTTCTTCATTGGAAAGAAAGGAATCCTCATGATCTGATGAATCGTTGAGTGGAGGTAATTGAGAATATGAATTCTCACTCTTTGTTTCTTTAAACTAGCCAGATGAAGGATGATAGAGATTGTAAAGAGAAGATTTTTCCTCAACCTATTTTGATGTAAGACTGACATCCCACCCTTCCTGATTGCGATCAAATTTAACATTCTCCGATACTGACTCATCAAAATATGTGACATACACGACAAGTTGTTTAAAATGTAAGGATAATGAGGAAGAGGTGAGAGAAAAGAAAAATCATCTTTCATCGCAACTACTTGTTTAGAATCAAAATCCCATACATAATCATTATGAATGATATCGCAAGTTTCTTTATTAACACCGACGTCATCCTGAAGTTGATCCTCTTGAGAATCAGAAGAAGCAATCGTAAAATTTCCATGTAATAGTTTAGAATCAAAGGGATTAGTGGAAGTAACTGATCAAGATAAATGAATATTTTTGATGAAATCATATTCGCAATCAAAACTTGTGTTCACATTTTGAACATGTGGGGTGGGAGAAGACAATGTTAGATCAACAGATTGCTTTACAAGTTCTCCAACCTCAACCTACATGAATGGAGTTATTTAATGGAAAGGAGATGAAGATACACTTGTAACAACAACTTATTCTGTCGCAAATCTAAGATCTCCATTACCGGTATATGTTGGGATACTTTCGAAATATTTTTACTCTGGTGGATTCATCGAAATGTGAAAAAGATACTCAAACTTCTCTTTCATAAAATTCCAATCAATATCACCTTAGAAAACTCATAACAGAAATGAATGTAGTGATTGTGAAAATGTTTAAGAGATTCATTAGCTACTTCTATAAGGTGAATTATGTTCTTATAAAATGATTCATAGTCATACCTATCAAAGGCATGATGAAGCTCCTTGACAAGATGTTTGAAAGAGTGAATGGAAGCAGTTGGAAATGTGTAACACCATTCCTTAACATAAGCTTTGAATGTATGGGTGAACAAGATGCAATAGTATTCTCACATTCAATTTCATAGTAAGTGCATAATTCAAGAAAGTGAGTGGTGTGCTCAATAATGGTTGTTCCACCCCCGCCATCAAAATCCAAATTTGAAAAGTCTTGGATTATACCTGAGGGAACTTTCAAATTTGCAGTTCTAGAAAAACATGGCAGGGTTAGGATTTGGAAAGAATCCATTTAAAAGATAAGGAAGGTTCAGACAAACTTCACGGGCTCATATTTTCATCTAGTGTTATTTATAGTGGCCAAAACTTTTGATAATGTTGGAAGCCGCCAACAGCTACAGGGGGTCTCCCCGATGTGAAGTCCTAATTAGACCCCACACTATTTGGAGTAGGATCCACAACTAGAATATGGTCGGTTTTTGAAGTGGTGGGTTTTAAGAGTGTGTCTTGGTTGTAATAACCGTATAGAATGATGCATACGTAAATTTGGTGGAAACAAGTGTATGAACTATGTGAAGTGCCAATTGAAATGAATGAGAATTTATATATTATTAAAGGGAAAGAGAGTGGGCCCCTTAGAAGTGTGTAATAGTACTTAGCTTGAAAGGGACATGTTATCACAAAATTGTTCCTGATGGGTTGCTCCACCAGAAAACTTAGAGTAACTCTTTCAAACCAACTTTTGACTGAGGATTAGCCTCTTCAGCCTAAGAGGGCTCTCTCAATTTATCTAATGATTTGCTTAATTAGGTATTAAAATATATGGCTAACTCTGTGAGTGTCTTAGTGTATTTTATTGCAGGTGAAAAATGGGATATATTTCACTACCATTGGGCTCATGGAGTCAGTAAGAACGAATTCAATGAAAAGTGTATCTTCTTATGGAAACTGAGGATTTTTCTATTTCAATGAAAGGGCAACACTAACACATAGAAATAATCAATAGCTCAATGCTAAAAGGAATTCAGAGCATGCATAGCATGAATTCTGAGTAATTTAACATCAAGATACTGGAAGCAAGATAAAAGGAAACATAAGACATAAACTCATTGAAACATCTCAAGAATCTCAGGTGAAGCAAAAACACAGTCACTGTCTATTACTAATATAAAAGATTTACAATAGTGGTAGTGTCAAAAGCATTCTCCAAACCTTTCTCATTCAATTTCCTATCTATAAATAGACCTCTTTTTCTTACATAGGATCTACCCAGCTGGCTATATTATCAAACCATGACTTTGACACCTAATCATAACTAAAAACTACATTTTTGGAACAAAAAAAGACACCTAGTCTCTAAAAACTTACACTTCTAATAGGACTCTATTTTACATTTATTTCGTCCACTTCTCCAGTAGTGGGACAATTACATGGATAAGGATGAGATTCTTGGGTGGAATTCTCCATCACTAGGACAATAATCTACCCATAGATTTAGGAAACAACAGTCCTATTTTTTAGGAAAAGATAAACACTGTTTTAATCCTTGTCTTCATGTTGATCTAGATAAGTGACACATATTTTGAGTAGTGAATCTATGCTAGGATGGCTCAGTATCATCTTGGATGTCTCCAGGTGGTTGGTTTTCCTTAAACATTCTTTTCAAACCTTCAAAACTCATTAAAAATACTTCACTGCAAAAAGAGAGTGGCCATAGGCAGTTTCGTAGTGAAATTTAGTAGCGTGTTTACTTCTGCCATTTAACCTCATTTTTTGCCTTCTATGTTGGTAAATATGTGTTTTTCAGGTCATATGAGCTAAATACCATTAATTTCCCTCTCAAAAGTGATTTTTTAAACAAAAAACACTCTACAAAAATTTCGTAGCGAATTTCGGCTCTCAAGCCCGGACCTCGCTACGAAACTGGCTGACTTGGCTGAAAGTGAAAAAATTTCAATTTTCTTCAAAAACTCAGCTTCTAAACCAAAATTTGTATTACCTGCAAGCTGTAAAATTAATCAAAAATATTTTAGATCAACCCATCAGCCTTTGGATATTTCATCTTCAGCAACAATAGGTTGTACATCTTTAGGTTCATCTACCAATCTAATCTTTAGTTCTTCTTGGATCATATCCATTTGGTCTTCCAACTCTTTAACATACCCTTTGAGCTTTTTTATCTCAGACTATAACCACAAATTTATTTTCCTTGTGTTTATCACCACCTTCCTCAGAGGAAGACTTCTCTTCAGCATCTTCTTGGCATTTGAAAAAGTTTTGTCATACTTTTCCAGCTGATCCTTAATTTCTTTCTCAAATTCTGCCATTAGCTATCTGTCCACCTTGGCCTCTTTTAATTCCAATTTGACATCAATTACTTCTTCCCTGACCTCTCTTAATTTCTCCTGTAAAATTTTCACTTCATTCTTTTCCTCAACCTGTTATTTTCCTTTCCTTTGTACAAAGACCTCTTCTGTTGTTGGAGATAGGTCTATGATGTTCTCTGGCTACTTACCTTCACTAACATCTTATGCTCTCTTTCTCTCCATGGAATCCTTTGCAATTTGTGACTTGGTAATTGGCTCCCTTCGCTGGAAAATGAAACCAGCTTCTTCTCCTGAAAAATCCAAATTTTTGACAGACTTACATTTATGCATTTTATTTCTATCTCCTTCAATTTCTTCTGCCTGTACAATTGGGGATTCTTCAATGTCTATTACCTAGAGGATGTCTTCAAGATTTACCTTGCCAAGGGTTTGGCTCCTGGTTACGCTCTTGTTGTTGTGTTTACTAATTCTCTATTTTTTCCTTGCAGGTGATGGTTGCGGGATATCAATCTCTGGTAGAGGTTCAACGTCAATATCCATTGGTTCCACAGGAGGTTGTCCTCCTTCTTCATTAATATTTTCTATTACAGCTGGAGATGAAGTGCTCTTTGGTTTTGAAATATTTTTAGGTGTTACTGATTCTACTTCATATCCACTCAGGAAGATAAAATATGCCCAATATATGTTTAACCTTTTTAAGTCCTCCAGTACTATCAATTTGATTAGGCCATGGTGAAAAACCGATGTTTCACTACCCTCGGCCTTGGCTTGGACCTTATCTGACATCTTTCCCAAAACTCTAAATAAAAATAATGGTAAATCAAGTGGTTTCTTACCAATGAAATGCAGAAGGAGTCTGAAGTGATAAGAGTAGACCATGTGAAACCTCCCTTCGCGGGTAAAATACATTAGGACCACAAACAATAGCTTTGCATAATTTTCTTTCATATAACCCATGGGAATGCCATTTTTCATGTCAGCCCCTATGTGATCTTTTCTGAGAAATTCTTCACAAGTTTGCATTATGAATTTTGTACCTTTGAACCGTTCCTCACCTCCTCTAAGTATTTCTATAGCTTGAGAGATAACATGAGGTGATACTGTGAAATTCAATACACCAACCTTTGAGGCTGTCCCTGTGAAATTTGTTGTGAAGTCTTTGGATATCTGAGCATGAAAACCCTGCAACTGTTGGGTGTGGAGCCTGATTATATTGTTTACTTTGTATCACAACATTGGACCGTTGTACCTTAAAAGGGGCAGCAACATTGCCTGTAATTAATCATTGCCGTGGGGGGTCTAGGGGGGGCGGTAGCGAATTTATGGAGGGCCCCCCCTAGCGGGGGGTGTCGGGGGCAGCGCCCCTGAAGCTAAAAACAGATGTAAAATTTCCTTGTAAAAGTATAGTAATTTCTAGTCAATCTGGGCCGTTCATTAGGCAAATGATCTGGCAGTAGAAGTTATGTTTAGTTTAGGGTTTTGTTCCCTAGAAGGCAACCCCTCTCTTTGTATGAGGGTATTGTATTGCGGCTGTGTATTACATGTGTATTCTCAAAGTGGGAAATAGGTAGGGGAGACTGTGAGAGAGAATAGAGGATATTACAGTGGATCTGCTGTAGGTTTTGTCTCTTCATTTTGCTGGATAATAGAAAGGAAGGACTGGCTGTTTGGGGTGGACGTAGCCCAAACTGGGTGAACCACGTATATCTGTGTCTCTTTGGTTTTATGTGTTTTGTGTGCTTGTATTTTCCGCATATTTGATGTGTTGCATTGCTCTGTAATACATAATTCTCTAACAACTGGTATCAGAGCCGAAGGTATATTTGGTTGATAAACTCGCAGGAAAGAAGGGTTCCTGGTTCGAGTGGGAGAAATGGCGAAAGATGGTAAGTTTAGGGTCGAGAAATTTAACGGCCAAAACTTCCCGCTGTGGAAGATGCAGATGGAATATTATCTGTATTAGAAAGATTTTTACCTACCATTGAGTAAAAAAACAAAGAAGCTGGTGGCCATGACAGACGCAGAATGGAACATTCTCGATAGAAAGGCACTCAGAACAGTACGGTTGTGCCTTGCGGCGTCAGTCACCTTCAATATTTCTAAGGAAACAACAACAGAGGGTTTGATGCAGACGTTGGCGAAAATATATGAAAAACCCTCGGCTTCAAACAAGGTATTTCTTATGAAACGATTATTTAATATGGAGATGTCGGAAGGTGGATCTGTTGCAGACCATTTAAATGATTTTAATATAGTTACCAGTCAGTTAAGTTCTGTAGGGGTAAACTTTGATGATGAAGTTAGAGCTTTGTTATTCTTGTGCTCATTTCCAGAGAGTTGGAATGGTTTAGTAATGGCCTTTAGTAACTCTGTCTCTAGATCCAGTACTTTAAAGTTTGATGATGTTGTCGGTGCTATCCTTAGCGAGGAAATGCGATAGAAAAGCTCCAGTGAGACATCAGGTAATACTTTGAGTGCAGAGTCTAGGGGAAGGAGAATGTAAAGAGGAAAGAGCTCAATATATCGCAGTAAATCAAGAAAAGGCAGATCCAAGTCCAGATCGGGGATAGTGTGCTGGAAATGCGGAAAGAAAGGACACCTGAAGAAAGACTGTAGATCTCGGAAGGGAAAATAAGGAGACGCGCAACAAGAAAAAAATCATGAAGCAAATATGACAGGTGATGTGTTACAAGATGCTTTGATTATTTCTTTTGAAAATGTTACTGAATCCTAGGTAGTAGATTCAGGGGCCTCATTCCATGCCACACCTGATAAGAAATATTTTCATGACTATGTTCAAGGAGATTTTGGACAAGTCCGTTTGGGTGATGATAAACCCTGTAAAATTGTTGGAATGGGCAAGGTTCTTGTAAAATATCAGAATGGAAACTAATGGCTATTAAAGGAGGTAAGGCATGTTCCAGATCTAAAGAAAAATTTGATTTCAACAGGTTAGTTAGGCGGTGAAGGTTGTGTGACAACTTTCACAGATAAAGCTTGGAAGGTCACCAAAGGAGCCCTAGTAATAGCAAAAGGCGAAAAGGTTGGTACATTGTATTTATGCAATGGTATTTATAACTATGTTAATGCTTTAACATCCAAAGGAGCAGATGCAGCATTATGGCATCATAGGCTCGGACACATGAGTGAGAAGGGGATGAAGATTATTCACTCAAGAAATTTGTTTCCAGGTTTGAAGAATGTTGATTTGGATTTATGTGAAAATTGCATTTATGGAAAACAAAAGAGAGTCAGATTTCTCAGAGTTGGGAAAGAAAAGAAGAGCGAAAAATTGGAGCTTGTGCATACAGATGTATGGGGACCTTCTCGGGTATCATCTCTCAGTGGATCTTGTTATTATGTTACGTTTATTGATGATGCAACTAGAAAAACTTGGATTTATTGTATTCAGAATAAATCTGATGTATTTGATATTTTCAAGAAATGGAAAGCTTTGGTTGAGATTGAGATAGGAAATAATTTTAAGTGTCTCAGATCAGACAATGGAGGTGAATATCGCAGCAAAGAGTTTGATAGGTACTGTTCAGAGCATGGAATTCGTAGAGAGAAGATAGTTGCAAGAACAGCACAAGAAAATGGTGTGTCAGAAAGGATGAACAAAACAATCATGGAGCATGCAAGGTGCATGAGATTGCATGCAGGATTGCTGTTGAAAATGCAACAAGATGATGGAGCTTAGTGAAAAGAAGTCGCCTTCACTAAGTGGGCCCGCAGGCTATTTTTGGCGCAAATTCTATTTTTAGACTATGTCTATTTTTTGACATATGGATCATGGTCTATGAGTTGCAGGATGCTATTTATGGATGATTGGTCAAGTTGGTAAAAATAGATGGACCTCTATTTTTAGACATTGGGCGGAATCTATTTTTAGACTGCCGGGCTAAAAATAGAACAGTCAAATATTATTAACCCTTAATAATATTTAGAATATAAGCATTATCTTATCCTCTTGGAGCACTTCAGTTTGATGCTTGGATGTGGCACATGCAGATGACAGAAGGAAATACACTTTTCCTATGGGTTAGTTGAGCTATTGCATGGTTGACTTCAGTTAGAACTCATGTGGCAGAGTTTGGTGGAGTCGATGAGACAGTTGGTGGAGTTGTGTTCGGTTTAACTTAGTTGAACTAGTTGTATTTAGTCTAACTGATAAATACACTAGTGATGAGTGGTGTGAATTAATTATTAATTAATTCACTAATTATTAACTCATAAATCAACTAAAGAATACATCAGTTAACTGCAATGCATGGACGGTTCAGTGGAGACCAGTGTTAGAGGTGGGTGAAAGGGTGAGTCTACTATCAGTTGTGACTATAGCTGTGCATGAGATTTGCACACACATTGATTGAGATTGCCAATGAGGATTGCGCAGTACAAGCCAGTGGGATTCGAACTTGGATCTCATCATTATTCATATTGGATTGCGCAGTAGAGGCAGGCAGACAGGTGGAAGAGATTTGAACTTGTGACTTGTTCATATCTGAGCTAGTTTGTGTGTAGCATGTGAGATAGTGTTGAGAGCTGTGAGGAGCTTTGTGCTATGTATTGTTACATGTTCTCTATCATTATAATATACAGATAGTTGGGGGTTTTCAGCTATTAGCTTTCCCCATTACATACTGTGTTGATATGTGTGCTTGATTATGTTTTTATGTGCGCATGCGACTGCTTCTATTTCCGCATATTGATGATCAATTGTAGAAGAGGTTATGTATTATGCATGAAGCTTAAATAGTGTGTAATCAGGATAATATCGGTGAATAATTCAGCTATTATTCAAATTTCTACATGGTATCAGAGCGAGAATTGATCATCGGATCTATTACAGTGATTACAATTTATTTCGGTAGACAGAGTCTGTAAGTGGGCCAGGTAGCCTCTGGATCCATCCTTTCTTTGAAAGGTGATATATCCAGTAAATTCCCCTACAGTTGATCTCTGTGCTAGAAATAATTTGTTCTCACAGATCAAAAGCGGTTGAGTTTTGAGCTGGTGGAATTCGAATTTGCAGCAGTGTTTTCTTGGTGTCGAAGTCAAAATGTCTTTCAACGGATTGCGATTGGAGTATGCCCTTGAGGGCAGCTCAAATTATATTGCATGGAAGGACAGGATGGAGGCGGTGTTAGATGAAAATGGGTTGAAGGAGTTCATAGATGCTGAAGTCCCAAAGCCTACTGATGCTGCTCAAGTTGAGGCTTGGCAAAAGAAGACAGCAAAATGTCGAAGGATTCTGTTGGAGGGCGTGAAGGATCACATTGTATCCAGCCTGCATGGAAAAACTTCTCCATACTTGATGTGGAAAGAATTGACAGATTTATTCCAAAGCAAGAGCGACCAGAGGAAGTTGGCGCTGAAGGATAAACTCAGAAACATGAAGATGGAGAAAGGCGATAGTATACCCAAGTACCTCACGAAGTTCACCCAATGCAGGGATGAGCTGGGAAGTGTGGGGGTGACTGTATATGAGGAGGACTTGGTGGACTTGGCTCTCCTTGGTCTTCCGAAGAGTTGGCATTCCTATCAGGAGTCTGTCAATGGTCGGGATAAATTGCCAGGATGGGAGCGACTTTGGTCGGATCTCATGCAAGAGGAGATAAGGCGGAGTACCAGGGACGGACCTTCATCAAAGACATCTGATGAAGAAAATTGCGCTTTGGCTGCCAAAGCAAAGAAGGGGAAGAGCAAGAAAGTTTCTCATTTCGGTGCGAAAGGCAAGAAGCAAGACATGTCCAAGGTGAAGTGCTTTCACTGTCACCAGCACGGACATTGTGCCACAAATTGTCCGCAAAAGAAGAAAAATAAGCATGCTGCTGGATCTGCAGTGGGAGAGGCATTAGCCTCCCAGTTTGAGCTGGATTTTTCGCTGATCGCATGCTTGGTCTCAAGTGTGATGGGATCAGTATGGTTCTTAGACAGTGGTGCGTCTTTTCACATGACAGGAGATCGAGATTTGTTTTCAGATCTGGATGAGAAAGATCTTGGAGTGCACATCGAGATGGGTGATGATGGTAGATACAGTGCGACCGGTATCGGTACCATTTCCTTTGAGAGGGAGTCTGGTATACCCTTCGTATTGAAGTAAGTGATGCATGTTCTAGGATTGAAGAAGAATCTAATCTCTGTGGCGATGTTAGAAGACAAGGGGTATGATGTTGTCTTCAGCGAGGGAAAGGCTTTCCTACGCAGTAAGACAACTGGAGAAACCCAGAAGATAGGGGTTAGAGTTAAGAACCTTTATCAATTGCAAGTAGATGGCCGTGCAGCAATGGCATGCAAGGCAGAAGGAGTGGTGAGCCGGGATGATGGCGAGCTGTGGCACCGGATATTGGGCCACCTTCACCATGGAGCTTTGAAGATACTTCCGCAGATTTCTACTGGGCTTCCTAAAGGCACTCTTGCACAGTCAGATCAGTGCAAGGGGTGTACTTTGGGAAAATTTGTGAAAGCCACCTTTCACGAGAAGGATAGTCGCGCCACGATGATCCTTGAGAGAATTCACACAGACGTGTGTGGACCTTTCTCAGTAGCTTCGACAGCAAAGCACATGTACTATGTGATCTTTGTTGATGATTTTTCTCGGAAATGCTGGATCTTCTTCATGCATAAGAAGAGCGAGACATACTCAAAGTTCTGTGAGTTCAAGGCATTGGTTGAGAAGGAATCGGGGAAGCATGTGAAGGCTCTTAGGAGCGAAAATGGTGGTGAATTCATCTCTGCCGAATTCAAGGACTTTTGCAGCGCAGAAGGAATTCGGAGAGAGCTCATAACACCTCATAACCCATAGCAGAACGGGGTTGCTGAGCGGAAGAATAGAACGATCGTGGGTGCTGCACGGGCGATGTTGCATGATCAGGGCCTACCCATTCACTTGTGGGCGGAGGCATGCAATACTGCAGTATATGTGCAGAACCGTTGTCCTCACAAGATACTTGGCATGAGTACACCCAAGGAGGCGTTTTCTGGCAAGAGGCTTGATATTTCACATTTGAGGATTTTTGGTTCACCTGTCTATATGCATGTGACGAAGGATGCCAGGAAGAAGCTGGAGCCGACCGCAGAGGTTGGGATATTTGTGGGTTACACTGATACGCCCCACAACTATCGTGTGTATTTGCCAGACAGTCGCAAGACTGTTGTGCGACGGGATATCAAATTTCAGGAGGAGAAAGCCATGAAGTGTTCGCTTGAGAGGGAGCCACACTTGCATGCAGATTAGGAGCTATTAGTTCCTAAGGATGAGCTTCAGGATGTGGATCAGCCACAAGAGGAAGTTCATGGAGTGGAATAGACCACTCATGCAGCGCCAACCATCAGAGGGCAGAAGCGCACTACAAAAGCTGAGCGACTGGCTAAAGATGCAGAAAAGGTTGTAGGACCACCTACAGCACAGCGCAGATAGAGACAGTCACCGGACCGGTACACTGGATACATGGCTCTTGTGAGAAAATGTGTTGTGACAGAGCCATCCTCTTTCGAGGAAGCTATGGAGGACCCCGCGTGGGTACATGCCATGGTGGAAGAGTATGATTCGATTGTCAGAAACAGTGCATGGGAGATTGTCCCAAGGCCGGAAGGGAAATCAGTGGTGGGTTCAAGATGGATCTACAAAGAGAAGTAGGCAACTGACGAGAGTGTGGAGAAGTACAAGGAAAGATTTGTTGCCCGAGACTTCTCACAGATAGAGGGGATCGATTATGAGGAGACCTTTGCACCTGTCGCAAGGTATTCTTCCATACGGACGATCCTAGCTCTCTCAGCGCAGATGGGGTGGCACATTCATCAGATGGATGTGAAGACTGCGTTCATCAATGGAGTCATTAAGGAGGAGGTGTACATAGAGCAACCCGAAGGTTTCGATATCTTCAGCAGTGAGTCGCATGTGTGCAGGCTCAAGAGAGCACTGTATGGGTTGAAACAAGCACCTCGTGCTTGGTACACATGGATAGACAATTATTTCACCGGACTTGGATTCTCCAAGAGTGAGGTGGATCCTAACCTGTACCAGATTGTGGTGGAGGGTAAGTTGCTAATCATTTTACTTTATGTAGATGATTTGATTTTGACGGGTGATGAGGTGTTGATACTTTCATGTAAGGAGGATCTTGCTAGAGAGTTTGAGATGAAGGACTTGGGCCTCCTTCATTATTTTCTGGGATTGGAAATTTGGCAGCGCAGTGATGGACTGTTTGTTTCTCAGGGTAAGTATGCCCAGGAGATACTGGAGAAGTTCAACATGCATGGCTGCAAGCCTATTGATACTCCTCTTCCTGGTGGTTGGAGGAAGGAGGATGCTACTTCGGCGGAGGTAGTGGATGCCACTGTTTATCGACAGTTGGTGGGTTCACTTATGTATCACAGATAAATACACGACCCGATATATGCTATGTTGTTAACCGGCTTTCACAAGCGGATGGATAAGCTACCAAGCTCTTGGAGCGGGAAAGCATGTATTGCGTTATCTTAGAGGCACATCGGGATATGGCTTGTGGTACAGACAGGAGGATGAGGTGAAGCTATGTTGCTTCACGGATGCAGATTGGGCAGGGAGCCCAACGGACAGAAAGAGCACATCTGGAGGGATCTTCAGTATCGGGTCGACAACGGTTTCTTGGTACAGCAGGAAGCAGAGATCCATGGCACTCAGTTCAGCAGAGGCTGAGTATATGGTAGCAAGCTTGGCTGCATGCGAGGCCATATGGATGAGGAAGATCCTGGTCGGATTGTTCGGGTCACACTTGGAGCCTACTGTGATTTATTGTGATAACCAGAGTTGCATTAAACTCTCGGCTAATCCAGTATTTCATGATAGATCCAAACACATCGACATCGGGTACCATCATATCAGAGATTGTGTGTAGCGGAGAATCATGTTACTTTCATACATTCCCACGGAGGATCAGGATGCTGATATCTTGACGAAGGCGCTCACCAGGAGAAAATTCGAATACCACAGAGGCAGGATAGGGGTTGCAGATAATCCATATCTTGTTGAGAGGAAGTGTTGAAAATGCAACAAGATGATGGAGCTTAGTGAAAAGAAGTCGCCTTCACTAAGTGGGCCCGCAGGCTATTTTTGGCGCAAAGTCTATTTTTAGACTATGTCTATTTTTAGACATATGGATCATGGTATATGAGTTGCAGGATGCTATTTATGGATGATTGGTCAAGTTGGTAAAAATAGATGGACCTCTATTTTTAGACATTGGGCGGTTTCTATTTTTAGACTGTCGAGCTAAAAATAGAGCAGTCAAATATTATTAACCCTTAATAATATTTAGACTTTAAACATTATCTTATCCTCTTGGAGCACTTCAGTTTGATGCTTGGATGTGGCACATGCAGCTGACAGAAGGAAATACGCTTTTCCTAAGGGTTAGTTGAGCTATTGCATGGTTGACTTCAGTTAGAACTCATGTGGCAGAGTTTGGTGGAGTTGATGGAGTTGTGTTCGGTTTAACTTAGTTGAACTAGTTGTATTTAGTCTAACTGATAAATACACTAGTGATGAGTGGTGTGAATTAATTATTAATTAATTCAATAATTATTAACTCATAAATCAACTAAATAATACATCAGTTAACTGCAATGCATGGACAGTTCAGTGGAGACCAGTGTTAGAGGTGGGTGAAAAGGTGAGTGTGACTATCAGTTGTGACTATAGCTGTGCATGAGATTTGCACACACATTGATTGAGATTTCCAATGAGGATTGCGCAATACAAGCCAGTAGGATTCAAACTTTGATCTCATCATTATTCATCTTGGATTGCGCAGTAGAGGCAGGCAGACTTGTGGAGGAGATTTGAACCTGTGACTTGTTCATCTTCCGTGCTAGTTTGTGTGTAGCATGTGAGATAGTGCTGAGAGCTGTGAGGAGCTTTGTGCTATGTATTGTTACATGTTCTCTATCATTATAATATACAGATATTTGGGGGTTTTCAACTGCATTCTTTCCCCATTACATACTGTGTTATATGTGTGCTTGATTATGTTTTATTGTGCGCATGCGACTGCTTCTATTTCCGCATATTGATGATCAATTGTAGAAGAGGTTATGTATTATGCATGAAGCTTAAATATTGTGTAATCAGGATAATATCGGTGAATAATTAAGCTATTATTCAAATTTCTACAATTGCCTTTAAAATTTTGGGCAAATGTTGTAGATACTACTGTTTATCTAATAAACAGAGGGCCTTCAAGTGCCTTGGATGGTGATATTCCATAGGAAGCATGGACAGGTAAAAAGGTAAACTACTCCTTTTTAAAGCCTTTTGGTTGTGAGGCCTTTGTCCATATTAATAAAGAAAATAGAACAAAGCTTGAGGAAAAATCAAAGAAATGTACCTTTATTGGATATGGTGTTAACGATTTTGGTTATCGCTTATATGATTATGAGAATCACAAAATCATTAGAAGCGGAAATGTAATATTCAATGAAAGGGTCTTGTATAAGAATCAGTTGCAGGAAAAGAAACAAGAAAAAGAAAGCAAGGAATACACGGTTCTTGATGAGATAACTGAAAAATTAAAGGTGCCTGAAAATAATAATAATCAACAACCACAGCAGTAGCAACCACCACAACAGCAATAGGCACCTCAAACACCTGAAAGTGGTGTTAGAAGATCTACCAGGATAAGTAGACCCCCTGAACGATACTCTCCTTCATTATATTATTTATTGTTGACTGATTCTGGTGAACCTGAATGTTATGAAGAAGCAATGCAGGTTGAAAGCAGGAAGAAGTGGGAGCTAGCCATGGAAGAAGATATGGACTCCTTAATGCATAACCAGACTTGGGACTTAGTCAGGTTGCCTGTAGGTAAAACTACATTGCAGAATAAATGGGTTTACAAGCTGAAGGAAGAAGATGGAGGAAAATAGAGGTACAAAGCTAGACTTGTGGTGAAGGGGTTTGCACAGAAGAAAGGTATTGATTTTGATGAAATATTTTCTCCTGTTGTTAAGATGACTTCAATCATAACTATTTTAAGTCTTGTAGCAGCGGAAGATTTACATCTTGAACAGTTAGATGTAAAGACAACATTTCTCCATGGAGATTTGGAGGAAGAGATATACATGCAACAACGAGAAGGATATGAGGTAAAAGGGAAAGAAAAATTGGTGTGCAAGTTAAAGAAGAGCTTGTATGGCTTAAAACAGGCTCCAAGGCAGTGGTATCTAAAATTTGACAAGTTTATGTCTGAACAAGGTTATACTAGATGTCACTCTAATCATTGTGTTTATCTGAAAAAGCAAAATGATGGCAGCTATACTATATTGTTATTGCATTTAGAGGACATGCTTGTTACAGGGTCTAACATGCAGGAAATAAATGTGCTCAAAAAAAAATTGGAAAATTCATTTGCAATGAAGGATTTGGGAGCTACAAAACAGATCCTTGGTATGAGAAAAACCAGAGATAGGAAAAATCAGAAATTAACATTGTCTCAGAATGAGTACATACAAAAGGTGTTGAAAAGATTTAATATGCATAATGCAAAACTAGTTAGTACACCTTTTGTTGGCCATTTCAAACTTAGTAAAGAGATGTGCCCAAAGACCCAAGAAGACGTGGATTATATGTCTAAAGTTCCATATGCATCAGCAGTTGGAAGCTTAATGTATGCAATGGTCTGCACAAGGCCTGATATTGCACATGCAGTGGGAGTTGTAAGCAGGTACATGAATAATCCAGGAAAAGAACATTGGATGGCAGTAAAATTGGATTCTCAGATATTTGAGAGGTACCACAAATCAAGCATTATGCTTTGGTGGTTCAAACATTGCTCTATAGGGATATGTTGATGCAGATATGGCAGGTGACAAAGATAACAAGAGGAGCACTACATGATATGTATTTACTGTAGGTGGAACAACTGTCAGTTGGGTTTCAAAAATCCAGAGTGTTGTTGCACTTTCAACAATAGAAGCAGAGTATGTCGCTGCTACAGAGGCTAGTAAAGAAATGATTTGGTTACAAAGGTTTATGGATGAATTGGATATGGATGAATTGGATAAGAAGCATGATATGGGCACGTTATAAAATGATAGCCAAAGTGCCATTCATCTTGCAAATAACTCAACATTTCATTCCAGGACTAAACACGTACATATCAAGTACCATTTCATACGATCAGTATTGGAAGATGGAGAGTTGAAGCTAGAAAAGATACACACTAGCCAGAATCCTACAGATATGCTAACAAAAGTTGTAACCAGGGAGAAACTGAGAATGTGCTCAGTTTCGATTGGTCTTCAAGGATGACGATGAAGATGAGAAACAGCCAGGTCCAAAGAGGAGTCATTGTCCAGCAAATGAAGTAGCAGTGGAGTTGCTATAATCAGTCTCCAAGTGGGAGATTGTTGGGTGTGGATCCTGATTATCTTGTTTACTTTGTATCACAACATTGGACCCCTGTACCTTAAAAGGGGCGGCAACGCCACCCGTAATTAATCGCTGCCGTGGGGGGTCTAAGGGGGCGACAACGACTTTATGGAGCCCCCCCCTGTCGGGGGTTTCGGGGGCAACGCCCCCAAAGCTAAAAACAAATGTAAAATTGCCTTGTAAAAGTATAGTAATTTCTAGTCAGTCTGGGCCATTCATTAGGCGGATGATCTGACAGTAGAAGTTATGTTTAGTTTAGGTTTTTTTACCCTAGAAGGCAACCCCTCTATTTGTATGAGGGTATTGTATTGCGGCTGTGTATTACATGTGTATTCTCAAAGCGGGAAATAGATAGGGGAGACTATGAGAGAGAACAAAGGATATTACAACGGATCTGCTGTAGGTTTTGTCTCTTAATTTTGCTGGATAATAGAAAGGAAGGACTGGCTGTTCGGGGTGGACATAGCCCAAACTAGGTGAACCACGTATATCTGTGTCTCTCTGGTTTTATGTGTTTTGTGTGCTTGTATTTTCTGCATATTTTATGTGTTGCATTTCTCTGTAATATATCATTTTCTAACAGCAACTTCTGAAAACGTTGTAGGAAACCAACCTTCCTGAAGGCATCCATAACACTGGGATATTCATTCAATAGTTTAAAATCCATAGGATCTCACACCATAACCTCCTTTGTTTACTTTCTTCTTCGCTGCCATTTCTCTTTTATACTATCACTACCTCCTTGCTTGTGACACCTGCAGAATCAAAACTAGACAACAACTTGTTTTGTGTGGTGAACCAACTCTCCAAAGATGACACTGAGATGCTTTACATGCAATATTTTGATCAATGAATGGAAAAGAGAAGCTTAGGGGCAAGATTTAAAATTTAATTCAACAACTTGAGGAAGAATGATGACACATGTGACTACAAAAATCAATGATTAGAGAAAATATGATCTTGCATGCTTAGTAATCATGATAGCTAATTTTCTAACCTCGCCTCTTTCTTTGGCCATTGAAAACTTGACATCTCACATTGCTCTATCTTTTCTGCAAAAAAACCCAATTTTCTAGCGAAAACAGTGAAATTTCTGACAAGTCCACTACGGAATTGTCAGGTAGTTTCGTAGCGAAATATGTTTTTTTTCCATTGTATTCGCTACAAAAAGGTGAAAAACTGACAAGTAGCTCATTTTTTTAATTTGAAGGCATGGTTGCGAAAACTGAATGATATGGGATGGATTTGATTGATATGACAAGACTCATGTTGGGTTTATACTTAGGGTAAACTTTATCACATGTGTTTTTTATAAATTTCATGAATTTGACTATGAAAACAACATGGAACTTAGGTGAATGATATGTAAGATCCTATCAATGAAAATGTTAAAACTAATGAGTGATAACAGGACACATGAGCAACGTAAGAATCATAATTTAACCTACAAATTAGTTCACAAGATAACCATGATCGAAATAACATAACATCACGCATTCAACAAGATTCATATTAAGGAAAATGAAATAGTTCATAATCATTATCATAAATGAAATAAAACATATCGTAAACATAACAAGAATAGTATTAATGAATTTGCAACATATGAATGAAGGCGTGTTGGCTCTGAGATTTTTTTTAAAAGTGAAAGTTCCAAACATGCATATACAAATGAAAAACCACTAGTCCCACTAGTGGAACATGAAGCCAACACTTGCTTCTCCAAAGAAAGATAATCCTTCTATGTTAAAGTAGAATATAGGGCTCTCAACAATACTCCCAAGCTTTCGATCTTAAGCCAAAAGACCGGGAACAATCCTTTAGATGATTTATGAGGGTATATTTATAACATATGAGATGACTATCCATATTCCTTTGTGATTCTTTGACTTCCCTCATGACTGTTTGACCTTTCATATCCCACATTTGACACTTGTACTTCCACTTATAAATTTATTTCAAATATAATATTATAAGTACCCATATAGTACAAAATTGGGTAGAGCCAAACAAAAAAAACATAATAAGACAAACAACATGAAAATATTGAGTTTGGGGAAACATTAGCTTAGCAACATCAACTTGTAGCTCTTTGGTGACATAGTAATTCCAAGATTTATACTATGCAATGATTCACTCAAACTTTGTGATGAGATTAGGTTGAAAGTAGACTCTAGTATCCATTACATCTGAGTACATGGTCTTGGATCTAGTTTGATTTTCCTTCTTCAACAAGAACATCATAGTGTTGATCTTGACAGGGCCACTGATATACTTTTGCATATCATGTAAGTTGACCTCTAGGTCCCCTTTGGTAGCAAACTTCCTGAACTGGTCCAAGTATTCTTCCACTTATTTTCTGACCTTATTTTTTCCTTTATCTTTTGTGAGTGTGTCGACTAAAGGGATCTCGTGTGACTTCACCATGGAATCCAATTTTTAATACAATTGTGCATAAGAGGATTGAATGTTGGTGATGAAAGTGTCGAGTTGTTTGTTGCTTTGGAGAAGCATATGAACTTTAACTTTCTCCAACTCAACTTGTTTCTTTTTATTCTTTACCAACTCAAGAGGAGAACATCTATAATTCATTTTCCACTCATGCCCAATGGTAATATCTGCGTGAAAAAACTTGAGATATTTTTCATTCTCTCAATATTTATGTTGCATGATGTGCAGGTGAACAACTACTTTGTGCATGGTGACTAACTCCTCATAGATGTTACTCATAGTTTCTTCCAACATTGATACTTCACCAACTATGGATGCCTTGAGTTATTCTAAGTAAATTTGTGTAGGAGCTACCTTTTGAACCTCTTCATGGAGTTGCTTGATATATTTCCTTGCAACCTCTAAGTTCTTCACCATCTATATGTTCTCGGCCATCAAATATTATATGTTTGATTTGGAGGCTTCTGCAAAGGCTGAGTTGGCTACGAAAATAGCTTCTATATTTTTCCTAGTGTCCATTACGATCACCTTCTCTTTGATAAAAGCAGGATGTATGAGGTCACCCAGAAAGTGTTCCTTTATTTCTTGTACAATCTTATTCTACAACTCATCAAAATTTAAACTACAGATATCCATAATCGTACCTTCAAATAGAGGATTAATTTCCTCTTTCTCACTAGGATATTTCCCTTCTATAGGAGGAGGGTGCTACTGAGTGGTGATATGCTGTGTGCAAGGCATGAGATCTACATTCTAATTTTGTTGCTCTGGATCTACCTCCATGCTGTGGATCACTATAATATATTCAATTTCCTGGGAAAGTTCTTTATCCTGCAATTGCTTGATTTCTTCTTCAAGTAGTCGATTATGATATTCTTCTTCGGATTTATTCAGTAATGTTTCTTCTTCTTCTTTCCTCATTACTTCTTCTTATATCTGCCTCTCTTCTTTCTCTTTCTTCTCTTTTTCTTCCTTTTTCCTTAATCCTTTCTCCTACAAATTATGTTTCCTCAAAAATTCCTCCTATTTGTGAGAGAGAAATTCCTAAGGTGATATTTTCAAACCAATATTTCAGGTTGAAGGCTATCCCCTTCAATCTAGAGAGGGATCTCCTTCACAACCTGATCACTAAGCTTAGAAACTATTTGTATCTTCAAAAAATTTCTCGATCTTTAGTAGGGTTGTGTTGCAATATGGTTTTGTTTGGATGAAGCAATTAATACATCTGGAAATGGGTTCAACAAATTAGTTTTCGGATACAAATACCAAGATCCTGACTGTACGAATCAAGATGGAAAGAGTCAGGATAGATGTCAGACTGTATACATGTCAAACATCATTTGGATGATAGTAGAAGGAGATAAAAATCCACTATAGCAGGGCATGAAACATAAATCCTGCAAGCTTTATAAAAAAAAGTCCATATGTATAAATCATATGAACCAAAGCATTAAACTAATGAATTTTGTCACATAATCTCATTTAAACATCAGAAGATAAAATCTAAATTGACATCACATAGAAAGGAAATTATCATAAAAGAGAATAGACTGAGTACACCATCACAAGAATCTCTCTGTCATTGATCATAATATCCTAGTCATCTTGGCACTTGAAAAGATGAAAATTTGATCACACACACAACGAAATACTACTTTGTTTCAAATTCCAACCTTTTGTCCTCCTTTCACATTTAATTTGTATAAATACTACATAGGTTTCAATTCCACAATTTGTGGAAAGAATTAATTACAATAATCCTCAAGATACAAAAGAAATGGATCTGTAAAACTATTCATTATTGTTTGAAATAATCAAGGAGGAGATCATATTTGATCCCCAAGTCGAATTGATGAGGTGGCCTTTAGATGTTGACTTGCCATTTTTATAGGAAATAAATTTTCAAAAAATATGGAAAGATAGGCCTCCAAGATACATCTGAATCTCTCAAACCATGATATCTTTTATAAAACTGAGGGTGGTTTTTGTTATTTGTTCCATTCCCTAAAAAAAACCTCATTTCTTTTTCTAAAACTCATCTCCATATATTCGGAAACTGGTTTTGAAAACAGTGACTAAAACAAGAAAATAACATAATCACAAAATCTAGAAAAATATGCCTTAAATATTCCTCTATAATTTTCAAACCATGACACATGTTGCAAAATTGAAGGATTTTTTTTAATCATCTCGTTCCTAAAAAAACTCTCTCTTTTTTTAAATTCATCACCACCTGTTTGAAATCTTTGTTTGAACATAGTGACTAAAACAGGAAAAATGTTGGAAACTATCATTTTAGGGCAAACAATTGTTTCAAGGTTTAATTTAAAATCCCTCTCTTAGGCTTGAAAACTCTCCCAAATGTCATATCAAGGTTTAATATGGGTAAATATTCTTTAAAAATGGTTTGGGAACTTGAAAATCAGTTTGGAAACTCATATGTTTAAAATTTTTATGGGTGCCACTAAATATTTTCTTATCACCATCTGTAGACTTTCGATAGGTTGATTTTGCTGCAAAAACTTAGGGAACACTTAGGATTAGGTGAAATAATTTTTTATAAAATTTCCTAAGCTTATGTCAAATTTCCACAAAACAATTCATAGGACATTACATAACCCCTTGCATAATGAACTGATAATTATAACCTTTGGACCTTTAGGAAAGGTACATATTTGGTGCTAACAGCTAGCTGCAATGGGGATAGTGTCTCCATGGGAGGTAGTAAAGAAAACGTTGACTATGTGCCTGATCCATTAGGCGGCTCCCAAGTCTTTCTTTAAACTTGCAATCTGATCCCTACTCTGAAACTGAAACCACTATACACACTGAAAATCAAAATTGCACACTAGAAACTCAAAATTGAATGTTGAGACTGAAGTTGAAGACTAAAAACCCAAACTGAAACAAATGCTTGTCCCAACAAGATTATTGAAAACTAATTCCTACTCTATCTTGTTGAGACCAACTATAGAATCAAGTAGTTACATATTTCCAATGTAGCCAATCAAGAAAATGACTATTTAATTGATTTTTGCTCTCACATGCTTGAAAAAAGAAAGAAATTTTTAAAAACTAGCAACTCAAACTTTAGGTGAACCTGATATGCATAATCCATAAAGAACACAAAATCCAGTTTTTCTTATGATTCTGACAAATTTTCTAAAGGATCTTCAAAATCGTGGAGTATATTCTCTTGTGATGAGCAAAAGTGAAAAGACAAACTTCACCCTTTAATGTTTTTTGTTTAATGTCTTTACTAGAAACCTCATGCTTATTTTCAAATGGAATAATAGCAGTTTGCTTGATTATGTCTTCATTCACATCGTTCAAAAGACAAGGCTCTGAATTATCATGCAAAAATTCAAATAGAATAGATATTAATTGTATATTTTGTTCTTCATGTGGTTCAAATGTATCTAAAAATGACCTTTCATGTGCTTCAAGAGGAAGAATATCATTCTTATTTCCAAAATAATCAAGGAAAATAGTTTTTTGCTCATCATTTTCTTGAAAAATTAGATAATTTCCATCATGAGTTGATTCATTGCCTAAAGTTTCCACGCATGCATTTTCAAAACCCTGATTTTCACAAGCTTATTCTTGAAGTAAAGATTCAAGGAATGAATGTTCTGATGGAAAAACTAATTGACTTTATTCATCATTAAGGTCTTGATCTATTTAATTTTCAACCAAGGAAGAAATTATTGTTTGTTGTTGGGATGAATATTCATAAACGGACTCTATTATTTCATCATTCATACACTTTTCATCACCAAAAACATTTTCAAGGTATTGAATGAAATCTTCACAAAATTCCCAACAATATTTAAACACCAAGAAGGAAGGATTAGATTATGCATAATACTAAAAGAATGTTGTGTGGAAATATTTAAGAGAGTATAAGATACTTGGTTTTAACCCTTGATACCATGATCTTTCTTTTTATTCTAAGATAGCCATAAACATCTTCATCAAACAATCTTCATAAAATTTAACCACAAGTTTTTGTATATGTATATGAAACTTAATCAAATGAAGTGCAACATCATCCCCATTTTGATATCTAATTTTTGGAAAATATGACTTCCAATTGATGCAAGGAATGTGATTAGTTCATCAGAGCATACCTTGTATATATGTAAGCCTCCATGGAATCCATCTTCGTATTGTGGAGTCATCAGTGACACTTTAAATTCTATATCTCACATACAATGGAGTCACCAAGTGAATGGTGTAAAACCTCTCTTGTGTGTTTGATTTTTTTCCACTATCAGGAATCATATTTGAAACAATAGTAATAGGTTCTAGGAAGATGAGTCACTCTTCCCTAGTATCGTTGCCAAGATGTTATCACTCAAAAATTCTTCTTGGATGAGAGAGAGAAATTCCTAAGGTAACATTTTCAAACCAATCTTGCAGATTGAAGGGTATCCCCTTCAATCCCAAGAGGGATCTCTCTGACAACCTAATCACTAAGCTTAGCAACTAGATGTATCTTCAAACAATTTTTAGATCTTAAGTAGGATTGTGTTGCAATAGGGTTTGGTTGGGATGAAGAAATTAATCCATTGGGAAATGGCGTAAAAAAAATAGTTTTTGGATATAAATACCAAGATCCTGAATATATGAATCAAGATGAATATAGGTGGGGTAGATGGAAGAATGTAGATGTGTCAAACATCATTTGGATGGTAGTAGAAGGAGATAATAATCCACTATAATAGGGCATGAAACATGAATCATACAAGCCTTAGAATAAAAAGTGCAGATCTCTAAATCATGTGAACAAAAGCATTAAACTAATGAATTTTGTCACATAATCTCATTTAAACATAAAAAGATAAAATATAAACTGACATCGCATAGAAAGGAAATTATCGCAAAAGAAAACAAACTGAGTACACCATCACAAGAAATTTGTATCATTGATCATAATATCCTAGTCTTATTGGCACTTGAAAAGATGAATAATTTGATCACATGCACACCAAAATACTACTTTATTTCAAATTCCAAACTTTTTTCCTCCTTTTACATTTAATTTATAGAAATATTGCATAGGTTTCAAATCCATAATTTGTGGAGAGTATTAATTACAACAATCCTCAAGATCCAAAATAAATGGATCTGAAAACCTATTTATTACTATTTGAAATAATCAAGGAGGAGATAATATTTTATCCCCAAGTCATATTGATAAGATGACCTTAAGATATTGACTTTGCATTTTTATAGGAAATAGAATTTCAAAAAATCTGGAAAAACAGGCCCCAAAGATACATCTAAATCTCTAAAACCATGATAGATTTTAGAAAACTGAGGGAGGTTTTTGTTATTTTTTCTGTTCCCTCAAAAAATTTCTTTTTTTTTCTTTCCAAAATTCATCTCCATATATTCGGAAAATGCTTTTTAAAAAGTGGTTAAAACATGAAAATAACATAATCACAAAATATGAAAACTAGGCCTAAAATATTCCTCTGTAATTTCCAAACCATGACACATGTTGCAAAACTGAACAAGTTCTTTGTAAATCATCTCGTTCCCAACAAAAACCTCTTTTTATTTTTTTAACTTCATCACCACATATTTTAAATCCGTGTTTGAACATAGTGACTAAAAAGGGAAAATTGTTGGAAACTACCATTTTAGAGCAAACTATTGTTTTAGGGTTTAATTTAAAATCCCTCTCTTAAGCTTGAAAACTTTGCCAATTGTTGTATAAATTCCTTTTATATTCAAACTGCTAATTTTAATTTACTAAAACAATATAATTAAATCTACTCTACTAATTGCGGAAACAATAAATGATCATGAAATCATGAAACATACAAGAGAAAGAATTTAGTCAACACATTACAAAATGATTTCCTTGGGAAAGCCACAACTAAAAACCCATGTTATCTTTATATTACATTAGTGAGAAAATATGAGAAGATTACAATGCTTTTCTCAAGCCCGAGCAACCTTTGCACTATCTCTATCTGTCTCATTGCTCCTTAGACAAGTCTAGGCCAATAGTTAACCAAAAATTGGCTTTCCCAAGTCCCTATTTCCTTACGTTGTTTCTTTTGGAATTATCCCCTATTAATTGGGGAAATTCCTAATCCATAAATACGCAATAAATCATAAACCTTCTTCTAACTACATGCACCACCTGTACAATTCAGAGAATTATACAATTGATAGTACACTTCCCTTGAACCCTAATACCCACTGTCTAACTTTCAAATATGACATGCATGTGTTATTTATCAGCTTATAATTAGTTAATTGGTTGAACACATGAACCACTGTCTAACCCCCTATTAGTTCCTCCATTTATTGGAACTAGTTTAATTGACTTTAACTCAGTTAAAATGAATTAATTAATTACAACTCAAAATAAACTCAACCAGGCCTCCTATAAATTAGGAACCACTCTACATGACTCAAGTTATACCCTCAACTCGAAATAACTGAACCAACGAAGTCAAACTAATTTAGTTAACTCGTACAAGTTGTCATGTCATGTGGAATTACAATTTTCTTCTAATTTAATTCAAGGGAAAACTAAATTAGAATCTTTCTTGGTGCCATTTTCAACAATTGTCACATCAACGTTCAATAAGGGTAAATCTTCTTGAAAAATGGTTTGGTCACTTGAAAAGCAATTTGGAAAGTCATATTTTTAAACTTTTTATCGAGAACACTTAGGATTAGGTGAAATAATTGTTTATATATGTTCCTAAGCTTATGTTACATTTCCACAAAAACATTCATAGGCCATTACATAACCCCTTGCACAATGAAATAATAATCATAACCTTTAGACCTTTGCGAAAGGTACAAACTTGGTGCTAACAATTGTTATAGCCGCTTTCAAGATAATTGTATCTCCTTTGAATTTGCGGCTTTGCTCTTCTGTTGGGCTATGCACAACCTTCCTCTTAGAGTTTGCGTGCACCGTGTTGCACCTCTCTAATGGTTCTTCTTCCGGAGTGGCTTCCTGTTGAGGAGTAACATGTGAATGACCTGTAAATCTAACTGTTGCGCAAGCCTTGGATGAATTATAACCATTCTTGATATTTTCCTCCTATGGTATGGAATAAGTCTCGCTTGTCCAAATGAAATGTAAATTTTAGCCTAAAAGTGGTCTTCTAAGGAAAAATAATAAAATAATAGGAAAATGATAAAATAAGAGTTATAAATTTTGGAGGGAAAAGAAGAAAACTACTTTTTTTTTTTTTTTTTTTTTTTTTTTTTAATTTTTTTTTTGTTTATCTCCTTATGGGTTTACTCAAATTTCATGTTTTAACATTCGTTGGATGAAGAATTAAATTCCACATCCAATGAGTACCCATTATGCATACTTCTGGGAAGACTCACAATGATAAAAATTGAAGATACATTAAAAAGGTGTGTTCAACGCTCTTTTTTAATGTATCTTCAATTTTTATCAATGTGGGTCTTCTCAGAAGTATGCATAATGAGTACTCATTGGATGTGGAATTTAATTACGCATCCAAAGAGTGTCCACACTTGGAATTTAAGTAAAACTATAAGGATATAAGCCAAAAATACAATTAAAAATTAGTTTTCTTCTTTTCCCTCCAAAAATTATAGCTCTTATTTTATCATTTTCCAATTATTTTATTATTTTTCCTTCTTAGGCCACTTTTAGACTAAAAATTCCTCTAATTATACATTTCATTTTAATATATATTCATTTTTTATCAAAGTGGGTCTTCTCAGAAGTATGCATAATGGGTACTCGTTGGACATGGAATTTAATTTTGCATCCAACGAATGTACACTTGAAATTTGAGAAAACCTATAAGGAGATAGGCCAAAAATACATTTAAAAAAATAGTTTTTTATTTGCCCTCCAAAATATTTACATCTGCCTCTTTTTAAATTTGAAGGATTTTTTTTTTTTTTTTTACATATTATGTACGTGAAAATTTCATGGGCACTTTTAGGATGAAATTTCCTCTAACACTTTGCACAAGGTTGCTTGCAAGCACTTCTGGGATTGTACGAGTAGTATTCCATAAGTCTGAACCTGAATTTATCTAACTCTTTTCCCTCGGTCTCCACAGCCTTCAATTCTTAATCTCGTATGATACAATCTGCCAAGGAAGATTGGGATAAGATGATTTCTTCTTCATCTGCAATACTCTTAATAAACATGTGGAAATATGATAAGTTGCCTCCTGCATGACCAAATTTTCAGTGGCATACCTCGAAAACAAATGAGAATATTTTTTACCACCGAACACCATGAGGTAAGTGCCATCTAGTGATGTGAACCAGTCGGTAAGTTCTGCTACTGCTTCCATTGCCTCACCAAACATGCAGAGTTGTTTTTCCTCAAAGATCATCTTGTAAAAAATTATAAGGAATATATCAGTCAGCTTCTCCATGACTCCTATGTAGATACACTCTGAAATAACTTGCAGTAAATATGTACAGTGGACTCCTTTAGTGTCCATGTCTAGCTCATGCCAGGAAAATAATTTTAAGCACATATTGCAGCGAGCAAGTAAGCAGACATATCTAATTTGGCTTGCTTACCCTGAGGATGGTTCTTTGAATTAATCACATGGATATTTACCAGTTAGCCCAACAAATACAGCTAGTTAAACTCTTTCCCTTTATTCAAATTATGAGGCAGCAAATATGTCCATCCTTTGGGAAGGGTCTCGGTACTCTTTTAACCACAGATTCAGCAACATGGAACTAAGTAAAAGAAATATTTTATGAGAGATTTAGTATTATATTTATTATTGGGTTTCTGGAAAAATTTAGATAGCTCTGTCACCCAACCTTTGATGACCTATTTTGTGCTCAAGTAACTAGTGACTGCGTAAAAGTGAGAATCTGTGTATGCTTCTGGCAAGGTAAAATGATACATCAAATGAAAATCATGTGACATGAATGAGGCAAGCCTTCTCCACTAACTTTTCCCATCCTCTTTATATCCATATGTGTCTACACAGGGGAATACTAGAAAATTGCATACAATTTTATGCAATCCTGACTTCTAGACATTTATATAAACACGTTTTTCTTCAAGATTTGATTTATAATTAGTTGTCGTGAATACATATTTTATTGTGTGACATGTGAGATTTGAATCTTTCTCAATGAAGAGTTGACTACCTGATAGAACTGGGATGGTGACATGGGTGCTCTGTGTTGAAAAGTGTAACTAGGTTCGGTCTTCACAATAACATGTGTAAATTGTGATTTTATGTAATTGATTACAAGAAGAAAATAAAATTATTTATGTAAGTACTTGAATCATGGGTTTCATGATCAAGGAATTTTATTTTAGTTAAGGTTCCCATTGAGAACCTTTAGGTTTTGTCATATAGTCATAAAAGCCAATTTGAGTCAATGCCATGTATGAAGGACCCTTATTACGCATGTCAAATTTTTGTATGAGTCATTAAATGTATAAGAAGACCCTCCAATACCAAACAAAGGCATATCCTTCAATTCAGATTCAATAAGAATAATTAAACCTCTCAAAATTCAAGTCGGCTCACACTCAACTCGTGTAAGCCTATATGCATGGGAAATCACTATAAATGGGGTAGCTTAGCCTTATTTCAGAGATACAATTTCGGTGAAGGAAAAGAAGTCAGAAAAGAGTGTGAATTTCTCAAGGAAGGCGACCTACTAACCAACGAGGAAAATAACAGGAATATCAAGCTCTTTCGGGAATTTTTCTTGGGTAAATACCTTCACACGTGTGGCAGAAACTATGGTTTCTAAAGTGGGAACATTTTTTGTGATAAAGGACAAGAAAAGGGTCTTCACACCATCACTCTTGCTGGACGAAATTACAAGGAACCATCCTCAAGAAAAGCGAAGGAGAGACACTAGAAGAAATACCATAACTCAGTTCACACATGTGTCTATGCAGTGATTTCAGGCAGCTGAAATTGCAGACATGTGGAGGAAGGCAGATTTTTTCAGGGTAGCCAAAAGGTGCAGTGCAAGAAGAAGTTTTGACTAGTGTTGACTTTGGAAAGAAAGAGAAGAATCAAAATATATCTTGTGTCTTGGCATTGGAGTGGAAAATAGGTAAATGGTCTTGGTCTTGGTATTCGTCAATTGAAATCTCTACAAGAAGAAGAATTCATTTTAGTTTTCCTCTAAAGTGGGAGAGGTTTTGGCCCTCATTGACCACTTATATTATGTGTCTATTTTCTATTTATAGTTTGATGAAGAAGAAAAATATAATAACATAAGTAAAATAATATTTGAATCTAAGAAGTAAAAAACATTCACAAGAAGTTACCTAACAAAGATAAATAACCTAACCTTGATGCCCTAAATTTTTCAACATGGTATCAGAGCTAAGGTGACAAAGTCAAGGAAGCGCATATTATCAAGGGACACTCAAGGATCAAATCTCGAGGAAGGCATCAAAGCAAAGATCATATTGAATTCAAGATCTAAAAAGGAAGCTTCATAACCCTAAGAAACTCTACACCAACAAGAAGTATTGGAATCCTCAAGTCACCTAAGGAGACCTCAAAGACCCTACTCAAGTTAAATGACTCATCAATAAAGACCAAGAACATTGTCATCAAGAGTCTAAGGAGTTATCTCTCTCATTGAATAAAGACCCCTACCATTCAAGACATCCTCAATGAGTCATCATTGATCTTCATCAACAAAGACTCCATCATCAAAGTATCTAAAGGGATCTCCCTATCTGTGGGATAAAGGATCACTATTGAAGAAAAATATCTTCATCAAGGAGAAGTTTTCTATTTTCTATATCATAATCAACATCAAGAAAGCAACAAGGATAAGGACCATCATATCAAGTAAGTATATTTATGTCTACGTCTGAAGCTGTCAAAATGTATTTTTGCAAGGAAAGCAACAAATTGGTTGGGGCTTCAAGCTATCTTTCATGGAAGAAAAGAACAGATCTAAATCTCATTGAAAATGAGGTTATGAAACATGTCAAAGGATATATCACTAAATTGGGAAAGTAATATGCACAAAATATTGAAAAATATATGAAAGGGTAAGTTAGGGCTAAAAAGATTCTCATTGAATCTATCAAGGATCCCCTCATCCCATATGTATCAAAACTTGAAACTTCAAAAGAAATATATGACAAATGGGTAGAGTTGTATTCCGTGAGCACTGCAGGGAAAGTTATCTCACTAAGGCAATAACTATACAAGATTAAGATGTCAAGGGAAGAAGGAATAGCCTCATACTTTATGAGGATATCTAAAATATGGGATCAACATCAAGATCTAGGAGAAGTCATTTCTGATAGAGAAATGAGTATAGTTGTACCAAATTCCTACAGGAGAAGTGGGGTAAATTTACTTCAAGTATTTATGGAAATAAAGAAGCTACTCCATTCCATGAAAATGGTCACCATGCAATATTAAAGTATCCATGCTAAAGGAAAAATCAGATATGGATCAGGTGAACAAAATCAGGTATATGTTGCAATGACAAAAAGAAAGGGAATTTTTGGAAAGTTTTGTCTTCGGAAGAAGAAGAAGAAGATGGATAAGATTAAATGTTATGGGTGTCTGGAATATGGGCACTATGTTAGTTTGTTTGGTGCACACATGTATGAAACCACACCAACTTAAGGGGTGTGGTTTTCCCTCTTAAGTTATTGGTCACAGGCAAAAAAGATATGGATTAAAGCAAGTTAGTGGAACATGCTAGAACATAAACATACTATATAGAGAAATAGCATGCATATGCAAACAAAATAATTAAACTAAAACTAAAGCAAATAACACAAAATCTCTAAATAGAGTCAAACAACTTCAATAATCCAAACGGTGGCGCTTACGTCCCCTCTTATTGAGTGCTGGTAGGAAATGAGGATGAAAATTTAACCCACTTGCCAAGGGGCCCTTAGAACTTAGGGTTCTAAGTCCCGATGCAAGGATGTCATTACTTCTGAGCTGCCTTGGCACAAAGTATCCCTCTCTCTACTGTGGTGGACTGGAGTTGTTGGATGGACAACAACTAAGTCCCCTCTACCTTTGCTCTAGATCACACATTGTTGGTATTTCTTGGAGCAATTCTGGCCAGCATAACAATGTGATCTCAAGTTGTTTCTCTCTTGGTGGCCTTTTATATGAGAATTCAAATCCTCCTTCCCTCTCTTGGTACATTGTGGATGGTGACCCAAGGGAGGAGGTTGATTCCATTGTGTTCTCCCTTGATGTCCTAAGGAGGCTTGGGTGGTTTTCCTTAGGAGGCTTCAAGTGTGGAATCAACTTCCTTGAGTGTTCTTTTTGTGGTCCTGGAAAGTGACTTCCGCCACTCCCAGGATTACAAACTTTTTGGGTCAAAAGGCGCGCTTATCGAAGGATTTTGCACGCAAAAGCATTTTTTACTAGTTCAAATTTGATTTTTCCTCAGACCTTAGAGATTTTTTAAATACTTTTAGATTCTCTAATGTCTCTCAGCCCTGTAAATCCTTCTACCTGACATTAAATAATGTCGTCTTTTCTTGTAATATTTTCCAGTGTTAACAGTTTCCCCCTAATGTGTGAGGTCTAGGAAGAACTATATAGCCGAAATACATTATAGTTTCTTTTATGTATATTGTGCATAGAGAGAGAGAGAGAGAGAGAGAGAGAGAGAGACCTGCATGTAGCTCGGAATTGGAGACACCCTGCACCGGTTCGAAGAACGACCATGTCCTGTGGGACCCCTGTAAGCAAATATAATACAATATATACAAATTTTATACGAGGCAGGCATGTCCCATGCTCGTAATGTTGTGGCTAGTTAAACAAATATATTTCACAAATACATGTTCTGTCTATGTCATTAGTATAGTAGTGATATGTTCGTTGATGACGATGACTGTTCACACCCTCAGGGGTGTTTTTTTCTTTGAAAATGGGTGGAATGTGGTACCCATATGTGTAAACTTGGTATGTCATATAAATTCACATTGTACGCCTAGGCGCTGGCTGGGACCTTCCCATGTAAGAATTGTTGGAAGAGACACTTATGAAGGCACGGGTCTTCGACGAATTTGATCAAAGTGCAATGGTTGTAAGGTGCAATACCATCTTGACATGAAATCTTGTGTTGTAGTCAAATTTCAGGAGGATCGATGACATCTATGGGAAATTATGTCTCCCACAATGCCACCCAAGGATGCCCCTTTTATGGAGAGGGGAAATCCAAGGTACCACTTCCTTTTTGGAAAATAGGTGTTGAAGTCAGAAAAAGGAGGCCTCAACCGAACGAGAGGGTCACTGATTCAAGGGATCAGGATCCTGGATGTGATGGGTTTAACACAGGCATGATGGCAAGGCAAGACTGAAAACTGACGATGGGGATTCAGAGGCCCAGGGTTGGAGTATAAAAAGCATCTTGGCGACAGTCACAACTATTTATGATGGGGAAATCCCTGGAGTCGGTAGGACTTCCGGGGTGGGTATAAACTGGCTATGAATTTCATGGTTTATTTTGCGTGAGGGTGTGATACTACGACCAAGGTGACTAGGGACTACTGCCATGGGGAAAAAATGAATGAGTGGGTGGTGGACATATTGCATCATTTGGGGTCTGTGTACACTTACCAAAAGAATAAAATAATGAGGTTTTGTTTGTAAAAAGCACAGAGACGGGTGCCCCAAAACATGAAAATGTTCGCTCACTGGTGATGTGAGGAGGGTGTTCTGTTGAGGGTGGGGGGCCCATTGGTTGGTCTCATGTGTGGGGTTGATGAAGCAGACAAAAAAGCATCGTAGATGGGATTATGTGGATGGAGGTATGGTAGGCCAAATACGAGGCGTGGTAGTGCGCTTTCAATCTACTTGCACAACCCAGTTGTTCGAGAAAGGGGTTTTATTTTGTATGGTAAAAATTGATCTTATGCATGGTGATGAATGGGCATGAGGTGGTTCCCAGACTATAGAGGTATAGCCATGGCGTTACTATTTTCTGATAAATGGTCTACTTTGGGTGACAGGCGCCATGGAGGAGAGGCTCTACTGACCAACGAGGATGCTTATCATGTGCATGGCGAGATAATGATAAACACGGTTGGATGTGTGGAACCTATGGTTAATTTCTGATGGAGAAATGATGTCTGGATATGCAGAGTTTTATGGGACTCTATCATGCTGGGGGTAGAATGATACCTTCTATGGAACTTTCAGTGGATGGAGTTGTGGATGGTTTGCATGCTTTCCTTCAAAAACAACTACCTCAAGTGAAAGCATCTTCTTCATCAAATATTATTGAAAGTCTTGAGAATTTTTCTAAAAATAAGATGAGAGAAGGCATACCTACCGGCGCTGAAATTTATTTTTTTGGGAGTGCAAATGTATGGTATCGCCTTTGTTCATTATGAAGTGTTGATCATAGTGCTGCTCTCAGTTCGGAGAACAGACCTTCTGAGCTCTCTTTATGGTCCTCCAAAGTTTTTGAAAAGGGCAATATATTGGTGAATATGGCCCTAATTCAATTCATTTGTGCTTGTTGAGTTTTTTGAGAGCTGATAGGCTTCTGCGGAGTAGTTCTTGCCGTTGTGGTCAGCCTGAGCACCAAGGATTAGCAATATCATGCCCAAGTAACCTCCATGACGTCCAGCACTTAAATTTTTCAAATTTGAGGCTGCCGGGGTCCGTCCAAAACTAGTTTGTACGGATTCTAAGTCATTTTTACCCTAGATTACACGGGCAATCAAGGTAAGAGCGCGCCTTCTATGTGCTCATTTAGGGTTTTACACGCCTTAGGCATGCTTTTCTCATCTTTGAGCGTGCCATATGTGCGCCTGTGAGAAATATAGGTGCTCCTTTAGCGCACATACTTGAGGGACAGGCGCGCAAAAGGCCAAGGTAAGTTTTTGGATATTTTTCGTATTTTTTGATGTTTTTTCTGTTGCTGATGGGTTCATGTTTGGATGACAGGATGTTGTGAAGGGAGCGGGATTGGCCCGAGCTTCATATTGATTTAACCGCCGACGATCAGGCGCACCAACAGTTGGCGCAATGGGGTCTCCTAAATTTTGTGGAGAACGAGCTTCTTTGGTCACAGGACCGACTGTTGTGTTACCTTATCCGGCATTGGAACATGCGACACAATGTGTTTGTGCTGCGTGGGACTGACCTTTCTATCCATCCTGAGGCAAATATTTATTTTGTGACCGGGCTACTGACTTAGGATGAGGCGTTGCGGTATCCACTCCCTTCTGGGAGGCCGGATTTTGAGAGGTTTCAAGTGCATCATTGTGGTGGGGTGCCCCTTACGGAGGGGTGCATAGCCATTGCCTTGGTAACAGATTTGGCCGAGCGGTGTGCGCTGGCAACTATCATGTGACTTGCAGGGTCTTCGGCTCCACATCGGGCATCGGGCCTACAGGTTGGAGTCTTGTGTCGGCTCAAGGCCGGGCGCCTTTTTTATTTTGCCCGCTTCTACTATGACGGGATGGTGGCGCAACTTCACAGGGTCTGGAATGGATCAAAGCTATTTGCGTATGCCTGTATTCTATGTAGCATCATGTACAAGAGGGTTGTACTGTTGAGACCAGTGGTGGCGGTGCCTCCTGGGGGGCCACGGGAGCCTCGCATGAGGAGGTGGGTGCCTGTGATGCCACGAGGAGGTGGGGGAAGGGTGGGGTGTTACTGGAATGCCACGACAGAGGCCTGGTTTGAGGCCAACCCCCAAATGTTCCTGCACTTCCCAGATGCAGGGATGGATTTTTGGGGGGGATCAAGAAATGGGTCTCCCTCTTGGCTACGCTTGGGGGCCAACAAGTATATCTTTGTGTTTTTCTGCATTTATTTGAGTATATATGTTTTTATGTGTTTTTATGGTGACACTAACATATTTTTGGTTACTTTTTCAAATATTGGTGAGGCTGGTCACCCCATGGCTCGATTGGTCGGCCATGGTCCTCTTAGGAGACGTCAAGGAGCTCTTGGGGTGCTGGTCGGAGTTCCTGCGCAGCCTCAGGGTGGGGCACCCAGTGGTGATGCCAGCCCTTTTGGGGAGGTCAGCAGCCGATGCTGCGACTGAGCGAGCTCGTGCCGATGCGGAGACGGTGCGTGCTGATGAAAAGGAGGCATGCATTGTTGAGCTGACTACTCGGGTGTCAGTTCTGGAGGATGCCTGGGATCGAGTGGACCGCTTGAACTAGGGGATGCCTTCTCGAGGTTTTCCGGATGACCTTGAGGAGGTATGGCTGGAGACACTGATGGCCCAGGAGAGGGACTATCGGCTTGTTTTACGTCAAGTGGCAATTTCAATTTTGACGATGACTTCAGTAGTGGTACTGGGGGCGGTTGTGGGTCCAGGTGCCCCACCTGGGGGAGCACCGTCCTAGAGTTTATTTTTACATGAGGAAAGCACCCTTTATGAGGATGCTTCCCCTATTTTTGATGACTTTTTTTGTATCTTTGGACTGACCAATGGGTTAGTGACACTATTTTTTGTACTCATACACATACACTATGATATATATATATATATATATTAGAGATATTTTTGCGGCTCTACATGTTGTGCGATGATGTTATTCTGATGGGTATCTATGTTTTCTTTGTTTTTGTTTTTTATGTATGATGGTTTATTCGAGATGCATTCCAGTTTAGAATATTGTTATTTATGCGATGAGTTGTTTGGTTTTGACTCCTTGGTACATGTGTAAACGTAATATAGTCAAATTGTCTCCTTAATCTTTTTGCACGCAAATATTTTCTAAATAGATGTGAATCTCTTATCTCAAATGTTTGGTTTAATTGCAACACTACTAATTGGGAATTGAGGTATACATGCATATGGTGTATGCTCTGATGGAGGGTGTCGTACATAAGTCTGATGACAGTGTCATATAATGCCTGATTCTTTGTTGCTGAACCGATACACACACTGTTGGTGCAGATTGGTGATCGGTCGGGGTGATAGATGACCCAAGCGGCTGCTACTATACTTTGAGACCATCTTGACGCTCCATCAGCAAATCCGAAGTAAGGTTCGAGTTGGTAATCCATTGTGGCACTCGAGCAAGTTTTGTAATAATTATTTTCGTCAAAAATTTAAAGTGGTTGGGTTTGTGTACGTTAACTCTAAGGTAGGGCCTCCTTGGCCCTTATGGGCAGAGCTCTTAAGGTAAAGGCCATTGATGGGGTTGCTGAGGCATGTCTCATCTAGTTTCGTCAATATGTATGCCCCCTAGCGAAGGCAATGTTTTACGATGTAGGGTCCTTTCCACAAGGTTTTTAACTTTCTTAGCCCTAGGGATTCTTTTGCAACATCATAGAGAAGGAGTAGTTCTCCCTCGGTGAATGAGAATGGATTGATGTGGCAGTCGAATGATGCTTTTACCCTTTTCTTATGGGCCATGTTGTGTTGCAGTGACGGTCGTCGGCTTTTGTCGACAAGCTCTAGTTGTACTAGGCATCGTTCTAGAGGCTAGGTATCATCGAGGAGTTTGATGGTGGCATGAAAATTCGAGATCTCGCATTATATGGGAATCACAGGTTCGACCTCGTATACCAAGTGGAAGGGAGTGAAACCAATGGACGTTTTCATAGCCGTGCGGTACGCCCATAGAGCGGAAAATAACATATGGTGCCAGTTGATTTTATGATTATTTACCATGCGTTGTAACATAGTTTTGAGTACTTTGTTTACAACTTCTACTTTTCCATTGGATTGGGGGTAGTATGGCGAAGCGAATTCGTGGGTAAATCTGAGGTGGTGAGATAGCTACTTGAAAATTTCATTTTCGAAGTGTTTCACATGGTCGGAGACTAAATATTTGGGAACACCAAATTGGGCAATCACGTGGTTAAACAGAAATCGAACGACGGTTTCTGCAGTGTTATCGTATGTGGGCATGGCCTCTGCCCACTTGGTGAAATAATTGACAGCCACTATGATGTTGATGCAGGAGCATCCTGCTTGGGCTTTATTAAAATATTGTGTAATCAGGGGGGTGATAATTTTTTAATTATTTTAAAAATTATTGTGCTCATTTTAATAAATTAAGAGAGAAAAATGTAAGTGAGGATTATTGTAAATATTCTTTTAATAAATTAAAGGATATGAGTGGAGTTGAATTAGGTAGATAATCTAGGGATTAGGAATTCTTTAAATGAGACTTAGTTGAGTCCAAAAAAAGGATAAATATAGTTGAGATTTTTGTAGAGGAAATTATGGATTGGAATAAATTCATTATTATGTATAAGTATGAGGAATGTGTGAGGTTGGAAGAACAATGAGGAATACAGAGAGAGAGAAAGATGGTTTGAGAACTTTTTGTAAAGGGCCAAGAGTCGAAAGGCCATCCATTGTAATATTCGTCCAAATAGTTTGAATCTGGAATTTCTTGTGTTAAGATATGTCAGTTTTTTTTTTTTTTTTTTGTATGGCTCTCTTTCCTTTATGTATATTTTGAGTTGAATCGTAGTTTTAATGAAGATTTTTCTTGATTATTTTCATGTTGAAGGAAGCACATACGATATTATATGCTAGGATTTATTTTATAGAAGAATCTTGGCATAATTTGGTATCAGAGCCCAAATATCACATTAATCCGTGCAACCACGGACAAGAGAGAAGTGAGTGAATTTAACCTCTGCAATTATATATATGTGTCATATATGAATGTGTGAACACAGGAATGGTGTGTATTTGGAACAACGATAGTGGCAGAAGAACCTCGGACTGCTTGGAATACAAATGAATGATGGAGTTTCCATTTACATATGTAAGTTACAATGAATGTCAGAGTGAAGAAGCTGCAATGTTTTGGACGCAGGCGTAAAGGAAGCTAAGAGCATATGATAGTAAATGGTGTGAACACCCCTGCAAAAGATGCATTGGAAATGTGCGTTTCTAGCAAGTGGCTGTAAGAGTTGAATTATCTTGACTGCAACACACAGAAGTACTTTGTCCAGCATTTGGTAGTTTGGTGTGAAGGCTCATATGGCCGTACTTCAGCAATGCAGAGAAATGCGTACAATATTTTCTTCTTTGTGCTGATATCTCATATTACCGATAATGTTGACATTACATTTGAATGGTAACTACGTTGAGAGTTAGGGCAGTCAAATGAAATTATGACTTATAAAGCTGGAGTAAAAGCATCATTTTTATATGTTTTAAATTGGTGAGGAATACATATAATAAAATTTATGTGTTGAAGTTGTAGAAATTATATAACTTATGTGTTATATGTCCAAGATTCTCCTGATCACATTAACTTCATGCACAATACAGAATCTATTCCACCATTGATCATCACATGCGGAAATTAAATCAAGATTGCAATGCACACATGAAACCATAAAAATTCACACACATTAACACAGTTGTTTTACGGGAAAGCTTGAAGCTAAAAACCCCAACTATCTGTATATAATATATGTCAGAGATCATATCAAGCTCTCATTACAATACAATAGCTACACACTAATCATGCCCGATCTTGCAAATCCATTCACCGATCTTTGCCACCTGCTAGCCTGCCCCTACTGCGCAATCCCTGCTTAAGAATGGCTCTAAATGAACTCGAATTTCCCCAGCCTTGCTCACGCAATCCTCATTGGCATCTCCACTGAGTGTTGGATGCAATCAATGCATCACTATAGCCACAACTGATAGTCACACTTGCCCTTTCACCTATCTCTCCACTGGTCTCCACTGAAACTGCCATGCACTGTAGTTAAGTGATGTATTCTTCAGTTGATTAATGAGTTATTATTTAGTTAATTAATTAATAATTAATTCACACCACTCTCACTAGTGTATCAATCAATTAGACTAGATACAACTAGCTCAACTCTGTCTAACTGAGTTAAACTGAACACAACTCCACCAACTACTTCTATAACTCCACCAAACTCTATCACATGAGTTCTGACTGAAGTCCTCCATGCATTAGCTCCAGTAAACCCTCAGGAATAGCGTAATTATTTCTGTCAGCTGTTGTGCCACATTTGTGCACTTAATTGAAGTGCTCCAAGAGAATAAGATAATGTTTAGAGTCCAAATATTATTAAGAGCTAATAATATTCGACATATCTATTTTTAGACTGGAAATCTAAAAATAGATTCCGCCCAATATGTCTAAAAATAGAAGTCCATATATTTTTCCAACTTGACAAACCATCCACAAATAGCATCCTCCAACTCATAGAATATGATCGACATGTCTAAAAATAGACTTGATCCAAAAATAGCCTGTGGGCCCACTTAGTGAAGGCGACTCTTTTCACTAAGCTCATCATCTTGTTGAATCTCAACACTCCCTCTCAACAAGATAGGGATTATCTGTCACCCCGATCCTGTCTCTATGGTATTCGAATTTGCTCCTGGTGAGTGCCTTCGTCAGAATATCTACATCCTGATCCTCCGTAGGAATGTAAGAAAACAACATGATCTTCTGTTGCACACAATATTTGATATGATGGTACTAGATGTCAATGTGTTTAGATCTATCATGAAATACTAGATTAATCGAGAGTTTAATGCAACTCTGATTATCACAATATATCACAAGAGGATCTAAGTGTGAACCGAACAACTCGACCAGGATCTTCCTCATCCATATAGCCTCGCATGCAAACAAACTTGTTGCCATGTACTCGGCCTCCGCTGAACTGAGTGCCACAGATCTTTATTTCCTGCTGTACCAAGAAACTGTTGTAGACCCGATACTAAAAATCCCTCCAAATGTGCTCTTTCTGTCCGTTGGGCTCCCTGCCCAATTTGCATCCGTGAAGCCATGTAGCTTCAACTCATCCGACTGTCTGTACCACAATCCATATCCCAATGTAGCCCTGAGATATCTCAGGGCATGCTTGCCTACCTTCCAAAAGAGCTTGGTAGGCTTAACCATAGCTTTTGAAATTTGGTTAACAGCATAGCATATGTCCAGTCGTGTATTGACTAGATACATGAGCGAACCAACCAACTGTTGATAAACAGGGGCATCCACTACCTCTGCCGATGTAGCATCCGCTTTCCTCCAACCACTAGGAAGAGGAGTGTCGATAGGCTTGCAGCCTTGCATGTTGAACTTCTCCAGTATCTCCCGGGCATACTTGCCTTGAGACATAGATAGTCCACCCTTCCGCTTCCAAATTTCCAATCCCAGGAAATAATGAAGGAGGCCCAAGTCCTTCATATCAAACTCCTTTGCAAGATCTACCTTGCATGAGTGTATCAACAGTTCATCACCTGTTAGTATCAAATCATCTACATAAAGTACAATGATCAGAAACTTACCCTCCACCATAATCTGGTGTAGGTTCAGATCCGCCTCACTCTTGGCGAAACCAAGTCCGGTGAAATAACTGTCTATCCGTGTGTACCAAGCACTAGGTGCTTGTTTCAGCCCATACAACGCTATTTTGAGCCTGCACACATGCGACTCGCTGCTGAAGATTTTGAATCCTTCAGGATTCTCTATATACACCTCCTCCTCAATGACTCCGTTGAGGAACGCAGTCTTCACATCCATCTGATGAATGTGCCAAACCATCTGCGCTGAGAGAGCAAGGATGGTCCGTATGGAAGAATACCTTGCGACAGGTGCAAAGGTTTCTTCATAGTCGATCCCCTTGATCTGTGAGAAGCCCCGGGCAACAAATATTTCCTTGTAATTCTTGACACTCCCGTCATTAGCTTGCTTCACTTTGTATATCCATCTTGAACCTACCACTAATTTCCCTTCCGGCCTTGGGACAATCTTTCATGCATTGTTTCTGACAATCGAATCATACTCTTCCACCATGGCATCTACCCATATGGGATCCTCCACAGCTTCCTCGAAAGAAGATGGTTCTATCACGATACACTTGCTCATCAGAGCCATGTATCCAGTAAATCGATCAGGTGACTATCTCTGTTTGCGCTGTGATGTAGGTGCTCGTACATTCTGCGCTGCATCAAGATTGAGTCGTTCAACTTCTATAGTGCGCTTCTGCCCTCTGATGGTTGGCGCTGCATGAGTGGTTTCTTCTACTCCATGAACCTCCTCTTGTGGCTGATCCACATCCTGAGGCTCATCTTTAGGAACTAGTAGCTCCTCATCTACATGCAAGTGTAGCTCCCTCTCAAGCGACAACTTCATGGCTTTCTCCTCATGAAATTTGATATCCCGTCGCACAACGAGTCTTAGAGCATGCGGAAAACTCACAGTCATTGTATGGGGTCTTTACGCCTTCCCCAAAATATCCCAACCTGCAGCCAATTGAAACTCCATTCTTCCACTCCTCCACAGCATCCTTCATCACATGAATGTAAACAGGTGAACCAAAAATCCTCAAATGGGAAATATCGGGCTTCTTACCAGAAAATTCCTCCTTGGGTGTACTCATGCCAAGTATCCTGTGAGAACAACGGTTCTGCACATATACTGCAGTATTTCATGCCTCAACCCACAAGTGTATGGGTAGGCCATGATCATGCAACATCGCCCGTGCAGCACCCACGATCGTTTTGTTCTTCTGCTTGGCAACCCCGTTCTGCTGTGGGTTATGAGGTGCTATGAGCTCTCTTCGAATTCCTTCTGCGATGCAAAAGTCCTTGAATTCGCCAGAGATGAATTCACCACCATTGTCAATCCTAATAGCCTTCACCTGCTTCCTCGATTCTTTCTCAACTAGCGCCTTGAACTCACAGAACTTTGAGTATGTCTCGCTCTTCTTCTGCATGAAGAAGATCCAGCACTTTCGAGAAAAATCATCAACAAAGATCACATAGTACTTGTGCTTTGCTGTCGAAGCTACTGAGAGAGGTCCACACACGTCTGTGTGAATTCTCTCAAGGATCGTCGTGGCGCGACTATCCTTCTCGTGAAAGGTGGCTTTCACAAATTTTCCCAAGGTACATCCCTTGCCTTTGATCGTACACAAGTGACCCTTGGGAAGCCCGTATCTACTACTACAAATTTCAACGCCAGTGTGAGAGATGGTCCAATCTCTATACCACAACTCTCCATCATCTCGGCTCACCACTCCTTCTGCCTTGCCACCATTGTTGCGCAACCATCTACCTGCAATTGATAAGGTTCTTAACTCGAACCCCTATCCTTTGGGTCTCACTAGTTGCCTTACTGCGCAGGAAAGCCTTTCCCTCGCTAAAGATAACATCATATCCCTTGTCTTCTAACATCGCCACAGAGATAAGATTCTTCTTCAATCCTGGAACATGCATCACTTCCTTCAATACGAAGGGTTTACCAGACTCCCTCTCAAAGGAAATGGTACCGATACTGGTCGCACTGTATCTACCATCATTTCCCATCTCGATGTGCACTCCAAGATCTTTCTCATCCAGATCAGTAAACACATCTCGATCTCCTGTCATGTGAAAAGACGCACCAGCATCGAGGACCCCTGTGATCCCATCACACTTGAAACCAAGCATGCGATCGGTGAAAATTCAAGCTCGAACTGTGAAGCCAAAGCTTCTCCATCTGCAGATCTTCCCTGCTTATTTTTCTTCTTCTATGGACAATTAGTGGCGTAATGTCTGTGTTGGTGACAGTGAAAGCACTTCACCTTGGACAAGTCCTGCTTCTTGCCTTTCGCAGCGGATTGAGAAGGATTTTTCTTTCCCTTCCCTTTCCTTGCTTTGGCAGCCAGAGCACAATTTTCTTCTTCTTCATTCTTCGGTGAAGATCCATCCCTGGTACCCCACCTTATCTCCTCCTACACAAGATCCGACCAAAGTTGCTCCCATCCTGGCAGTTTCTCCCGACCATTGACAGAGTCCTCCTAGCTATGCCAACTATTCGGAAGTCCAAGGAGAGCCAAGCTCACCAAATCTTCTTCATCAACAGTAACCCCCACACTTCCTAGCTCATCCCTGCACTGGAAAAACTTCGTGAGGTACTTGGGTATGCTATCGCCTTTCTCTATTTTTATTTTTCTGAGCTTGTCTTTAAGCACCAACTTCCTCTGGTTGCTTCTGCTTTGGAACAAGTCTGTCAAAACTTTCCACATCAAAAATGGAGAAGCTTTACCGTGAAGGTTGGAAACTATGTGATCCTTCACACCTTCCAACAGAATTCTTCGACACTTTGCTATCTTCTTTTTCCAGGTGTCAAGTGCGGCTGCATCGCTAGAAGCAAGTTTCGGAATATCAACATCTATGAACTCCTTCAACCCATTATCATCCAGCACCACCTCCATCCTGTCCTTCCATGCAATATAATTCAAGCTGCCCTCAAGGGCATACTCCAATCGCAATCCGTTGAAAGACATTTCAATGAATGCTCAACTTTGACACCAAGAAAACACTACAGCAAATTCGAATTCCACCAGCACAAAACTCAATCGCTTCAATAATTGCAATCTGCTCCAATGATCAATGCTCTGATACCATGTAAAAAATTATATAACTTATGTGTTATATGTCCAATATTCTCCTGATCACACACTATTTAACTTCCTGCACAATACATAATCTATTCCACCATTGATCATCACATGCGGAAATTAAATCAAGATTGCAATGCACACATGAAACCATAAAAATTCACACACATTAACACAGTTGTTTTACAGGAAAGCCTGAAGCTAAAAACCCCAACTATCTGTATATAATATATTTCATAGAGATCATGTAACAATCCTCATACAAAGATTATCATATCAAGCTCTCAGTACAATACAATCGCTACACACTAATCAGGACTGATCTTGCAAATCCATCCACCGATCTTTGCCACCTGCTAGCCTGCCTCTACTGCGCAATCCCTGCTTAAGAATGTCTCTAAATGAACTCGAATTTCCCCAGCCTTGCTCACGCAATCCTCATTGGCATCTCCACTGAGTGTTGGATGCAATAAATGCATCACTATAGTCACAACTGATAGTCACACTTTCCCTTTCACCTATCTCTCCAGTGGTCTCCACTGAAACTGCCATGCACTGTAGTTAACTGATGTATTCTTCAGTTGATTAATGAGTTATTATTTAGTGAATTAATTAATAATTAATTCACACCACTCTCACTAGTGTATCAATCAGTTAGACTAGATACAACTAGCTCAACAGTGTCTAACTGAGTTAAACTAAACACAACTCCACCAACTACTTCTATAACTCTTCCAAACTCTGTCACATGAGTTATAACTGAAGTCCTCCATGCATTAGCTCCAGTAAACCCTTAGGAATAGCGTAATTCCTTCTGTCAGTTTTTGTGCCACATCTGTGCACTTAACTGAAGTGCTCCAAGAGAATAAGATAATGTTTAGAGTCCAAATATTATTAAGAGCTAATAATATTCGACATGTCTATTTTTAGAATAGAAATCTAAAAATATATTCTGCCCAATATGTCTGAAAATAGAAGTCCATCTATTTTTCCAACTTGACAAACCATCCACAAATAACATCCTGCAAGTCATAGGATATGATCGACATGTCTAAAAATAGACATATTCTAAAAATATACTTGCGCCAAAAATAGCTTGCGGGCCCACTTAGTGAAGGCGACTCTTTTCACTAAGCTCATCATCTTGTTGAATCTCAACAGACGTCCATAATGGTATGAAATTTAAAAATAGTGAAGTTGCAGGTTAGACGCAGATGTTGGAGCAACTGGGTTACATTGTAAAGTTGGAGCTGGCATTCATGGAAAAATGGTGTTGGCACTCTGGTCGAAGGCCGCGTTGGTAGTGTGGAGCACTAACATTGGTGTAAGAGTTGATTACACCAACCGAAAATGCAGAGGAAAGGCATTGTTACCACATGTAACGTGTTTATTGACCTGTGGCAGCATATGGCATGTGGTAATACCCCTATGGTATGATTGGTCTCAAACAAAATGCGGTGTTTCTTCGAAAGACTGGGTTGTCATGAACATTGTTCGTTGATTCTACTGAAGTAAGCCACAGAACGGTGGGAGGTCTGAGTTGAAAGTCTCATGGAACCGAGTCTATGTGGCGTTGTCTCAATGTAGCTTGTGCCTAGGTGGAAAATCCACTCTACTAATGAGAACCATGCCTTTCAAGAAGATCGCTGATCGTGAGAAGACGTGTATTGCGTGGGAGATATTAGAGTGCTTGACAAAGGAAATTTCATAGCGGAATCTTGGTCTGATCTAGATCCTATTACATGTGAATATGGTGTAATTGGTGTTAACCCTAAAGGAGAAACGATTGAACTTGTGAGCCGAGGTCGTGGTGGATTTCTACAGGTTAGATTAAAGCTTCTTGTAAGTTGCCTACAGATATTTGATGCAAGACTGCATAGAACATTAAAAAAAAAAAAAAAACAAAAAACAAAAAACAAAAAACAAAAAAACAAAAAACAAAAAACAAAAAACAAAAAAACAAAAAAATACCGAGTTGCATATCAACGCTATTTGCCGGAGTTGATTTTTTTGATGCTGGTATATGTTTTTGGATTATGACAAGACTAGTTCTGTTGGTCGCGATGGGGAGAATCAAGGACTCAAGGTGGGGTCTCATAGCTTGGAGGTTGGGCCGCCATTGTTAAAAGAGTCTGTTAAATGCCTAGTGTCTATGAAACTGGAGGAGATTGTTAATGCACGCGGAGTGTATGTGAAACTGAAGATCTCAACTACCCATGTGGAGATTTCATCGCTGCAGAAAATAGAAAATGTGTCAAATGAATCGGCCATAATTGAGAAGAAAATACTAATGAATTTTATTGATGTGTAATGAATTTTATTTTATTTTATTTTTTATTTTTTATTTTATTTATTTATTTATTTTATTTTATTTATTTATTTATTTTTATTTTATTTTTTATTTTTTATTTTTTATTTTATTTTTTCAGATCATGTGCAATAACCCAAAGATCTACCAATTTTGAGAAATATGCAGTTTTGTTGAACACGAGTTGGAGAGGATATATCTTATGAGCATGAGAAGACTTGAAAAAATCAATGAGCAAGAGTTAGTGGAGACAAATTTTGTAGAGGCTTGAATGTATTCCTAAATGAATATGAGAGAGAAGGGTTGGATCACTTCAACCACAAGAATATTCAAGGTAAGTGCTCATTGAATGAATCAATATTAATTTTAGTAAAGGTATTTTAAAATTTGGTTGATTAAATTTCCTTTCCATACTCAAGAAGTTGATATTTTGTAAATATTATGAAAGAGTGAAAATGTTGCAAATGCGGAGGTATAAACGAATGGAAAATGAATGGAAAAGGAGAATGGGCTATCCTGGGGGATATAAAAAGAAGTATGCATTTTTATGTGAGAGGTTTTATTATGCATAATGTGGATTCTTCTCAGTTTGGTTAAGTCATTTTGGACCAAAGCTTGTAGTTGGAATGGGAGAATTCTTTTCATTTGTGTTTAAGGTTGAAAACACAAACAAACCAAATTTATTGATGGTGTAGAATCTTTGTTTTACCATCATGTGGCGGCATCTAAGGAGGTTTTATTCAAGATGGGCACAATGTACGATTTGTACATCATTCATCAAAGAGGTTGAACTATGAATAGTTTGTTCTCTGTACACAGGTGAAGAGATTTGAATGGATGTTTTATAGTGCATAAAAGTGCAGGAAAATGTTTGCACTAAAATGACAAGATTATGGTATGAAGGGCATGCGAGTATTCACAGTGACAAAGACGGCACAGAAGAGTGGAATCCAGAGAGTTGAAAATGCAAGGGAATGGTTTATTAAATAACCCTGAAGGGAGCATAAGGTATGATAATTCAGAAATGTATCTTTGAATGTTGAAAATTGAATGGTTTATTTATTTTCACCATAAAATAAATCTTGGAAAACCTGGATTGCATTTCGATTAAAGACTTCAGCATCATGTGAAATGATAATGGGAAACTGATGATCTTTCATAAGAATAGATTATGAGAGAGAGTGAATATTTTACATCCTAAAAATGTATTAGGGGTGTATGTTCGTTGGAAGATTGTATAACTTGAATTAAGTCAAAATATCCACTATCATAATTATTGGGGCAAGCCTTGAAGGAAAACAGATGTTAGGGTAAAAATTAAAGTTTGGATAGCTTGAGTTAAGATTGAATATTTTTTTCCAAGATGAAGAGTTGGTGTAAAGTATGAAGTCAAAGAGTCGTAAGCTAAGTCAAAGGTATGAATGTAACTGGGTGCATGATCGGCATAGCCCAACACCCAAAGAGTTTGGTCATTATAAGACAAGAATTACTAAAATGTTGTTTGCAGAAAAGTGAAGCAAGAGAATTGCCCAGAGATGATTCCAAGAAAAAGAACTAAAAATGATTAAGCGCAGGAAGAGAGCTTTCATTGTTGAATGGAGTGTATGGAGGCTTGTTAAAAAGGGGATTTAATGAAATGCACAAGTGAACAAATTAAGTTCACAAATGAGGAGAAGATGACTATTGATAGTAATTTCAGAAGGACTGATGAAGACCACAGTAGAAGAAAGAAGAAGGAAAATTCCAAGGTAAATGGAATATGTAAGAAGTTGACTGATGAAGAGTATGAGTGGAGAAAGCTGAGATAGCAATTCACCTTGAGTTTTTGATGGAATTATTGTAGAGAAATATGAAGGACCAAACACATGGTTGGACCATGAGGAAGAAAGTGAAGTGGCAGAGACTACATGCAAAGAGAGAACAACAAGTAAACATACAGTTGATAGAAGAGCTGAGGAAGCTCGAGCAAATGATGAGTGTGTAGTTGAGGTGTGAAGAACTCAGAGAGGCTGAGTTGAAAATGGAAGTTTCCATTTGTGGCCCAGAACAGGGTGAAATTTTGGGTGAAGAGATCAATGAGGAAGATCTCATGAACTATTGGAATAGTTCAGAAGAATCTGAATATGTGTTGTTGAGAGAAGAAAATGAGGCTATGAAGCTTTGCATTTTTAAATCTCACTGTTTATGTATGTTTTGAGGATGTGCAGAAGATGATGGAAAGTCTGGTGAAACTGTCACAGAGATAAATGAAACTCTTAAAGTGAAGTGTGATGAATAATTCCTTTCAAAGGAGGAAGGTACTAATTTGTTGCAGTAGGAATAAATCATAAATAAATTCTTGTTGGGGGTAAGACAGCCAGTTGAAGCTATTATGGAGCAGAAGCATATTGGAAATGCCGAAGTGATATTTCGAGAAGGTAAACAAATGAATTTGTTTAATGAAATTACTGACAGAATTTTGCAATGTGATGATATAGAAACCAGGATAACTCGAGAAGATTTCCAGAAGAAGATTGAATCTGCGAATGAAGGTTGTGATGAAATGTTGGAAATATTTCACATGGAAATAGAGTTCTTGGAAAAATGGCTGAAGGAACCTAAAGGGGAGATGAAACTTGCAGAACCTGGTCTGGAAGAGATTGCAGTTACTATGCATGATAGGGGTGAAATGTTTTTAACATTTACAGATTTGAGTGAATGTTATAACTTTTCAAATAATAATGTGACTGTAGGTATAGAAGATGACATTGTTGAGATTCAAAAAGATGATGGGCTTAGTGAAAAGAGTCGCCTTCACTAATTGGGCCCGCAGGCTATTTTTAGCACAAGTCTATTTTTATACTATGTCTATTTTTAGACATGGTGATCATAGTTCAGAAGTTGTAGGATGTTGTTTGTGGATGGTTGGTTAAGTTGGAAAAATATATGAAATTATATTTTTAGAATATTGGGCGAAGTCTATTTATAGATCGTCGATCTAAAAATAGAAGTGTCGATTATTATTAGCTCTTAATAATAATCTGACAATAAATAGCAACTTATTCTCTTGGAGAACTTAGTTTCAGTGCATAGATTTGTTAAATCAGTGGGCTGAAGGAATTACGTAATTCCTAGGGTTTACTGGTGGTTCATGCATGGAGGACTCAGTTAGAACTGAAGTGGAAAAGTTATGACAGAGTTGGAAGAGTAGTTCATGGAGTTGTATTCAGTTTAACTCAGTTAATGGAGTTAAACTCAGTTGAGCTAGTTGTATCTAGTCTAACTAAATGACACACTAGTGAGAGTGGATTGAATTAAGTAGTTAATTAATTCACAAATAATAAGTCATTAATCAACCGAAAAATACAGTAGTTAACTACAGTGCATGTCAATTCTACTGGAGACCCAGTGGAGAGATAGGTGAAAGGGCAAGATGGACTATCTGTTGTGACTATAGTGGTGCATTGATTGCATCACACACACATTGGAGTTTCCAATGAGGATTTCGCAGTCAAGGTAAGGGTAATTCGAATTCATTTAGAGCTATTCTTCAACAAGGATTGCGCAGTGGAGGCAGGCTAGCAAGTGGTAAGAAATCGGTGCATGGATTTGTAGATTTCTTCTAATTAGTGTGTGACGATTGATTGTACTGAGAGCTTGATGTACTAAGATTTGTATGGGATTGTTACATGATCTCCATGATACATAATATATGATATTTGGGGTTTTCAGCTTCAGGATTTCCTGTTAAACAACTATGTTATGTGTGATTGTTTTTATTTATGCTTCACATGTGTTTGCAATTAATTTTCCGCAAAATATTAACAGTGGAATGATTCTGTATTTTGCAAGAAGTTAAATATTGTGAGATCAGGGGAATATATATTTATGCATGCTTAGTGTATACTAATTTCTACATAATATCAGAGCAGTGTTAATTCTTGAAGATTGCAATTGTGAATAATTGTTGAGTTTGTGCTGGTGGACAATTTGAATTTGCTTCATAAAATTCTTGGTGCGACAGTTGAGTATACATTGAAATGTATTTCAATGGGTTACGATTGGAGTATGCCCTTGATGGGAGCTCGAATTACATATCCTGGAAGGATAGGATGGAGGCGGTGCTGGAGTATAATGGACTGAAGAAGTTCATCGATAGCGATGTTCCTAAGCCGATATCTAGCGATGCTGCATTACTTGACGCATGGCAAAAGAATATAGCAAAGATAAGAAGAATTCTATTGGAAGGTGTGAAGGACCATATTGTGTCCATCCTTCACGGGAAAGCCACTCCATTATTAATGTGGAAGGCTTTGAAAAGTTTTTTCCAAAGCAGCAGCGACCAGAGCAAGTTGGCATTGAAAGACAAGCTCAAAAAAATAAAAATGGAGAAGGACGACAGTATTCCAAAATATCTCACGAAGTTTGTCCACTGTAGAGATGAACTGGGAAGTGTGGGGATTACTGTTGATGATGAAGACTTGGTGATATTGGATCTCCTTGGGCTTTTTAAGATTTGGCATAGCTACAAATACTCTATCAATGGATGGGAGAAACTACTGGGATGGGAGCGACTTTGGTCGGATCTCGTGCAGGAGGAGATAAGGCGGGGTACCAGGGATGGCTCTTCATCGAAGAATGAAGATGAAGAGAATTGCGCTTTGGATGCCAAAGAAAGGAAAGGGAAGGGGAAGAAATTTCATTCAAAATCCAATGCTAAATGCAAGAAGCAGGATTTGTCCAAAGTGAAGTGTTTTCATTGTCACAAACATGGGCATTTCGACACTAACTGCCCACAGAAGAAGAAGAACAAGAAGGTTGTTGGAGCTACAACTGGAGAGGCCTTAGCCTCACAATTTGAACTTGATTTTTCTTTGATCACATGCTTTGTTTCAAGCTATATGGGATCGGTGTGGTATTTTGATAATGGTGCGTCTTTCCATATGACGGGAGACAAGGAGTTGTTTAGTGACTTGGAGGAGAAGGACCTCTAGATGCATATAGAGATGGGTGACGATGGTAGATACAGTGCGACCGGCATTGGGACCATTACCTTTGAGAGGGAGTCCAGTAATCCTTTCTTGTTGAAAGATGTTATGCACATTCCAGGTTTGAAGAAGAACTTGGTCTCGATCGCAATGTTGGAAGACAAAGGTTATGATGTTGTTTTCAATGAGGGAAAAGCTTTCCTTCGACATAAAACAATGGGTCAAACCAAGAATATAGGGATTCGAGTTAAGAATCTCTACAAGTTGGAGGTAGATGGCTGCTCTGCAATGGTCAGAAAAGAAGAAGAAGTGGTGAGCCGGGATGAGGGCAAATTATGGCAGAGGAGATACGGTCATCTTCACCATGGCACTTTGAAGATTTTGCAGCAGATTTCTACTAGACTTCCCAAGGGTACTCTTGTGCAGTCAGATCAGTGCAAGGGATGTACTATGGGTAAGTTTGTGAAGACCATCTTTCATGAGAAGGAGAACCGTGCTTCGGTGATCCTAGAGAGAATTCACACAGACATGTGTGGAACTTTCTCAGTTGCTTCAATAGAAAAACAAAGGTATTATGTTATATTTGTTGATGACTATTCTCTTAGATGATGGATCTTCTTCATGCAAAAGAAGAGAGAAACATTCTCAAAGTTCTGTGAGTTTAAAGCATTGATGGAGAAGGAGTCGGGGCAGCAAGTGAAAGCTCTACGGATCTATAATGGTGGTGAATACATCTCAGGCGAATTCAAATACTTCTATAGCAAAGAAGGAATTCGAAGAGAACTCATAGCGCCTCATAACCCATAGTAGAATGAAGTCGCGAAGAGGAAGAATAGAACAATTGTGGGTGTTGCACGAGCTATGCTACATGACCAGGGCCTACCGATGCACTTGTGGGCGAAAGCATGCAACACTGCGGTTTATGTGCAAAACCGTTGTCCTCATAGAGTACTTGGCATGAGTACACCTAAAGAAGCTTTTACTGGTAAGAAGCCTGATATTTCTCATTTGAAGATTTTTGGCTCATTTGTTTACATTCATGTGACAAAGGACGCCAGGAATAAGCTGGAGTCGACTGCAGAAGTTGGGATATTTTTGGGGTACACAGAGACACCCCATAATTATCGTGTGTATTTTCCAAACAGGCGAATGACTGTGGTGCAACGGGATATAAAATTCAATGAGGTGAAAGCCATGAAGTTGTCACTTGAGAGGGAGCTACACTTGCATGCAAAGGAGGAACTTCTTGTTCCCAAATATGAGCCTCTAGATGTGGATCAGCCACAAGAGGAGATTCATGGAGTGGAGGAGTCCACTCATGCAGAACCAAACATCAGACAAGGTAGAATGTGGACCACAGAATCTGAGAGACTGAAGCTTGATGCAGCACAGAATGTAGGATTCCCTACATCACAGCGCAGACAGAGATAGTCACCTGACCGATTTACTGGATACATGGCTCTGATGAGAAAGTGTATCGTGACAGAGCCATCTTCTTTTGAAGAAGTAGTGTGGCATCCCACATGGGTAGATGCCATGGTGGAGGAGTATGACTCCATTGTCAGAAACAGTGCTTGGGATATTGTTCCAAGGCCGGTGGGTAAATCAGTTATAGGATCAAGATGGATCTACAAGGTAAAACAAGCTGCTAATGGGAGTGTCGAGAAGTATAAGGCAAGATTTTTTGCCCAGGGCTTCTCACAAATCGAGGGTATTGATTATGAAGCAACCTTTGCACCTGTCGCACGATATTCTTCCATAAGGACCATCCTTGCTCTCTCAGCGCAGATGGGTTGGCACATTCATCAGATGAATGTGAAGACTGTGTTCCTTAATGGGATCATTGAGGAAGAAGTGTACATTGAGAAGCCTGAAAGATTTGAGACCTTCAGCAGTGAGTCGCATGTGTGCAGACTCAAAAGAGAATTGTATGGGCTGAAGCAAGCACCACATGCTTGGTACACTTGGATCGACAGCTATTTCACTGGACTTGGCTTCACCAAGAGTGAGGCGGATGCAAACCTGTACTAAATTGTTGTGGAGGGTAAGCTTTTAATCATTGTTATTTATGTTGATGATTTAATACTAACGGGTGATGAGCAGTTGATACACTCATGCAAGGCAGATATTGCAAAAAAGTTTAAGATGAAGGATGTGGGCCTCCTTCATTATTTCATTGGATTGGAAATATGACAGCGGGAAGGTGAACTGTTTATGTCTCAAGGCAAGTATGCCAAAGAAATACTGGAGAAGTTTCACATGCAAGGCTGCAAGCCTATTGATACTCCTCTTCCAGGAAATTGGAGGAAAGAGGATGCTACATCATCAGAGGTAGTGGATGCCACTGTTTATCGATAGTTGGTGGGCTCGCTCATGTATTTAGTTAATACAAGACCGGACATATGCTATGCGGTGAACCAGCTTTCACAAGCGATGGTTAAGCCTACCAAGCTCTTTTGGAAGGCAGGAAAGCATGTTCTGAGATATCTCAGGGGCACACCTGAGTATGGATTATGGTATAGATAGACGGATGAGGAGAAGTTTCATGGCTTCACGGATGCAGATTGGGCAGGCAACCCAACAGACAGAAAGAGCACATCAGGAAGGATTTTCAGTATCGGATCTACGACAGTTTCTTAGTACAGCAGGAAACAAATATCCATGGCACTCAGTTCAGCGAAATCATAATACATGGCAGCAATTAAAGTTGCATGTGAGGCTATTGGATGAGGAGGATCATGGTTGGTTTGTTAGGTTCACATTTAGATCCTACAGTGATACATTGTGATAATCAGAGTTGCATTATCTCTCGATTAATCATGTGTTTCATGATATATCTAAACATATTGATATATGGTATCATCATATCAGAGATGGTGTGTAGCGGAAGATCATGTTGCTTCAATACATTCCTACGGAAGATCATGAGGTAGATATTCTGACAAAGGCGCTCACCAGGAGCAAATTCGAATACCATAGAGGCAGGATTGGGGTGAAGGATAATCCCTATCTTGTTGAGAGGAAGTGTTGAGATTCAACAAGATGATGATCTTAGTTAAAAGAGTTACCTTCTCTAAGTGGGATCGCAGGCTATTTTGGCACAAGTCTATTTTTAGACTATGTCTATTTTTAGACATGGTGATCATATTTCAGAAGTTGCAGGATGTTATTTTTGGATGGTTGGTCAAGTTGGAAAAATAGATGAAATTATATTTTAAGAATAGTGGGCGAAGTCTATTTATATATTGTCGATCTAAAAATAGAAGTGTCGATTATTATTATCTCTTAATAATAATCCAACAATAAACAACAACTTATTATCTTGGAGCACTTAGTTTCAATGCACAGATTTTTCAAATCAGTGGGCTGAAGGAATTACACAATTCCTAGGGTTTACTGGAGGTTCATGCATGGAGGACTCAATTAGAACTGAAGTGGCAAAGTTATGATAGATTTGGAAGAGTAGTTCATGGATTTGTATTCAGTTTAACTCAGTTAATGGAGTTAAACTCAGTTGAGCTAGTTGTATCTAGTCTAACTGAATGATACACTAGTGAGAGTGGAGTGAATTAATTAGTTAATTAATTCACAAATAATAAATCATTAATCAACTGAACAATACAACAGTTAAATATAGTGCATGTCAGTTCTAGTGGAGACCCAGTGGAGAGATAGGTGAAAGGGAAAGATGGACTATCTATTGTGACTATAGTGATGCATTGATTGCATCACACACACATTGGAGTTTCCAATGAGGATTGTGCAGTCAAGGCAAGGGTAATTCGAATTCATTCAGAGCTATTCTTCAGCAGGGATTGCGCAGTGGAGGCAGGCTTGCAAGTGGCAAGGAATCGATGCATGGATTTGCAGATTTCTTCTAATTAGTGTGTGACAATTGATTGTACTGAGAGCTTGATGTACTAATCTTTGTATGAGATTATTACATGATCTCCATGATACATAATATATGATAGTTGGGGTTTTCAGCTTCAGGCTTTCCCCTTAAACAACCGTGTTATGTGCGATTGTTTTTATTTATGCTTCACATGTGTTTGCAATTAATTTTCCACAAAATATTAACAGTGGAATGATTGTGTATTTTGTAAGAAGTTAAATATTGTGAGATCAGGGGAATCTGGATGTATGCATGCTTAGTGTATACTAATTTCTACAGACATTAATATATATGATTTTGAACTCAGAGAAATTGAGCAGAAATTATTTGTATTTGAGATGAAAGATCAGGGGCAGCAAGAAAGTTATGTCCGTAGAGACTTAAAGGAGACATAAATATTGATCCAGCAGGATAAAGATGAAAGCAGCCAACAATTCAAAAAAGGATCTATTTAAATCTAGAAAGTCGATGATGGGATATTGGTGCTTGAAGCATCAAAAGAGGCCAAAAGGTCTTATCTTTTTAAAACTAACAGTTTGTTGATGAATGCAGGTACAACACCGGACGAGAAATTTGTTGCTATAAAAGCAATCAAAGATTATACCTGTAATCAAGAAAGAGCTCTTGATTATTTTTCATTGCATAAATTTAAGTGTTCAACACAATTGGATATGGAAGCATCAAACAAAGAGGAATTACTCCGAGGAATTGGCGAAAGAAAGTGTTGGAGAAGCCGATGGAATCCGATTGACCGAGTGAGTGATGAGTTACCAAATGGAGTTGATACTTTAAAGGACTAGAGGCAAAACAGAGTTTGGAATCCTGTAGGTAGCAAGTCTTCAAGACTTGTGGTTGTAACATTATTACAGAAAAGCAACAGACCTCATAGACAGGAGTCTATGGAAACTTCTCTACATGGGGAGTCTGATGCAGGAGCATCCTACTTGGGTTTTATTAAAATATTGTGTAATTATGGGGGTGATGATTTTTTAATTATTTTATAAATTATTGTGCTCATTTTAATAAATTAAGAGAGAAAAATGTAAGTGCGGATTATTGTAAATATTATTTTAATAAATTAAAGGATATGAGTGGAGTTGAATTAGGTAGATAATCTAGGGATTAGGAATTCCTTAAACAGGACTTAGTTGAGTCCAAAAAAAGGATAAATCTAATTTAGATTTTACTTGATATTTGTGTGGAGGAAACTATGGATTGGAATAAATTCATTATTATGTATAAATATGAGGAGTGTCTGAGGATGGAAGAACAGTGAGGAATACAGAGAGAGAGAAAGATGGTTTGAGAGTTTTTCGTAAAGGGTCGAGAGCCGAAAGGCCATCCATTGTAATATTCGGCCAAATAGTTTGAATATGGAATTTTTTGTGTTAAGATATGTCAATGTTTTTTTTGTATGGATCTCTTTCCTGTATGTATATTTTGAGTTGAATCGTAGTTTTAATGAAGATTTTTCTTGAGTATTTTCATGCTGAAGGAAGCACACATGATATTATATGCTAGGATATGTTTTATAGCAGAATCCTGGCATCGGACGTATTTATGGTTGCTCGATGATGTGGGATTGCAAGTCATGAAGTTGATTCCCCATTTAGAAAAGGGCCTCGTGACAATGACAGGGTGCAGAGGGGCGGGGGGGGGGGGCTCTTTCTTTATGGGCGAAGCATTGGAATCCATCGCATCTCTTGACTGTTGTAATGAAATCGCGAAACAGGGAGGGCCAAAAATATCCTGCCCATAGGTCATCGTGGTCATTCTAGATAGGTGGCCACACAAACACCTCCATGGCAGTCATTATGGGCTTGTTATTCTTGGTCATGAGTGAGGCATCGACATATGGTGACGATGTCCCATTGGTACAAGACATCTCCCATGAGGAGATATCGAGGGGCCTGTTGGTGTATGCACCAACAGTAATCCTGCGTGAGATGAGGTCTAAACTTTTGAGTTCATAGGAAGAGGAGAGTGTCTCCGTACCAAGGATCGTCAGTTGCTACGAAGAAGAGATGCTCATTTGGTAGCAAATCATTCACTGGTGATCTCTTGATATCTCTTGGGAGGTCTGTAATGAACTTTGTTAAGGTAAGCGCCTTTTTGCTTTTAGGGGAGTGAAATTGTAAGTTGTATTCTTGGAGAATGATTATCCATCGGGCGTACTTATGGTTCATTAGGCGACGTGAGCAGGTATTTAATGGGATTAATATCTGCAATGACCGTAGTAGTTTTTAAGATGATGTAGTGGCGAAGCTTCTAGACTACATGTATTAATGCTAGGGTGGTCTTTTCTTCAGGCTCATATCTTAATTTTAGGGCCGAGAAGGTCTTTTTGACATAATATATTACGTGCTCCTTCCCATCTAGGCCTTCCTAGATCAAAACTCCAGCCAATGTGAACTCGGAATCTGATAGATACAGGATATAATCTCTGTCATAGTCCGGGGGACTGATAACTGCTGATGAAGATAAAGTTTCTTTCAGCGCATCAAATTCTTTTTTGGGTGTGATCATCCCATTTGAATGGGATGTCCTGGTGAAGGAGGCACAGGAACCCTTGAGCGTAGCTGGCATAATCTGGGACGAAGCATCTCAGAAAATTGGCCTTCCCCTGCACGCTTTGAGATTTCCTAAGGGTTCGAGGTGGAGGTACCTCTTTGATGGCTTGGACCTTGATGGGGTCCACACAAATACCTTGCTGGGACAAAATAAAACCTAAGAGACTTCCTGCACTGACGCAGAAGACACACTTGAGGGGGTTCAAGCGTAGGTTGTATTGACGGCATCGTTGGAATACCAATCGCAAATCCTCAAGATGGTCTGAGATTCTTAGAGTAGACGGTTAGGTCGTCTAAGTAGGCAAGGATATGGTGTGCCAAGTCATGAAATATATAGTTCATGGCCCTTTGGAATGTGGCTCCAGCATTTTTTATTTCAAATGGCGTTACCTTGTATGTGAATGTGCCCCAGGGGGTGGTGAACGGGGTTTTGTACCAGTATGTATGGCGGATTTGAATTTGGTTGTACCTAGAGAATCCATCCATGAAGGATAGAGCCTTGTATCCTGCACAAGCATTGATGACCTGGTCGATGAATGGAGTGGGATAATTGTCTTTGGGGCAAGATTTTTTAAAATCGGTACAAACGCATATGATGCCCTATTTTTTCATAACGGAAATAGGATTAGAAACCCAAGATGTGTAAATGATGGGGTAGATAAACACGACTTTGTAAAGCTTATCGATTTCTCATTTTATTGCTTCTACCTTTGATGGGTGCATTTGACATTGTTTCTGGCATACTAGAGGTACGACAGGCCAAGTGTCAATACAATGCTCTACGATGGTAGGACTAAGTCCAGGAAATTCTGAGTAGTCCCACACGAAGATATCTCGATACTCTTGTAGAAATTGGGTATAAGAGGTTATTTCTTTTGGAGAGCATGCTGCCCCCACTGAGATTTCTTTGAAATTTGCAGGATTTTGGGATATGTTCACCTTGACGATAGGTGAGATGTTTGACATATTTCCTTCCTCGAACACATTGGGTGCTGGGATGGGATTTTTGAACCAATCAAATTTTCCTGATGGGAGGAAATATTTTTATTTGATTGCATAGATCTCTTGTTCTTTTGTCTTGTCAGGACTAAACATATCCTTGGAGAGAAAAAATGAACGGTGATGCATTGCATCCCATGGATAATCTGGCTCCGTCATTACCTCTAGGATGTCCTCGTCTGAATGAAATAGGGACCCTAAGGGGGATTGATCGTGCGTGAAGTTATGTTGAATAGGTTCAATCCACATGGAGCTATTTGAGAGACACGAGAAGGATTCCATATTCGATATCATGGAACCAGACGCGGTCGACAGAGTGTAGACAGATTGGGTCTGCATTGTCGTAGGAACAGCTACTCTGGTAGCTGCAGCTGACTCGACACCTATGGAAAATGAGCACATGGCTTGAGTCATAGTTCTGATACATGAAAATATTAATCATATATGGTGTATCATGTCATCAACATTTGGTGGGGGAATAATATTCATGATGGGAGTTTGCGTAAGTGCAAGGTTGGGTTCCCCGCTAGGATGGTCAATTTCCTGTTGGTGGAAATTGTGCCTGGTATAGAGGTGCCTAAATGTTTCCATTAGCGGGAATATCGTTGGTTCATGGTTTTGGCCAGTGAAAATGGTGCATGGTACCAGTATTCCAACTGAGTATATTGTATGGGAATCAACACTACTCGTCGTCCCAAATGTGGATGCTTGGAAAGGATCTATTGTAGAAGAGGAGGTATTTTACTTCCATTTCCATGTTGTTGGCTTGGGTGTGTCTAACTCTTTTGGGGAGTGTAAAATTAACACTGCTCCTGCCTCTCTGATCTTAGGGAGATGCTCACATTTAATTGTATGGTGAAAGTGTGAACAAATCCGGCAATAGGTACGCGTGATCTTCTCTTCGTTAGATTGAAGTCTCGGTGGCTGAGAAGAGACTGTACGAAATTTTTTTGCGAGGGGCTTCAGTTCTTTACACTGATTGACCTAGTGGTCATTCAGGTCACATAATCCGCATGTTATACTTGGTTTGGATTGGATCATGTTAGGTTGGTGCGCCATCCCAGTTTTCCCATTATTTCGATGTGGGTGTGGGTTTTCTGCTCTGGGGGTGATGTACTTTCTATATCGTTTGAGTTTGTCGTCCCGTTTCTTATCTATTGTATGAATCATATAAATGAGAGGATGAACTTGCGGGATATAGGTACAACGCTGCCCACATTAATTTCCCTAACACACTGGGTAAAATAACCTATATATGGGGGTCTCGTCGTGTTTAGTTTGTGGTCTGGTAGGGTACTAGCGTCGTAACGCTGCTAAATCAGGGCAAGTGGCTACCACATGGTTGGGCATTTTTTATAACGTGCATGTTCATCTTCTCTACAGAGAGCGGTTGGGGGTAACTATGGGTTCTATGATTGGTCGCTTTTTGGCTAACAAGAATAGGATGGATCTGCTTGTCACATCTTCTTGGGTTGTCGAGTTTTTCATGGATTTCAATTCTGTGCCATCTTCTTGGGAAAGGTGAACTATAGCTGAGCACAAACTAGCGGGTGGTAATCAGAATCAGGGGATATAGTGGAAATTTTCCAAAAGGTGGTTGTCGATGCATAAAGGACATGTGAATTGCGCTACCTGCAAGCCGACGTAATAAATCCATTCTATGGGATACCATCTGTGAATGATTTCCAGGGCTATGCATTCTTCGAGTCAGTAACCATGTTCATCACACAGCATGCATTGTATGATAGGAGGGTGAAATATGAATAGGAGTCTTTCTGGTGACCTTCGTTCCTCCTGTAGGTACAGAATGGTACAAAGTTCATCACCAGATGACTGGGTGGAGGGATCCTCTTGCTAGGATCGCTCGATGGCGTGTAAGGAATCCCTATATCACGAGATCTCTGGGCGATGATGGGTATAGTGCCCATAATTTATGTAGATAGCGCATGAGTGATTGGTACCCAATACTTTTCCTTTACCTTTGGTGGCAGGTTCCTTTTTATGGGAATGTGGTGTCGTGATGTCTACCTCAGATCCAAGAAGTAGTTTTAGTTCCTCCAACTCTGGGAAAATATGGGTACGGTTACCTGCTACATCACATATGGTACAACCTAGTGATTCCCATTGCATGGCGGGAATATCCACCTTCATTACTCTTCTCTCGATTTTCTTAGTCGTAATTATGGGTTCTTTAATGGGAATTTCCTTTGGAGGGATGTTTACGACTGTCTCTTGAATGTTTGGCACCAGTTCAGAATTGATGGGGATTAACCCTATAGAGGTGATGTGCGCGACTCCCATTGGAGTGGGTGGGACAAGGTACCAAATTGGTATTGCAAATGATAATTTTGGTAGGACCACCATGGCCATGACCTATTGTGACACAAAACCGGCTGCGGGAAAGAGGAAAGGGGTTTGGAAAGTGGCATAGGCTAGAGAGGTTGCTGTGGTCGAGGACTCGGTGTCATTACTGCTTATGTCCATGTCCTAACTAGATTCGGTGCTTGATGTGGACATCATGCACACTGGAGCTCCTATGACATCAAGTGATGACTCTGGTATGATGGGGGAATCTCCTAGGAATGATCCTAGGATGGACGATGGTTTGAACTAGCTGGGGCTAAATTCTTGGTACCGTGAAAGCGCGTCCATGGATGTATCTACGTAGAGTAGAATTACATTCATTTTTTTTAGGGGTCATTTTTCGTTGTGCGTCAATTGGTCAACAGTAACGATGCGGTCCTTGTGGGGGAACACCATAGTACAGAAGACGGAGGAGGCTATGGCTGACATGGCATACATATAACTCTGACCAAGGAGTATATTATAGTCCAAGTGAGCATCCAAGACTTCAATGTCTATAAGGACCGTCTTTTAGGCTAAGCAGACTGGGACATTTTCGTAGAGACCGACGGGGGTTGAAGGGCGGCCATCGTATGCTCTAAGCATGATGACTGACGGTTTTAGTTTGGGGGACCCTAACTTCTGCAAAACATTTTTTCACATGACACACGTGGATGCACCTTCATCAATGACACATCGTTGAATTCCTCAAAATTCAAAATTCCTCAAAATTCCCCTATTGCATAAATTTCCTAAACCAAGTCTTCGAATTGGAGAAAATCTCATTAAAACACTAAAAAGCATAACTCTGCACTTTTCCTAGTTCTTCTCTGCGGTACTGTGGTTTCTTGCTCTATAACCTGTGGCACATCACGCACGTTCTGCTTACTAAAACTTCAAACCCTCGAAAAAGGTAAATAAAAGAAAATTTAAGTTCTAGAAGCCCAGCTGGTCGAGTATTCTCCCAGCTGGAAGCTTCTAAAAGCGTAATCAGGTCGAGCTTCACCCCTTCATTCATGAACCTCTATCCCTTCATTAATGGAGATTATCCTTTGGTATTTGGAGCTAAAATCCCTTTATGAGAGAACTTTATCCCCCTCTTTATGGAACTGAAACCTCCTTCATTCTCCTATAAATTGAACTCATGTTTCAATCTCAAGGGTAGATTGGTAGACTTTGGTGGATTAAAAAATTGTTGAAGAAATCATACTTTCTATACTTGGCATCATTGGTATGAGAACGATCACATACTCATATCTATATTTTTATGCTAGTTCAGAGAGGAGAAGGCTTGTCAAACCAAAGGAAAACGACTGTTCAGGACCTCGGAAGAACCTATATGACATCAAGGCAACAAGGTTGTAAGGTTACTTCTTATCATACAAGTTAATACAAATGGATTCTATTTTCTCATTAAGTTGTTCATGTATCTATTTGAGCAATTTAGTTCTTGGATTCCTTGATCACTGAGATAGATTAGTGTTTTTGAATTATTATATCTTGCAGGTGCTTTTAATCCTTTTTCCTGTCTTTGAATGTAGGTCTTACATGCTGAATTGACCTCTTTCGGAATGACTAGATTGAAGATTACAACAAGCATTGGACTTTAGGTAGGAGCATCTCCTCTTAGTTAACTAATAATTCTGAATCACAATAGTCTAGAGAAAATGGTTTGCATTTGGTTGTTTGTTTCTAGATATCCTTAGGATACTAGGGAGATCGTTCTTGTCTGCAAGAAGGATTTTATACGCACTTTAGATAGGAGCGTCTCCTCTTACTTAGTTAATTAATAATTCTGAATCACAATAGTCTAGAGAAAATGGTTTTCATTTGATTGTTTATTTCTAGATATCCTTAGGATACTAGGGATATCGTTCTTGTCCTCAAGAAGGATTTTATCTGCATAACATGCATGTGATGACTTTGGTAGCCGGGTTGTGGTACGTTCTGGGTAGAATCATACGTGTAACCGAGGTTTTGAACGTTGCTGCCTGGGTAACTTTGGGTCAGTGACCCAACTAAACCATCTGCAGAGTTCGACGCGCCTGGAAATTATTTGTAAGTTTGCAAGCGCGAGGTGTTCTGCAGGATATTGTAAATATACCCTGACTACGTATAGATTAGCTCGAGTTGTTGGGCCTTACTGATGGCGTCCTCTTCGAATATGGGCCTTTGTTGCGCCACAACCTTCGAAATCCCTGCAGTGAGAGTTTTCAGGAACATGTCTAACAGTACTCGATCGTTGAGTTTGGCTTTACACAAACTACGACGTCGCCGCCATTCGTGGAGATGGTCTGAGATATGGATGGCAGGGGTTTGCCTAGAGTGAGTCAGTAATTCCATTCCAGAATCATCATGGATGGGTAAATGAAAATAGTTCAGGAAGGCAGTGGCTAGGGCACTAAAGGTTCCATATGTAGCAGAGGGTTGCTCCACATACCATTTCGATGCTACTCCTGTCAGAGTGCGTTGAAACAGTCTCAGTCGAATAGTATCATCAACGATGTTGTTCGACGAGCACCACAGGTGGAAAGTCATAACATGATTTCTTGGATCTTCCGCTTGCTTTCCTTCGAAATTTGGAATGTCTGAAGGGAGCTTCATGGGCATGGGAGGGCCATATGGGGTTGTGTGCAATGGGTTCGTTCGTCAACTTGGTTAAATCTGGTAGATTCAACGAAGCTAGAAAAGGTAACTATGAGGTTGTAGCCATTGCGACTTGCGAAAATACAATGTTCTGTTTAGGAATATGGTTTGCCTGTGACGTACCCTTCTGTGTATTCGACTAGCTTCCCAAATGGGTAGCACTCCTCTGCCCTCTAGGGGTTTTGGGAGGAGTGGTGTGCGGTGTGGCATTGGGAGACCAACCAGGGTTCCCAACTAAAGATGCCCCAATAATGGTGGAAATGTTCCATCTTTGACGCCTAAATGGCGAAAGAATTGGAACCCCACCCGGTAATGGGGGGAGGTCCAAAAGACTTCTAGATTGACGAGGTCCCATTGGGTCTGTTCTGGCATCGACTAGGTCTGGCTTTGGAAATATTTGAGATGATAGAGATTATAATCAAAGAAAAATTATGATTGCATACATAAAAAAAAAAAGAAAAAATAAAATAAATTTTCCCTTTACATTAATCATATGTGATCAGTCAATAAAAAAATATGGTTTTTGTTTGTTTGCATATGATACTCAAATCCTAGAAGACCTAATAATCCTCACACACTCAAATGTAACTGGTCCTTGATAATATAGCTTGCGAGTGCTGGCACAATGTCCCGTAAGAGCTGGCGTCACCCCCAGTCAACTAAAGAAAATCCACCAAGGTAAGGGTAGAGAATCTAGTGCTTGCTTGCACCGTCACCTACAGGGAAAGGATGCCCTAATTTTGGCCACTAAGTACCATTGTCCCACATAAGCATTCGAGTCTTGGGCTTCTTATTAATTTAGCTAATAGTATCGAGTATCAGCCACGTCAGGTAGCCCCAACTGATACCGCACGCACTGCGCCTAATCATAACACCCTCTCAATCGGGTCTCTGCTGCGCTCGAGTTTTCTTTTCCGTGAGCTGATAGGTGGATTTGAAATCTCCCTAAACAGTAAACTTCTATGTTTGAATATGAAGAGTGATCAAGGTAGCTTATTGGATGCCTACCCCCTTGATCCTAACTTAGACTATAAATTATTTTGTTGCCCCTGTGGGGAGAATTTAGTGAGCTTTGTTAAGTTAGTTTTAGGTGTCTTTGCTTTGCTTAGTGTGTGGATGTGTGTGAGAAAAAAGTGAACAAGCACATAGTTTGAACATGTGGATATGCGATGATCCTTTTCAAAATCCCCTATTAAACTATGTTTTATTGTTCCTTTCTCAAAAGAAAAACATGTGCGGATATGGGCCGCTTTCTATTTTTCCTAGTTAATCTATGTGATCAACTATAGGGAGATGGTAAGTTGTGAATAGAGAGCATTAATATGCTTTCCTAGGATCACCGAAGGGTTCAAAGGCAACATATATTACTTGCTCTTCTATCGACAATTCAATCCTGGTCCCGAAATCCTAGAGCAAAATTGAACTAAACTAATGATTTTTACACTAGAAAAAGGAACTAGCTAAGCATACGTGGATTTGGGCCACTTACTTTGGCTAATTACCTAGGTGTTTTGGTACCTAAATTTTCAACAACAAAAAAAAATTGGAATGCAAGTTAATTTTCCCCCCTACTTAAACTATGTGTGAACTTTGCAAAAATCAACTTGAAATAAAACTGACACCAAGCCTACAAAAAGCAGCTAAGAGTGAGCTTTAGCAAGCTGTGGGGCACCTCAACTAGTGTCAGTAGATGTATTATGGGCTTCCAGGCGCGCAAAAGGTTGAAACAAGCGAGATGTCTGCGCGCATGTCAGCTCTGAATGGGTGCCTTGGGCGCGCCTATCTAAGGGAAATGCACGCAAATTTCTGCAATGTAATTTTTTGGAGTTGTTCTACTTCATTCTGTCACTTGGGATGAACTAGGGACTGAAGAAGAGAAAGGGGGGAATTTCAGCCCAACTCCACAACAAAAACGGAGGTCTCTGCAAAAAGGCACAACCACATAAACTTGGAAATAAAAGTTAGTGGAGTCACCAATCCTGTGTTAGTGTGTTTGGTGCACGCATGTACGAAATCACACCAACTTAAGGGGTGTTGTTTTCCCTCTTAAGTTATTGGTCACAGGCAAAAAAGATATAGATTCAAGAAAGTTAGTGGAACATGCTAGAACATAAACATACTAGATAAAGAAATAGCATGCATATTCAAAAATAAAAATTAAACTAAAACAAAAACAAATAACACAAAAGCTCTAAATAGATTCAAACAACTTCAATAATCCAAATGGTGGTGCTTACGTCCCCTCTTATTGAGTGATGGTAGGAAATGAGGATGAAACTTTAATGCACTTGCTAAGGGGCCCTTAGAACTTGGGGTTCTAAGTCTCGATACGAGGATTTATTTACTTCCGAGCTGCCTTGGCACAAAGTCTCCCTCTTTCTAATGTGGTGGACTGGATTTGTTGGATGGCCAACAACTAAGTCCCCTCTATCTCTGCTCCAAATCACACACGGCTGGTATTGCTTGGGGAAATTTTGTCCTGTATAACAATGTGCTCTCAAGTTGTTCATCTCTTGGTGGCATTTTATAGGAGAATTCAAATACTCCTTCCCTCTCTTGGTACATTATGGATGGTGACCCAAGAGAGGAGGGTGATTCCATTGTGTGCTCCCTTGATGTCCTAAGGAGGCTTGGGTGGTTGTCCTTAGGTGGCTTCAAGTGTGGAATCAATGTCCTTGAGTGTGCTTTTTGTGGTCCCATAAAGTAACTTCTGCCACTCCCAGGATTGCGCACTTTCTGGGTCAAAAGACACGCAAAGGCACGCTTATCAAAGGATTTTGCGAGAAAAAACATTTTTGACTAGTTCAAAATTGATTTTTCCTCAAACCTTAAAGATTTTTTAAATACTTTCAGATTCTCTAATGTCTCTCAGCCCTGTAAATCCTTCTGCCTAACATTAAATAATGTCATTTTTTCTTGTACGATTTTCCATTGTTAACAGGCATTATAGGAAATATTGTCCTAAGCTCAAGAAGGACAATAAAAAAAATAGGAAGAGAAGAAGCCCATATCACCGAGGAAGGGGAGGAAGTGGAGGAAGTAGAAAATAAGAAGTCCAAGAAAGAGGAAGTAAAATATCTCTACTATGATTGAGGTAGTCTTCTTCACCTAGTTCTTTTCAAGATCTTGTTTTCAAGTTCTCCCATTGTAAAGTATAACTATAATGATAGGAATCATTATAAGATCATGATAAGACATCATGGCATCATAAAAGCATTAGAAGAAAGAGTTCGTGACATCGTCATAGAGTATCATGATTGAAAATTGAAATCTATGGCACTCAACTATATATCTCTTGGGTACCTCATTATAAGCATGAATGGAACTTATGGGAAAAAAGAAAAATTCATCTAGGATAATATTCATCATACATCAGTCAAAAGAAAACATATGTTGGATGGGGTTACTCAAGATCCTCAAGACTATCTGATGGAATCTTCATCGGAAGGTTCTCCCATCTAGAGAATAAGCAAGTGTTTCATCATGAATTCCAACTTTTTGAATTCATGGGATGATGGTATGAAAAGAGGTAAATCAGATCAAGGGATTGAAGTTATTTCAATCAAGGAAGTTGTTGAAGGAATTCTAGATGACCTAAAGGAAGAATGAGGTATGTATTATCTTAATTAATTTGGAGTCGTGTCATATGGTTGCATACAATATGAATACTCTAATTCGAGAACATGATCAAAGGAAAGGATCTCCTCCATTAAGAAGATGCATAAAGGCACGGGTCACACATTGACTAGATCAAAATCAACACAATATGTCCTCATCTGAAATATGAGGTAGTCGACAAAATTGTAGGAAATATGAGAAAAGGTTCCTGGAAGAATATATGTGAAGAAAGAAAGGATTATATCGTGGAATATGCAACCATGGAAAAGGAAATCAACATCTGAGAAACCAAGAGATCTGACTAGGATATCTCCAAGAAACATATTTAGACTCTGATGAATTAGGAAAAAGAAAGAGACCCTTGAATATATATATATATATATCTTTGCGATATGTGTAAATATGTATGCAGGATGCTAATGAAAACTGGAAGATGTCATGATGAAATACCATCACAAAGGTAATTTTTATTCAATTTTCATTTCCTATTTATGAACAAATATCTGGATGGGCTTATGTAGGGCTACCAAAGGGAAGAGCTTTCAATGCCTTCCACCGTTGATGACCATGTAGTAGGATGAAAGATCCTCAAGGAAACATGGCATGAAGAAATAATCATGGCATGAAGGAAGGATAAATATGGATTGATAGATCACTTTCTAATAAAATGAATGATGAAATGGCTCAAGGATGAAAGTGATGGATGGTATGTGCCTTACAAAGAATTCAAAAAATATGAATACTCCTGAATAACGAAAACAAGTTCATGACATCGTGAGGAGGAGTTCTTCAAGAAGTTGTTTGTCCCATCATCTCCACCTGAGGAGTTTTTGTAGGTCCCTAATTAAGAGAGAGCCTGGAAACAAGTTTCTTACTTGGAAGAAACTTGGAAGAAAATTCCCTAAGCTAAGAGAGAGATTAGGTACATTCCTTATGTAGGAATGAGTACATTCCTTTATTGTAATAAATATTTCCTCCCTAATTAAGAGGGAGAGCTAGACACATAATTATTTCCTTGACTTGGGAATACAAAATGGAGGATTGGGAAAACATCTGGCATCCGATGCTCTTTGAGGATGTGTTAGGGAATCCAAGACAAGAGTAGTCGTAGAGACCAATATTACTTGAGGATAGGGAATCCAAGATAAGAATAATCCTAGTGGAACACACCCTGAGAACACGAGTGGGGTATGTTCCAAGAGAGACAGTGATGAGGGTTTTTATACATCATTAGTCTCACCAACATTGAGCTCATATCTTGTGGAGAGATAGAGTTGTTATTCAAGGCCTTTCTATGTGACAATGCTGGTTTATATGATGCTATACATATGGGTTACAAATACGACTCTTCTTATGAGAATTCTTCAGATTGGGAATGACCAAGTATTATTATTAATATCTCCCTACTTAAGAGGGAGTGTTGAAAAGTGTAACTAGGTTCGGTCTTCATAATGACATGTATAAATTTTGATTTTATGTAATTGATGAAAACAAGAAAATAAAATTATTTTTGTAAGTACTTGAATCATGGGTTTCATGATCAAGGAATTTTATTTTAGTTAAGGCTCCCATTGAGAACCTTTATGTTTTGTAATCTAGTCATAAAAGTAAATTTGAGACAATGTCATGTATGAAGGACCCTTCTTGGGTATTAGCGTTGGAATCAACACTTGGACTGCTTCAAGTGCATGACCAGACACATCTTAAGCCCTAAGGAAATTTCTTATGATTTGATTGGGTTTTTTGGAAAGCGGTTGGATCTCAAGCACTCTGAAAGGAATGTTGAACAGATAAAAAAGCTCTGACACATATGAGGGAACTCGTATATATGATTTGGTATCAAAATTTGTAGTTCAATGATTAGAATAATGGGAGAAAGGCAGTGGGACTGTAGGACATAAATCCACTGCCGAGAAGAAAAAATGACACAAATTCCAGTTCTAAAATGTTTAGTGAAAGAATTTTTTTAAAAGACTTACAAGAGTCTCACTTTACATTTAAAGAATCCCATTGCAATGAATTATTCTGACTAACATGACCTCATGAATCAGGAATGCTTGGTGAATCAAGACTGACAAAAAAATATTAACATGCATGCTAGATCAAAAGACTTATAAAAACATGAAATGGGGTTTAATTCCACCTTAAGGAATGCTTATGAACAATATTCAATTCATATTGAATCAGGAAATCTTGGAACAAGACTTACAAAAACAAATCCATATGTATTGGAGGTTCACCAGACTTATAAAATCATAAGATATAACTTTTATGATAAATCTGGAAAGGCAGATAAAGTATGTAAAAATAGAAGGGAAAACAATACACACACCATATGATTTTGTGAATCCTCAAGAGTGTAATTGGAATATATTATGTTTTCAACAATACACAACTTTAGGAATAGTCTGAGGATCAGCAACAGGGCCAAGGCACTAGGCCCTATGCCACCAACCATCTCCCCCCCTCATAGCAGTTTGTCACATATATACAAAAATATAAAACTGTCATCTCCACAAAAGGAATAAACCTGTTCCCAAAATTTATTACGATCTCGTGCAAGAGATGAGGCTTATCCTAAAAATTTAATACAAAGTGCTATGACATAATCCGCATAAACAACATCAAGGCTAATAATTTGAAATGGTCTTATGATGTGGCAGTATATGGGAAGACTCCTCTTCTGTTCTGGTGCAACCAACTCCACAAAAAAGTGTAAACATCAGTGAAAGTGACGTGTGGTTGTCATGATGGACATTATGTTTTACTGCTTGCTTATGTCTCTTCTACATCGGTTACTGATGCCATATCATCACAGTTCCGTATAAACGCCCTTTTCTAACTCGACCTCTTCTTCTCGGCCTCTTTGAATGAATCTTTAGTCCTGATAGCTTTGGCGGAGTTTAAAACATAAAGCCCTTTTTTCCTTTAATAATTGGCAGAAATTCCATTTCTTTGATAAATGGTGGAAAACCTTTGACTTGGTGGCTATCTGAGTCCTTATGTCGATCTTAGCCCTTTTCCTCATAAAACAGTGTAAAAACCTCATGCACCCGGATTTGAAATCTTTTAGGCTTCAGCATTGACCCGCATTGCGTCTGCACCAATATCGCAAATCGCAAGATTTAAAGTTTATCACACATCGCAAGGTTTGGGATCAGGGAAATGAGGTAAGTTTTAAAACTTGCGAAGTGCGATGAGCGACAGATAGAAATGACATGCAAGGAAAGGTGGGTCCATTTGATATCGCATCGAAACATATAAACCCTAACTTGAAACAACTTAACAATAAACATCAGAATTTTTTATTGCGATGTGCAATGGGCGGTAGGGAAAGGGTGACGTGGTAGGGAAATGGGTCCCACTATATCGCATCGATGGTCTGGATAAACAACAAGTGAATGTGGTAAGGGTCTTTGCGATATGCTGATGTGAAAAGGTAAAGAGTGTGAAGTTGCGAAAATGCGATTAAGGGGTAGGTGATGTGGCGGGAAGGGTTATCGCAAATCATGAGTCGGAAGTAAGTGGAAAAGGTAAGTGATGTTGCGAACTTGTGATGTGAAAATGTAATGGACCCCATTACAGGCTTTTAAAAGTGGACAAGTGAAAATTTTATTTAAGTAATGGTAATATGATAAAGGACGCCCGAACCACAATATAAAATATTTTGAAGCATTTGAGGTGTATAAAAAGGCAATATGGGTCCCACTAATGCCACAAATCACATTTCTGAGAGTTTTGTAGGAGACAGAAATTGTGATACGTATGAAGTATGGATCTGGGAAACGCTGATTACGATGAAAGGTAAGGTTTTCCATATGTTTGAGTGCGGAAAGTGACATATACGATATCATATATGTAATACATAATATGTATCAAAGGCTGGTTGTGGGGGAGGTAGAGATGATTTTTAACTATAAAAAATGGAAAAGAGGGGCTTTGAAAGAAATGAAACGCTGGACATTTTAGTATTTTGGAAAAATGAGGAAAGGATCGAAGATAAATGGAAAAAATGGCGAAAAGGATGTGAAATAACTGAATCATAAGGAGCTAGAGGCCAAGAAAAAATGACGGAGAGGGCAGCTTTGAAAGGGATCAAAACCAGTGCTAACAATGGCTCTAATTGGGGATGATATGCCCCCTGCGGGCTATCAAGAAATGTAGTTCCAGTGCTTTATCCGGCTCTTATTTCTCCAACCAGCGAGCCTTCTTATTAACTCAAAAAAACCAGCATGCCTAGCCATTGAGTAATGGAGTCAAAAGCATCATTTCAATTCTGGAACTTATTTCTCCAAACTGAAGCTAGATTCAAACTGAAAACTGAAATCTATTTTTCTGAAAAAATGCTCAAAACAACGAGCTTATTCATTTCTCTACTTCTAATCTGATTTGAATGGCAATATTCATTAAATATGGAACTTTTCATACAACCATTCAAATAGTTGAAAAAACCTCATATGGATTCTGAATCTTAAGAGAAAAACTGAAAGAATCCATATCATAACATAGTGAAAATCATGATGAAAATAATCGCAACACGGGATACTCATAAAGAAATGAATGTCTGCATTATAATAAAACTCCAAACCATTAGCTACTGAAGGAGGAAAAACATTAAATGCTACCTCTGCAATGATGTCCCTTTCAAAATTCCGAAAGGTGTAGTTGTTTATCCAAAACTTCCACTGAAAATCTGATCTTTGCATCCTCATGAAGTCGCCACTGGATCTGGAACAATGGAGTCGCCAGGTGAAAAAACTGCAGTCTTCTTAAAGTTGCCAATTCTTGTTCACCATCAAGAATTGATCCTCAGCAATTAAAACAAGATACTCAAGAGAATACTTCGTTTCAAGGCCTTCATCTCCCGGCAGACGCATCAAAATATGTTAGCACTAGAATCAACACTTGGACTGCTTCAAGTGCCTAACCATACACATCCTAAGCCCTAAGGACATTTTTTATGATTTGAATGGGTTTTTTGGAAAGTGGTCGGATCTCAAGCACTTTGAAAGGAACGTTGAACAGATAAAAAATCTCTAACACATATAAGGGCACTCATATATATGATGTGGTAGAAAAATTTGTAGTTCAATGATTAAAAGAATGGGAGAAAGACAGTTGGTCTATAGGACAGAAATCCACTACTAGGAGGAAAAATTGACACAAATTCCAAATCTGAAATGTATAGTGAAATAATTCTTTTAAAATAATTAAAAGAGTCTCACTTTACATTTAAAGAATCCCATTACAAGGAATTCTTCTGACTAACATGACCTCACGAATCAGGAATGCTTGGTGAATGAAGACTGATTCAGCACTGAATCAGGAAAGCTTGGAACAAGAATTAAAAAAACATATCCATATGTCTTGGAGGCTCACAAGACTTGTATAAGCATAAGATATAACTTTTATGATAAATCTGGAAAGGCAGATGAAGTATGTAAAAACAGAAGGGAAAAAAATACACACACCATATTATTTTGTGAATCCTCAAGAGTGTAACTAGAATATATTATGTGTTCAACAATACACAACTTCAGGAATAGTATGAGGATCAGCAACAGGGCCAAGGAACTAGGCCCTGTGCCACCAACCATATCCCCCCCTCATAGCAGTTTGTCACATATATACAAAAATATAAAACTGTCATCCCCAAAAAAGGAGTAAACATGTTCCCAAAATTTATTACGATCTCGTGCAAGAGATGAGGCTTATCCTAAAACTTTAATACAAAGTGCTATGACATAATCTGAATAAACAGCATTAAGGCTAACAATTCGAAGTGGTTGTATGACATGGCACTCTATGGGAAGACTCCTCTTTTGTTCTGGTGCAACCAACTCCAATAAAAAGTGCAAACAACAGTGAAAGTGACGTGTGGCTGTCATGATGGCCATTCTATTTTACTGCTTGCTTCTGTCTCTTCTACGCTAGTTACTGTTGCCATATCATCACAATTCTGTAGAAACGCCCTTTTCTGACTCGGCCTCTTCTACTCAAGCTACTTGTATGAATATTCAGTCCTGGTAGCTTTGGCAGAGTTTAAAACATAAATCCCTGTATTCCTTTAATAATTGGCAAAAATTCTCTTTCTTTGGTAAACAGTGGAAAACCTTTGACTTGGTGGCTATCTGAGTCCTTCTGCCGCAATTAGCCCTTTTCCTCATAAAACAGCGTAAAAACCTGATGCACCCAGATTTGAAATATTTTAGGCTTTAGCATTGACCTGCATCGTGTCTATACCAATATCGTAAATCTCAAGATTTAAAGTTTATCGCACATCGCAATGTTTGGGATCAGGGAAATGAGGGAAGTGCTAAAACTTGCAAAGTGTGATGAGCGACGGACGAAAATTACATGACAAGGAAAGGTGGGTCCCTTTAATATCGCATCGCAACATACTAACCTTAACTTGTGACAACTTAACAATAAACATAAGAATTTCCAATTGCGATGTGCGATGGGCAGTAGGGAAAGGGTGACGTGGTAGGGAAACGGGTCTCACTATATCACATCGGCGGTCTAGATAAAAAACAAGTGAATGTGGTAAGGGTCTTTGCGATATGTCGATGTGAAAAGGTAAAGAGTGTGAAGTTGTTAAAATGCGATTAAGGGGTCGGTGACATGGCGAGAAGGGTTATCGCAAATCGGGAGTCGGAAGCAAGTGGAAAAGGTAAGTGATGTTGCGAACTTGCAATGCAAAAAGGTGATGGACCTCATTACAGGCTTTTAAAAGCAGACAAGTGAAAATTTTAGTTAAGTAATGGTAATATGATAAAGGCTGCCTGAACCATAATATAAAATATTTCAAAGCATTTGAGGCGTATAAAAGGGAAATATGGGTCCCACTAATATCGTAGATCGCATTTCAGAGGGTTTTGTAGGAGATGACAGTTGTGATATGTATGAAGTTTAGATCTGCAAAACGTTGATTGAGATGAAAGGTAAGGGTATCCATATGTTTGAGTGTAGAAAGTGACATATACGCTAGACGTTTTAGTATTTTGGAAAAATGAGGAAAGAATTGAAGAGAAATTGCAAAAATGGTGAAAAGGATGTGAAAGAATTGAATCATAAGGAGCTAGAGGCCAAGAAAAAATGACGAAGAGGGCAGCTTTGAAAGGGATCAAAACCAGTGCTAACATTGGGCATGTCATATTTTTGTATGAGTCATTAAATGTATAACAATGCCCTCCAAGACCAAGCAAAGACACCTCCTTCAAGTCGACTTCAAGAAGAATAATGAAACCTCTAAAAATTCATGGTGTCTCACACTCAACTCATGTTTGCCTATATGCATGGGAAATCACTATAAATAGGGCAGCTCAGCCTAATTTTAGAGAGAATTTTGGTGAAGGAAAATAAGTCAGAAAAGAGTGTGAAGTTCTCAATCAAGGCAGCCTACAAACCAGCGAGGAAAGGAAGAGGAATATTGAGCTCTTTTGGGCTATTTCTTGGTAAAATACCTTCACATGTGTGGTAGAAACTAGAGTTTCTACAGTGGGTATATATGTTGTGATAAAGGACGAGAAAAGGGTCTTCACACCATCACTCTTGCTATCCGAAATTAAAAGGAACCATCCTAAAGACAAGTGAAGGAGAGACACTACAAGAAATACTGCAAATTTTTTCACACGTGTGTTTATGCAACGATTTCAGACAGTTGACATTGCAGACCTGTGGAGGAAGGCCGCATTTTTCAAGGTAGCCGAAAGGTGCAGTGCAAGAAGAAGTTTTGACTAGTGTTTACTTGGGAAAATGTAAGAGAAGTAGCAAAATAGATATTTTTTATTGGTCTTGGAGTGGAAAATAGGTCAAGGGTATTTGTCTTGGTATTTGTCAATTGAAGTCTCTATAAGAAGAATAATTCTTTTGGGTTTTCCTCTCAAGTTGGAGAGGTTTTGTCCCTGTTTGATCGCCTATATTTTGTGTCTCTTGTCTCTTTATGGTTTATGCATTGGTAGTTGTTTGATGAAGAAGAACAATAGAATAAAATAAGTAAAATGGGATCGTAAACTAATAAGTAAAAATCATTCACAAGTTATCTAATGAAGATAAATCACCTAACATTAATCACCTATATTTCTCAACACTCTCAACTACTTCACCGGTGATGCTTTATGTGCTGCCTTTTGTGGCATATTTCTTTGCATGCATGATGACAGCAACTAATCAAAGAGATATGAGCTCAAAAATATGCAGTACCTCTAACACAAGATGCACTCATGGAGAATACAAATCATCTCAAGCAAAACAATTCATTCAGCAAGATCAAAGCATTAACTCAATGACTGAATGAAATGATTGCACAGTTTCTTGGCTAAAGAAGATAGTATGAGGCTCGTGAACAACACATTACGCAATCTCATCAGGTAAGGAGTGAGATATAGGCTTGAGACTTCGCAATGCGTATTCTCAGCTCGACAGGCTCAGGGAGAGACTGCGCATTACGCAGTCTTAGTGGCCAGGGTTTAGGATTGAGGTCTAGAACTCGTAATGCATAGTTGGGCCAGTCAGTGACTATGCATTGCATATTCTCAAAGAATAAGAATAAGGCTTGAGCCTTGATCCGAATGGAAAATTGCATCCACCCATGGTGTTCATCCACCCATGTTATCCATCCACCCATAGAATTTACCCATGGTATTGTAAGTGACATCTATCCATGATATTCATTCACCCATGGTATGTATCCACCCATGGTATTCATCTACACATGTAATGTACCCATGGTATTGTAAGCGGTATCTACCCATGGTATCCACCTATGGTATCTACCCATAGTATTGTAACTCAAAAAAAGGCTATAAATAACAAGCCTCGCTTTGTAAAAGGACAGATTTTCCACCACAATGTAGCTTCTACAGTTATTCTCTATTTTAATAAAACAAGTTTCTTTGTGGTTTTATTTGCAGTGTGTTCTCCCTTTTTGGACCTTCACAGTGGACCCAGTGGCGTTGGGCTCTGCATCAATAATTTGTTTCCCTTTTTCATTCCCCTTGTCAGGTTTTGATTCAGATTCAAAGCATGCATCTGACTCAAAAGCCCTCATCTCGGCCACCAGCGACTGCTTGGACCTACACTCACTTGTGTTGTGAGTGGAGCTCTTATGGAACTCACACCACTTTCCTGTGTCCTTTTTTGGCTTTGCGATGTTTTTCTTTGCTTGTGGCTTTGACATGTTGTCCTAGGCCGCCATGCCTTGGCTCTGTCCTTTGTTCTGCAATTTGGGAGCACCTTTCCCTTGCTTTTGATTCGTAGATCCAAAGTCTTGCTTCTTCTGTTTGAATTTTTGCTCAATCTTGGTAGCATGCCGGTATGCCGTACCAAGCGAGGAGATGTCGAGGAACTCCATTTCCTCCTGAATTTATCTGTGCAGACAATTGTGATACTTTAGCACCAGATGTTTCTCTGAATCTTTGATACCCAACTTTGTGCGCAGGGTATGAAACAGATTTGTCAACTCATGCACATATTGATCCCTTTGTTGCCGCAGTGTGGTCCATTGTATGTACTTGTCCTCATAGCTCCCACGGGATAGTATTGTTCCTTGATGACATCTCGGAAAGAATTCCAAGTGGGTACGGCTGAAAACAGAGAGGGTTGTGTCTCGTTCTTTTTCTCATAGTAGGTTTCCCACCAGTCCTTGACATGGGGGGCAACTTTAAGGAGTGAAAAAATAATCTTCTCTTGGTCGGAAAAGTCATGAACCGAGAAATATCCTTCTAATAGATTCAACCATCTATCTACGGCATCTGCATCTATTTTACCCTCAAATATGGGAATGTCAAAATTTACTTGTACCTTAAAGGAAGTCGTGCCTACAGAGTGGCTTCTGGAGGTAGATGTGCCTCCAGTGGGCAGTCGTTGAAGGATCTGGGAAAAGTTATCCATCATCGCGTTCCTTTGTTTTTAGAGGGCCTCCTCGAGCAATATTTCGATAGGATCTCCTACTCCCTCATCGTTCTTTTCGTCCCCCATGGGAGGCCGTCAGGGTTTGTGAGGCTGATCTTGCAAAGGTTCCACCAGATCGAGCCCTAACTCCTTATACCCCGACCTTGTTGGGAACATGCAAAGAAGGATCGAGAAAAATTAGACAGCTCTAATACCACTAATCTGAATCTTGGGGGGAGGCCCCTAAGATCTAAAAATTTGAAATGGATTTGACAAGATCTGCAAAATTAGAATGCCAAAAAAAAACAGAGAGAGAGAGAACACACTGCAAATAAAACCACAAAGAAACTTGTGATTCGGATCTTGGTGGGAGGCCCCCAAGATCTAAAAATTTGAAATGGATCTGACAAGATCTGCAAAATTAGAATGCCAAAAAAAAAAGAGAGAACATAAAGAAAATAAAACCACAAAGAAACTTGTTTTATTAAAACAGAGAATATCTGTAGAAGCTACATTGTGGCGGACAATCTGTCCTTTTACAAAGTGAGGCTTGTTATTTATAGCCTTTTTTTGAGTTACAATACTATGGGTAGGTACCATAGGTGGATACCATGGGTCAATACCATGGGTAGATACCACTTACAATACCATGTGTGGATGAATACCATGGGTGGACACATACCATGGATAACTACAATACCATGGGTGAATAAATATCATGGGTGGATGAATACCATGGTTCAATGCCATTTACAATACCATGGGTAAATTCCATGGGTGGATGGATAACATGGGCAGATGAATACCATGGGTTGATGCCATTTTCCATTCGGATCATTCCTCCCTCCTTAAGAAGCAATGGTCCCCATTGCGTGAAGTTCCCTCCTGAGAAGCCTTTGTTGAATATGAAGAGCCACTGAAGAGAAGGGTTTTGTGTAGTTAACCCATAACCGTGATGAACAAAGATCCGAGGATAGAGATACCCTGTAATGCTTGTGATCAACTATGATATTGACAGTGTGCGCCCTAGCAAATGGACTTCGATGAAGTGTGGGTTTGTGGATGAACCAAAACCATGACAAATGAAGATCCAAGGATAGAGATACCCTGTAATGCTTGTGACCAACTGTGTTACTAACAGTGTGCGGCCTAGCAAATGGACTTCAATGAAAATGATTTTGTGCGGTTGACCCATGACCGTGATGCTAATTGTTGATGAAATAGAAGGTGCCTACATAGCTTGGGGTGGGAGGGCACGTCTCCAAATAACCCAAGCCGAACACTGCTATGCTAAAATTGATGAATGTGAAGCAGGTGCCTACTAAAGCAGGGTGGGAGGGCACATCTCCAAAGGGAACCCGCTCCGAATGCTGCTCCAGATTTAAAATGAGCATAACTCGGTCAATATAACTCGTAATATTTATTATAACCTGTGTTTGGAAATGGAATGATCATTCTGCATCTTCTCATGTATTTGAGCAACTATACGGAACTCTGAACTCTCGGTCGCCCAACACGTTGTCTCACCTCACAAAAAAAAAAAAAAAAAAAAAAAAAAAAAAAACTGATTTTAAATGTTAATAAACGCCCTGGGACTCCGATTCGTTAAATTTTTGAAGTTGAGTGATTTTCTGAAAGTCAGAATCTATATCCATTTCTAACTGAAATTTTCCACTAAAAAAAGCTGAAAAAAATAGCGGGGAGAAACCACTGTGTGAATTGTCGTCGGAAAAATTGCTTCAACAGAACATTACGATTTTGAATCGACGTGTCTTAGTGCTTAAGCTTTCGATTTGGCTGATTTTTGGTTGGGTGTTCACCCATAGAAATCTAAAATACGGTCTTTATTTTTTGCCAAATTTTCTAAAAAGTTTCGGATCTAATGAGCTTTCTTCTTAAAAATTAAATGAATTTTGCTGAAGATTGCTGCAAAACATTGAAACTAAAATATGTTTCAAACCCTCATTACCATGGAGGCGTAACCTGAATCTGATACCACTGATCCGGATCTTGGTGGGAGGCCCCCAAGATCTAAAAATTTGAAATGGATCTGACAAGATCTGCAAAATTAGAATGCCAAAAAAAAAAGAGAGAGAACATAAAGAAAATAAAACCACAAAGAAACTTATTTTATTAAAACAGAGAATATCTGTAGAAGCTACATTGTGGCGGACAATCTGTCCCTTTACAAAGTGAGGCTTGTTATTTATAGCCTTTTTTTGAGTTACAATACTATGGGTAGGTACCATAGGTTGATACCATGGGTCAATACCATGGGTAGATACCACTTACAATACCATGGGTAAATCCCATGTGTGGATGAATACTATGGGTGCACACATACCATAAGTCACTTACAATACCATGGGCAAATAAATATCATGGGTGCATGAATACCATGGGTCGATGCCATTTACAATACCATGGGTAAATTCCATGGGTGGATGGATAACATGGGCAGATGAAGACCATGGGTTGATGCCATTTTCCATTCGGATCAACTTGTTTTATTAAAACAAAGAATAACTGTAGAAGCTACATTGTGGTGAAAAATTTGTCCTTTTACAAAGTGAGGTTTGTTATTTATAGCCTTTTTTTGAGTTAAAATGCTATGGGTAGATACCATGGTCAATACCATGGGTAAATTCCATGTGTAAATGAATAACATGGGTGGATACATACCATGGGTGAATGAATATCATGTATAGATGTCACTTACAATACCATGGGTAAATTCTATGGGTGGATGAACACCATGGGTGGATGCCATTTTCCATTCAGATCAAGCCTTGAATATGTGAATTGCGTAGTTGTGTTGGGAAGTTGTTGGCCAATATTGCACAGATCTACCCAAGAAGTGATGCAGGAGCATCAAGGCCAATTTTCATTATTTAATTATGTAATAAAGGGGGGTGTGACATTTTAATTGTTTTATTAATTAATTTGTTATTTTTAAATAAAATAGGAGATAAATTATAAAAGTGAAGATTTTGTATATATTCTTTTAATAATTAAAAGGATATGAGAGAAAATAGAATTAGGTAGCAAATTTAGGGAGTAGGAATTCTATGTACGGGACTTTGTTGAGTCCACACCTAAAATGAATTTAAATTAGATTTAGTTGAGGATTAGGTGGAGAGATTTTTGGAATGAATTAAATTCATTATTTGTGTATAAATGTGAGTGAATTTGTGACATCTCACGTGGATTGATCGGTTGCAGAGAATTCCAAGCGAATCTAACGAGAGTGTTAGAGCTCATTGAGGGCGTTGACACCAGTGTTAAAACAAGTCACTGTTGTTGCATTCGTTTGGCAACGGAGACAGTGAGCAAAGACCGATTATGGAGTTGTAGTAGCGATTCAAGGGAGCATTGTCAGTTGCGTTGATCATGTGAAATCAAACCACTGTTTGTTTCGGATGAATGGAAAGTGAGATAGCGGAAAAAAAAAATTTAATTGCATTGAGGAAGCGTGGAATGAGCATTAAAGCAGTGTCAACGAAAATCGTGAGCAGCTGTCTAAAACCAACGCAGGGTCATTTCAAAGAGGCGCGGGACCTAGCATTCATACTCGTCGAGAGAACAACCATTAGTGTGAATTTGATCAGAAACCATCGTGTGCCTGTAGCACCAAACCATTGAAGGGATCCGAGAAAGTGTGAGCACAGTAGCCATGTTTACGACCATCATAGTAGCCACTCTGACTGGACGCAGAAATCAGAACAATTGAAATTGCATTTTCTATTGAAGCAGAATTAAATCCAATTAATGCCAAACCTGATCACCAGGCGGAGGCTTGAATCAAATCTGTGATGTTCGAATTGGTAAATACCAATGTCGTGTAAGCAATGGCTACCAGCGCTGTAGAAGTCGTGAACCAGGTAGATTACTACCACCGTGGAGGTATAGGCAGCGTAATGTGAATTGAACGTTGTAGTTGAATGGTAAGCGTTTTGCTTGGTAGGGTGTTGCAAAATTGCCTTTCATTGATGAAGCTCGCCTACTTGCGGAGATTAACAAGGTTGAGTGCACTTTGACAGCAAAGGAAGTGCGCAGAAATAGTGACTTGTGTTTTGTGAGTGTAAGTCATCCTTTGGCACCATGCATTTTTTATTTTTTTATGATCAAGGTAGCCATCTTTCAGGACAGGAAAGACTTGAAGTAAATGAAAAAAAAATTGATCCTAGAGCTAGCGTGAGTATGTCCCTGATAATCTTGTTCGCGACAGACAATGAGGATGAGGTGTTTTAATGCAATCCAATGGTGATATAATAATAATTAGAAACTTTAGGGTTACGAATAAGGATGGGTTCTTTTTTATGCAAATGCTTAATGGTCATATGAAATAACAACGATCCTTTGCGGATCCAATGAATAGGGCAGTGGATTTGGCTGTGTAAGGCAACATTTGTATTGGAATTGCAATGCTAAATTGATAATTGATCAATTACATGTTGGAACAAGATTAAGGCTGGGCCATCAACCAGCACTGTGATTTATATTTACAGCAGTTTCAAAACCAATGCAGCATTTTTTCCAGATCAATGATTCATATGAAGAGCATGAATTGGAGTGGCGCAGCTAAATTATGAGCCAAAAGCAGATAGACAGAGAGAGAGCTGAGATAAATTTCCGTCCTGAGTTGTTGATGGGAATGTTACAGAAAGGTAAAGTAGACCAGAGATGTGGATGGAGCATGAAGAAGAAACAACTTTGCATATGAAGATTGTGAATGGGGTTTTATTATAAAGTTAAATCAGAGATTTAATAATAAGCTTCCACATTATTCAATTTGCCAATATGAGATTAATTGGGATTTTAAGTTGACATGCATTTTGTATGCTTTAAAAAGTGAGAATGCGGGTTCAGCATCTTGGACTGCTTTCAAGTGGTATAATGGTGGGTAGACTGTGGTGATTTGTGAACTATGGTAAGTCATGAAGTATAACTGTAGCATATAGCATTTGGTTTTAAGTTTATGGTATTCACTAGACTCAACAAGTTTCAATTGTTTTATGATATATCTAAACAATGAAATCCTAGAGCCCACTTTGAATTGTTAAATGGCATGTTGTTCAATGATATTTATATCATTTGTGCCCGGAAATAAGAGGCGTTCATATATTGGCAGCAAAAGTATATGGGCATGTAAGCAAGGGGCGTGGTAAATTGACTTGGAACACTTAGATCAACGAGAGGGAAATGTTTGCATTAAGATGAAAAAATTGTGAGCGTGCAAGTATTGACGGTGACGAAGATGGAACGGAGGAATGGAAACCAGAAGGTTGAGGTTGCAGAAAGGAAGGTTTACTAATAACCTTAACAGGAGCATGAGGTATGATACTTTAGAAAGATATTTTTGAACATTAAAGATGGAATGGTTTATTTATTTTCACCTTAAATAAATATTGGAACACTTGAATTGCAATTGACTAAAGACTTCAGTATCATGTGGAATGATAAGGAAAATTGATGATTTTTCTTAAATAATGAAATATGAAAGAAAGTGAAGATTGTATAACTTGAAACATCCATTTTTGGGTCAAGTCTTGAAGTGAAAAAAGGTGTTAGATGAAAGTATGGATAGTTTTGAGTCAAGATTGAGCAATTTCATCCAAGATGAAAATTTGGTATAAGTTTGAATTCAAAGAGTTGTAAGATAAGTCCAAAGTATGAATGTAATTGGGTGCATGATCGGCGAAGCCTGACACCCAAAGAATTGGTCATGTAACACATGCATGCTAAGGTGTTGTTTGCAGCAAAATGTAGCAAGAGGTTGCCAGGGATTGGTTCCAGGACAAAGAGAAGCCAAGCGTAGGAGGAGAAGTTGCATTTTGATAAATGACATGTGTGAAGGATTGCGGGGAAGTGGATTAAATGAAGTCCACACGTGAACAGATGCAGTTCACAAAGGAGGGGAAGATGATTGTTGATAGTCATTTCCGGAGATCTGATGAAGAGTACGAGCAGGAGAAAGTTGAGATAACAATTCACCTTGAATTGTTAATGGAGTTTTTGCAGGAAAATGTGAAATACCAGACACATGGTTGGACCATGAGAAAGAAGGTGAAGTGGCAGAAGCTACACGCAAAGAGGGAAAAGCAGGTAAACATATAGTTGATGGAGGAGCTGAGGAAGCTCGAGCAGATGTTGAGTTGTGAAGAACTTAGAGAGGCTGAGTTAAAAATGGATGTTTCCATTTGTGGCCCAGAACATGGCGAAATTCTGGGTGAAGAGATTAGTGAGGAAGATCTCATGAACTATTGGGATAGTTCAGAAGCATTTGAAGGTGTGTTCGTAAGAGAAGCAGGTGAGGCTATGAAGCCTTGCAATTTTTCTCACAGTTTATGTATGTTTGCAGGATGTGCAAAAGACGGTGAACAGTTTGATGGAACTGTCACAAAAGAGAATGAAATTCTTGAGGTAAAGTCTGGTAGAGAATTCCGTTCAGAGAAGGAATGTGTTGATTGCTTACAACAGGAAGAAATCATAAATGAATTCTTGTCTGGGATAAGACAGCAAATCGAAGTTGTTATGGAACAGGAACAGAGCGGAAATGCTAAAGGAAAATTCCAAGGAGGTAAACAAGTGTATTTGTTTAATGGGATTGCTGACAAAATTTTACAATGTAATTATGTTGAAACCAGGAAAATTCAGGAAGATTGCCAAAGGGAGAAGGGACGTAGTGATGAGACAGAAGGGAAATCTACAGAAGAACTGAATCAAATGAAGGATTCACAACAGCAAAGAGAGATGTCGACTGAAGCATCTAGTGAGATCACAAGGTATTATGTTTTTAAGACTAATGATTTGTGTGTGATGGCAGGTATATCATAGGGTGTTGAAAAAACTTTGAAGTTTGTTGAAGAAGAAGAGTTGAATATGAAATCTGTTTAGAATGATGTTGAGATAGCAAGATCTCAGGAAGAAATGAAGACAGAGGGGTCTTATGGAAATATTCAGCATAGTATTGAAGCGGGGGAAGAAGGACCATCTTATGATTGGTCAACAACAAGTGAAGGTATGGAAAGTTGTGTAAAATTTCCGAGTTCTACTCCAGTTGAGATTGTTAAGTTATACAGAAAGTTAGATCTTCAGAGAAGAGAGTTGGAAAATCAGAGGACCTATTTTCAGGGAAAGTTGTTGAAAGACACAAAATAGGGAAACATTGTTCAAACAGATGATGTGGAGGAGGGACTAGCTGATAGTCTCATGGAGGATTTAAGTCAGCATACCGATGTGCTGATGGAAAAAGAAACTTCCGAGCAGCATACTGAAATGTTGCCAGCAGAGAAAGAGGCACTGAAGCCTTATGTTTTTTATTCTAACAATTGTTTTGTGAGTACAGGTTTTATTGTCGATACTGGAGGAAATCTATTTGACCGAGAAATTGAACTAATAAGGAGGATAATGATGAAGATATCCCGGAAGAGGCCAGCAGCAGTAAAACAAAGAAGAATCTATAAGAGAAATACAACAGAAGATTGTGAAAGCATAGCCAGTGGGGAAATGCAGCATAAAGTATGGAGACCTGGAGAATAACAACAGACCGTAGCAGCGACAAATGGAAAGTTGCAGCACAAAATATGGGATCCAAGCAAACAAAGATCCGAACACATGATCAGGCGATCATGATTAATTTCAACCTTGGGAATCTGATGCAGGAGCATCAAGGCCAATTTTCATTATTTAATTATATAATAAAGGGGGTGTGACATTTTATTGCTTTATTAATTAATTTATTATTTTTAAATAAAATAGGAGAGAAATTATAAAATTGAAGATTTTGTATATATTCTTTTAATAATTAAAAAGATATAAGAGACAATAGAATTAGGTAACAAATTTAGGGAGTAGGAATTCTATGTACGGGACTTTGTTGAGTCCACACCTAAAATGAATTTAAATTAGATTTAGTTGAGGATTAGGTGGAGAGATTTTTGGAATGAATTAAATTCATTATTTGTGTATAAATGTGAGTGTTTTTGTCAGGAAAAAAATATAGTTGAAGAGCTGAGATAGTGAAGAGTGGAGTGAGTGAGGAGTGGTTTGAAGGGCCAAGAGCCAAGAGGCCGCCCAATGTAATATTTGGCCACGGAATTTTGATATAGTTAATGGAGTTGATTTGCATGGTTCTTTCCGCCTTCATGTAAATTTGAGCTGAATGTTTTTTTATGGATTTATTCTATAGAAGAATTGAACATTTTTTTGATCTTGATTGAGCAGTGAGTTTCTTATATGCCAGGATCTGCTTTTGAGCAGAATCCCTGCATCAAGAAGGAGAGAGAGAAAATACCAAATATGTGTGTTGGGGAAGGAAGGAATGTATATTAGACTAAAGGAAATTTATATTACTGAAAAATAAATGCCAGAAACATGCATGCAAAAGGAAAAACAAACATGCACAAAATGACCCAGCAGTAGCAATTACTAGTAGGAAAAAGCAAGAAGTTGATGCGACACTTAGAAATTGTGAACGGCGGACCAAACCAACACTTGTACAAGATAATAAAAATTAAAACGCTAACTAATATGAAAATAAATAGGTATAAAATCACTCACAAAAGCAAAAGAGACATTAAAAAATGACACATGCAAAACTTACTCGGAAAAGCGTCGTAAACTTAGTCGAAAGCTCCTTAATCTCATTGGGAATTCTAGATATCCAAGATCATATGTGCAAATGAACTCTAGAGCCATATATTATATAGATATATTTGGGTTAGGGTTTATGATGCGCATGCCTAAATTAAGGAAAAAGCACCACTTGTCTTAAGATCAATATTAGAAACTTAGTGCCACTTGCTAGAAATTAATTAGGAAATCCATATTTTCTATAGATGAAAACTTAGATTTTTCTGGGAATTGTTTTTTCACACTAGCAAAGAAGACTATGAAATTCCCAACAATAAGGGATTGTGCGATTCACTGCCTCAGTGAATTGTGCAGTTTCTGGTTGAAGAGAGAATCTCAGTGCAGTTTTTGTGCTCAAGGATTGTGTGTCTTTAAGGATTACGCAATTTTGACCCTCAAGACCTAGCACAGTTTCCAAAGACGATGGATTGCATAGTTCCAATATGAAAGACCAAAAATAGGTGCAAGATCAGGGAGGGAGATGGCATGTGTTTGAAAATGCTCAGTTAATATCAAATTGTCATTAAAATCACTTCATGCAAAGATAAGTGTTCAAAATAAAAAACAATACTTGACGATAGTGAGAGATGGGTCCTTATAGATAGAAGATAGGCTAAAAAATCAAGACATGGGAAAAAGGTTTGAGGGGGGTTGTAGCAACTACAACACTTGGAGACACACTAGTAGAAATCTAACTCTCTGAATGGGTCTTAACTCTTTAAAATCGGTCTAACTCTCTTCAGGAAGTATTTTTCATTTCATCAATCACCATAGCTTATTTACTTTACTTGAGTTAAACGTATAGTCCCATTATTCTCTTGAACGTCGACACACTAACGAAAGAAAGGAAACGTATTTGTTTCAATTGGGGATGAGTAGTATATAGAAACACAAGTGGAAAAGGATTATCATATTCTTGGTTATCATCTCTAGGGTTTCTCTACTGCCAGCAGGCCTAGACAGTACCCCGGTAGAGTCACTTCAGGAACACAAACATTGCTTTGTTGTCATGAGCCTGGATAGTACCCCAGTAGAGTTGCTTTCTTCACCTCGCTACGCATGAATCATTTCTCTTCTTTCACCCTTTATTCATTTTTTATATTTTATTTATAGAACTATGCATTGGCACTTATTAATCTCATAGGGCGAAAGAGGGATCCTGACTTATTGAGAGCAGAAGAGGTTGTCCCTTCAGAGAAGGATATTTATGCACCTCTGAAATACAGTCCACTTGTTTAAGTTTCCTCGACTCCTTTCTCCACTCAACTTAGTTGACAAGATAAAACCGATTAAATAAGTAGGTGTTATTTATAGATTCAAGCATCAAAATTCCACTAAGGTTTTCTTTGAGAATGAACGTATTTTTCATCCGATAACGTTAACTAAAAGATACAAGGCCCATACAAAGATAAAGATTGAATAGAAAGTCGAGCATTAACAGTTGTACAATTTCCTCTTGAACTTTTCCATGCCTACTTCAGAAGAAAAACATGGTTTCATGCGAAAATTTATTGTGACAGAAAGGGAAGAGAAGGGAAATACTAAATTAAGAAACTACAATAAGCTAGTCCTACTCTTAGACTAACAAGACATAGGTCGGGATAACGTAAAATGAAACTTCCAATGTAGCCACCAAAGCACTACTTGACCTATATGGGCAAGGGAATCAACAGCAAGAAAGATAATCAAGAGTAAAAACTAACACGAAATATAAAACGTGAAATGCTCCAAAATCCGAATATTGTAGGCAAAAGCAAAAAAGTATAACAAGAAATCATATGCCATACATTCTGCTAAGGCATCATGGTGTTTGTATGCATCGCAACTAGTTTTCATGTCACAACATTCTTCCAAACTTTTAAACTTGGAACATATAACGAAAGTGAAAAATTTTTGTTTTGCAAATGGGATTTCTAGGTATGTTTCCTCCAACCATTGAGCAATAATATCATGAAAAATAGGTAAAGGATCAGGATATTGAGAGATGATTTGATTTTAAACTTTCGTGATCTGGTGGTGAGGATTATTCAATTAAAGAGTATCAACTTCATCATGCTTGTGACTAGCATCAAGACTGCAAGAACTGACATACCCATCAGCGCAAGCTGAAGTGCCTTGACAATTTGAGGTAATTCTAGGATATCGAAAGGTAGATCATGAAATGAATGTGCCTTAGAATAATCGACATTGTAAGATACAGAGTCATTACTAGATGAATCAACAAATACATCACAACATCCATGATTAGTATTTTCTTTGTCAGAAATAAAGGAATCCTCGTGATCTGATGAATCATAGAGAAGAGTTAATTGAGAATAGTAATTTTCATTCTTTGTTCTTCAAAATGATTGGATTACGGATGATAGAAATTGAAAAGAGAATATCTTTCCTTGCCCTATTCTGATGTAATACTAACATCTCACCCTTCCGGATTGCGATCAATATTAACATTCTCAAAGACCGACTCACCAAAATATGTGACAGTCAAGCCAATTTTGTGGAAAATGTCAATATAATGAGGGAGAGGTGAGACAGAAGAAAATTCATCTTTCATCACAAATACCTTTTCAGAATCAAAATCCCACGCATAATCATTATGAATGATAATGTAAGTTTCTTTATTAACACCGAGTCCATCTTGAAGTAGATCCTCTTTAGAATCGGAAGAAGCAATCATAACGGGTCCATGTAATAGTTCAGAATCAAGGGAATCAGTGGAAGTAACCGATGGAGAGAAATGAATATCATTGATCAAATCAGATTCACAATCGTAACTTGCAGTCAAATTTTGAACATGTGGGGTGGGAGAATACAATGTTAGATCAACAATTTTATTTATAATTTCTCCAACATAAACCTACGTGAATGGAGTTGTTTGATGAGAAGAAGATGAAGAGTCATTCGTAACAGCAAATTATTTTGTTTCAGATTTAAGAGCTCCATAATCGGTATATCTTGGGATACTTTCGAAAGATTCATACTCTGATGGATTCATCAAAATGTGAACAAGATACTCAAACTTATCTTTCATAAAATTCCAATCAATATCATCCTCAGAAAACTCATAACCGAAATGAATGAAGTCATCATGAAAATCTTCAAGAGATTCATTAGGTGCTTTTCTAAGGCAAATGATTTTCGTATAAACGGATTCATAGTCATACATGTCAAAGGAACGATGAAGCTCCTTCTCAATATGTTCAAAAAAGTGATTGGAATTGGTTGGAAATGTGTAACACCATTCCTTAACGTGCACTTCAAATGTAAGGGTGAAAAACCTGCAAGTAGTATCCTCACAGTCAATTTCATAGTAAGTGAGGAATTCAAGAAAGTGACCGGTGTGCTTGAGAATGGTTGTTCCACCCCTGACATCAAACTTCAAATTTGACAAGTATTGGATTATCCCCAAGGGAACTTTTAGATTTTCAATTCTGGAAAAAGATGTCGGGGTTAGGATTTGGAAATAATCCATTTAAAAGATAAGAAAGGTTCTAATAGACTTTAGAGGCTCAGCTTGTCATCTATCCCTCCTAGCACCCAAAACCTGTTGACGGTGCTTGAAGCCGGCAACAGGTGCAGGGGGTCTCCTCGATGTGAACACCCAATTAGACCCCACACCATTTGGAGTAGGAGCCCCAACCAGAATACAGTCAATTTCCAAAGTGGTGGGTTTTAAGAGTGTGCCTTGGTTGCAATAACTGCATAGAATTATGTGTACTTAACTTTGGCGGAAACAAGTGTATGAACTCTATGAAGTGTCAAGTGAAATACGCGAGAAGTTCTATAACATCAAAGGTAAAGAGAGTGGTCCCCTTAGAAGCATGCAATAGTACTTAGCTTGAAAGGGACACACAAGCAGCGTAAGAATCATAAGTTAACTTGAAAAATAGTTCACAAGATAACCATGATCGAAATAACCTAACAACACGCATTCAACAAGATTCATACTAAGGAAAAATAAATATAGTTCATAAGCATTAGCATAAATGAAATAACACATATCACAAACATAACAAGAATAGTCTTACTACATCAGTGACATATGCATGAAGACATGTTGGCTCCAGTATTTTATTAAAATTAAAAGTTCCAAACATACATATACAATTGACAAACCACTAGCCCCAATGGTGGAACATGAAGCCAACAGTTTCTTCTCCAATGAAAGATAATCCTTTTATGCTAAAGGAGAATCCAATGCTCTCAAAAATACTCCCAAGATTTTGATCCTAAGCCAAAATACTGGCCAAAATATATTTAGATGAGTTGTGAGGGTATATTTATAGCATATGAGATGACTATCCATCTTCCTTTATGACTCTTTGACTTCCATCATGAATCTTTGACTTATTTTACATAATGACATTTCTTATCCCACAATTGACACTTGGACTTCCACTTACAAATTTATTTCAAATATAATATTACAAATACTCATATAGGACAAACTTGGGTAGAGTCAAACAAAACAAGCCTAATAAGACAAACAACATGTCAATCTTGAGTTTGGGGAAACTCTAGCTCAATGGATTCAAATTGTATCTCATTGGTCACATAGTGATGTCAAGCTTTATATTGTGTGATGATTCCCTCAAACTTTGTGATGGGATCAGGTTGAAAGTGAACTCTAGCCTCCATTACATCTCGATACACAGTCTTGGAGCCATATTGAGTTTCTTTCTTCAACAAGAACAACATGGTGTTGATCTCTGCAAGGCCAGTGATATACTTTTGCATATAATGTTTGTTTACCTCCAGGTCCCCTTTGGTAGTGATCTGTTTGAACTGGTCCAATTTTTCTTCCACTTCTTGTCTGACCTTATTTTTGCCTTTAGCCTTTTTGAGTGTGCCAACTGAAGGGATCTTATGTGACTTCACCATGGAATCCACATTGTTAAACAACCATGCATAAGAGGATTGAATGTTGGTGATGAAACTGTCAAGGTGTTTTTTCTTTAGATAAGCATCTGAACTTCAACATTCTCCAAATTTTCTTATTGCCTTATCTTCTTTACCAACTCAAGAGGAGCACATCTATACTGCATTCCCCACTCATGCACAGTGGTAATAGCTATATGAACAACCTTTAGAGCTTTTTTGTTCTCTTGATATTTCTATTGCATACTGTGTAGGTGGAAAATTTCTTTGTGCACAGTGACTAACTTGTCATATAGGTTCCTCATTGTGTCTCCCAACACTGATACTTCACCAAATATGGTTGCCTTGAGTTCTTCTAAGTACACATGTGCGAGAGTTGCTTTCTGAACCTGCTTGGAGTTGTTTGACCTATTTCCTCGCACCCTCTAAGTTCTTCGTCATCTATCTGTTCTCCACCATAAAATATTATGTGTTTGACTTGGAGGCTCCTACAAAGTCCAAGTTGGTTGTGGCAATAGCTTCTAGATTTTTCCTGGTGTCCATTATGCTCACCTTCTCTTTGATAAAATCAAGATGTGTGAGGTTGTCCGGAAAGTGTTTCTTTCTTGATTGTATAATCTTCTTATACAGCACATCAAAATTTAAACTGCAGATATCCATAATCGGACCTTCATCTAGAGGAGTAATTTCCTCTTCCTCACATGGAGCTTGCCCTTCTGTAGGAGGAGGGGGAGACTGAGTGGTGATTTGTTGCGTGTACGGCATGAGATCAACATCGTGATTTTTCTACTCCGACTCTACCTCCATATCTTTTTCTTTTTTTTTTCTAAGTATGACTAATTCTATTATGTATAGAAGTTACTGGTACAAAACTACCACAGTGTCAGCTGTGTGAGCCTGATCACTGGGCTTGATGAACAAGCTATTCACAGAGAGTCTGGACTGCCCTGAATGGGAAACCAGTCCGTTTAACCACAAATTATGGACCGCCCTTGAGAGGGAAACCGGTCTCGAGTTCATACATGCCAAACAAACAAAGAAATAAGTACCGAAATTCAAAAGCCGCCTTTTCAGCTGAGCTGTGAGGCGAGATAGCATAAAATTCCTACAATAATTGAGCAGAAAAACCTGGAGTGCTTTGCAGAGGCTATTCATGAGTTGGAGAAGGAGGTTCCTCGATAATCCTGCAACCAAAATCATTGCTGCAAGCAACCTTCCCTACATTGAGAGCGTCCTCCATGCCAGCGTGCTCCACCTCCTTGCTTTGCTCATTCTGTGGAAGGGGGGTGGAAGTGGCTGGTGCCACCACTTCGCAGGGGAAGCCTGAGACCGGAGGGGAAAGGGGAGTGACAGAACGGGGCGAAGCAAGAATAGGGATCTCTTCACGGAGAGTCACAGTAATATAAGCAGTGAGAATGGAACTGTTCGAGGTGCAGTCGAACCTGAGTTCAGCTCGCTGGGATGTTTGCCGAATGGAGGGACGAACAAGGTTGTGAGAGGCTGGAGGAACATGAGCTAAGGGAGGGGAAGCGGGAACAGCATCAGCAGATTCTCGGATCTGGCCACGTCCTCTTCCTCTGTCTCCACGCGAAGCTTGAGTTTGAACGTGTTCCTCGTCCGCAGAGGAGGAGCCCGAGCCATGACTGAGAGTAGGACGACGGTGATTGATAAGACCTCGACTGAGACCTCGTCGGCACCGCATTCTCTCGTGGAGACGAGGCATGGTGACAGGGACCAGGCAAAGAGGACCAGGGCAGATAGGGCGGACAGGGAAAGCAGGGGGAGAGGAAAAGGACGGGGCTCTGCTGAAGTTAGCAAATTGAGCTTGAAGAGGACAATTGAGACCTCCTCGCTGATCAGTGCAGACACCGTTAAGAGGATTGACGTTGCAGAGGGGACTGTGGGAAAAATGAAACCCGGGAAGAGGCTCGAAGCAGGCGCGTAAAGAGCATCGACGCCCAGTATTCGTCCTCACACTGGCATCTGCAGAGCCTGGAGAACAATCCCCGCGCAGAGGAGACGACAAACCACCCCAGCCAACATTACCATTCGAACTGTCCCGAATGTGCTCCATAACTAAGAGCACCGCCATAATCAAATGCAAAGTGAGCCGATCAAGGTAATTAACTGCTGCGCGAGCTGGCGAGTAATTGCATTCATAAATGCAGGTACAGGGAGCCATATGGGCTTCCCATGCGAGCTCCTTTGGGAGCAGCGCAGGGATCCACGTCCCATCCGACCCTTCAAGCATCCGAATCCGGAAAAAAGGTATTGGGCTTGGCCCGGTTTAGACTAACTACTCGCACGACGAGCTACGACCTTGCTCGGGATCAAACACAAGACCGGTCCATCATTACGAGGTCGACTTTACCACTACGCCGCCTCCACGACCTTGACTCTACCTCCATGTCTTGGATCACTATCAAATCTTCAATTTCCTGGGCAAGTTATTTATCCCACAGTTGCTTGGTTTCTTCCTCAAGTAATCGATTTTTCTCTTCTTCTTCAGCTTGCTTCAACATTGTTTCTTCTTCTTCTTTCCCCCTTAATTATTCTTCTTTTATCTACCTCTCTTCTTGATATTTATTCTCTTGTTCTTCCTTTTGACTTAATTCTTCCTCCTGCCTCTTATGTATCCTCTTTCTTTTTGCTTCCGTAGCCGCTTACAATATAATTGGATCCGCTTTGAATTTGCAGGTATGCTCTTCTGTTGGTATGTGCACAACCTTCCTCTTATACTTTTCACGCATTGGGTTGTGCCTCTCTGATGGTTTTTCTTCCGAAGTGGCTTCCTGCTGAGGAGTAACTTGTGATGGACCTACAAAGTTGACTAGTGTGCAGGGCTTGGAGGCATTATAACAATTCTTGATCTTTTCATCCTTTGGTCTGGAAAAAGTCCCGCTTAGCCAACTAAAATGTATCTTTACGCAATGTTGCTTGAAAACACTATTGGGATCGTACGTGTGGTATTCCATAAGATCGAACCTGGATTTCTCTAACTCTTTTCCCTCTGTCTCCGCAACCTTCAAATTCTTAATCGTGTACGATCTACTCTGCAAAGGAAGAGTGGGATAAGGTGCTTTATTCTTCCTTTGCAAGACTTCCGATAAACTTCTGGAAATATGATAAGATACCTCCTGCATGACCATTTTTTTAGTGGCATACCTCGACAACAAATGAGAATATTTATGACCATCGAACACCCTAAGGTAAGTGCCATCTAGTGAGGCAAACCAATCAACAAGTTCTGCTACTGCTTCCATTTCCACATGAGACATGCAAGGTGGATCTTCCTAAAAAATCACCTTGAACAACACTATGAGGAAGTTATTAGTTAGCTTCTCCACAACTCCTCTATAAGTACACTCTGAAATCAACTTGCAATAAATATGTACAGCAGACTCCTTTGGTGTCCATGTACAGCTCATGCCAGGAAACTATTTCTGAGCACATATTACATCCAGCAAGTAAGAAAACATATAGAATCTAGCTTTCTTACCCTTAGGAGGGTTCTTGGAATTAGTCACATGGATATTTAATTGTTGGGCCAAAAAATCCAACTAGTTAAACTCTTTCCTTCATTCGCAATCTGATGTATAAAATATGCCCATCCTTCGAGAAAGGTCTCAATACTCTTTTGACCATAGATTCGATAGCATAGAACTATCAAGTACCAGAAATATTTTTTGAGAGATTTATTATTGAGTATCAGGCAGAATTTGGATGGCTCTTTCAGCCAACCTTTGATGACATCTTTTGTGCTCAGGTAATTGGTGACTTTGTAGAAGTGAGAAACCATGTATGCTTCTAGCAAGGGAAAATGATACATCAACTTAAAATCATGTGCCACGAATGAGGTAAGCCTTTTTCCACTGAAACTGTTCAGGATCATGCTCTTTGTATATATATGTGGCAGGATCCACTTGATAATTTTGTGTAGGGGAAGACTGGAAACCTACATGCAATCTTATGTAATCCTGACTTCAAGATATTTATATAAACATGTTTGTCTTCAAGATCTGCTTTATAACTGGTTGTCATGAATTCACCTTTTACCGTGTGCCATGTGATATCTAAATCTTTCTCAATGAAGAGTTCAGATTCTGATAGAACTAGCATGGTGATAGGGGTGCTCTCAACTACTTCACTCGTGCTAATTTCTGTGGCGTGTTTTGAGGTAGATCTCTTTAGAGGCATGATGACAGCAATTGATTAAAGATATATGAGCTCAAAAGTTGCAATAAATGTAACACAAGATGCACTCACGACGAATACAAATCAACTCAACCAAAACAATTCATTCAGCAAGATCAAAGCAGCAACTCAGCGACTAAAGGAAAGGATTTCGCAGTTTGTGGGTTGAAGGAGACAACCTGAGGCTCATGAACTACACATTGCACTTTCTTAGCAGGCAAGTAGTGAGCTAGAGGCTTGAGATTGTGCAATGCACAATATCAACTAGGAAAGTTGAGGGAGAGACTGTGCATTGCACAGTCTCAATGGCCAGGCTTGAGGCTTGGAACTGCGTAATGCGCAGTTGGACCAGCCAGTGATTTCACATTGCGCAGTCTTAGAGGCCAAGCACAAGGCTTAAGCCTTGAAGATGTGAATTGCGTAGTTGTGAGGGGTGTTCACTGGCCAAGATTGCACATATGTGGTTGGGAAGGAGAGATAAAAATATTGGATCTGAGGCATGATCATAGAAACTAATCAAAGAGAGATGCTCAAAATGTTGCAGTACATGTAACACAAGATGCACTCATAGCGAATACAAATCAGCTCAAGAAAAAGAAAAATTCAGCAAGATTAAAGAAACAACTCGGCGACTAAAGGAAAGGATTGCGCAGTTTTTGGGCTGAATGAGACAATCTGAGGCTCATTAACTGCACATTTCGCTTTCTCAGTAGGAAAGGAGTGAGCTAGCGGCTTGAGACTGTGCAATGTGCAGTATCAATTGGGTAGGCTGAGGAAGAGACTACGCATTACGTAGTCTCAGTGGCCAGGCTTGAGGCTTGAGGTCTGGAACTGTGCAATGCATATTTGGGCCAGCCAATGACTACGCATTGTGCAGTCTTAGAGGCCAAGCATGAGGCTTGAGCCTTGAATATGTGAATTGTGCAATTGTGAGGGGCAGTTACTAGCCAAGATTGCATAGATCTTCCCTGGAAGGAGACAGAAAAATATCATATCTGAGTGTTGGGGAAGGAAGGAATGTTGATTGGGCTGAAGGGAAGTTATATCAGTGAAAACTAAGTGCTAGAAACAAGTTTGCAAAGGGAAAAGCGAACATGCACAAAATGTCCCAGCAGTGGCGACTACTAGTAGACAAAGCAAGAATTTGATGTGACACTCAGAAAATGTGAACGATAGACCGAACCAACACTTGCAAAAGATAATAAAAATTAAAACACCAACTACAATGAAAAGAAACAAGCAAAAAAGCCACTCATTCAAAAAAAAAAAAAAACCGACAAAAATCTACACATGCAAAACTTACCCCGAAAAGTGTCGTAAAATTAGTCGAAATATCCTTGATCTCTTTGGGAATTCTAGAGATCCAAGATATAATGTGAAAATGATCTCTATAGGTATTATTATATAGATCTATTCAGGTTAGGGTTTATGACGTGCATGCCTAAAATCAAGGAAAAAGTGTCACTTATCTTAAGATCAATATTAGCAACTTAGTGCCAGCTGTCGGAAATTAATTAGGCAACCCCTATTTTCTAGGGATGACAACTTAGCTTTTTTTGGGAACTTCCTATTCACATTGGCAGACAAGACTGCATAATTCCTAGCAACAAGGGATTGAACAGTTCACTGCCTCAATGAATTCCACAGTTTGGGGCTGAAGAGAGAGGCTCGGTGTAGTTTATGTGCACAAGGGCTACCTATCTTCAAGGATTGCGCAGTTCTAAACCTGAAGTCCTAGCATAGTTTCCATAGACAGTGGATTGCACAGTTCCAAGAGGGAAGATCGACATTAGGTGCAAGATCAGGGCAGGAGATGGCTTGTGTTTGAAAATGCTTCGTTAAGATCAAATCAATTCCTTTTAAGCACTTCATGCAAAGATAAATATTCAAAATCAGAAAGAATACTTGACAATAGTGAGAGATGGGTCCTTATGGATAGAAGGTAGGCTCCAAAATCAATACATGGGAAAAATTTTGGAGGGTTGTAGCAACTGCAACAGTTCCTAAAACAAACCATGTTCTTCAATTTCACTAAAAATAACAAGACTTCACAAAGAAATGCCTACTTGGAGCATTTCTTCAATCACTAACAACATTATAGCCATTGATGTTTTCTCAATTTTCTCGCCATACATGACTTGTACACCCATAATGATTTCATTATATAATCCTTTGCATGTTTGTGTATACATCTATACTAAAATTATGGTAAATGATTATTTTTTTAAGAACAATTATTTTTCCCATTAAATTCTTGGGATCCTTTTAACATAACATTTGAAATATTTCTCATTCTAACAAGAACCAAAACATCTTAGAAATTTCAATCACAAGTATTACCTCAATTACATTTGGTTAATCTTTGACCTTTATAACTAAACTTTTTTTGACAATGCTACCATTATCCCATACACCAATAATGCTAATTACAACTCTATTGTTGCAGTGACAGAAAATGGAACAAAATCCCAATCCCTTGTAATCACAAATTAATTAATCCCAAATACTATTTTCATTTATCTCAAATTCCAATATTAAAAAATATATATATATTTAAAAATATAATGGACTTAATATAATGGTATGTCCTCAATATCCATCCCTTTGCATGAAACCAAAATTATTTCCAACATTTTTTAAGTTTCATGCTAAAAGCTTTGTTAAGTTCCATCATTGTTATGTGGGTTTTACGATTGTGTTGATTATTTCAAGTTTGCATGCCTTCCTCCCCCAACATTTCTCAAATATTTTATTTTCTTTATTTTACAAACTTAAGGAGGCATAAATAATAATTCACATTGTTTTTATAAATGAAAACTAGTCTTCTTTAATTAGCTTGTTCTTTTAATTTGTTGAATGTCAACTTTTATGGATTTTTAGTTCCTTGATGCTCTCTCTAATCATGATAGGGGACTCAATCATTCACTCCATCCCCTATTCTTCTTCCTTGTGGCTTTTTTTTTTTTAACTGAAACGTTTATATGATTTTTATTTATCTGGAAACAAATGGGACTTTTTCGAGCTGTCCCCAAATACAATGCATATTTCTAAGCTCTGCCGCTTTTCCTCTATTACAATCTTCAGGGCATTTGTACAAAACTGTTTTTGCTAACAAAAATAAGCCCTTTCATGATAGCACTACCTTTGTTTTCCATTTGATCCGCTTCACTGTTTAAATCTCTGAGTATATGATAAAATTTGCAGCTGTCAAAGTATTGAAGTACTTTTTTCAATCTTTCCAAAGTTTTGTTGAGGCTGGGATTATTGACTCGATCCCCCATGTTTAAATTTTTTATTATTAACTCTGAATATCCGAAGACTTGCAGATTTTTCACACCTTTGTCTCTTGCAATTTGGCAGGCTTTGAGAAGCCCTAGGAGCTCAGCTTCATTGTTGGAATTCTGGCCTAATCCCCAGTAGAAGGTGTCTTTAGAGTAACCGTCCGGAGAGTAGATGACTCCCCCAGCTCCAGCTGTCCCTGGATTCCCTTTAGACGCCCCATCAAAGAAGACTGAGGATATTTTTTGAGACCTCCACCATTTTTGGAAGTAATCCTCTTTATCTCTTAAGCGCCATTCCTGTTTATCGCTTTGTGGTTTAGGATAGTTTCTGCTCGGATAAGGCTCTAGTGTGCCTAACCACATCTTTTCTTCAGGCAGAAGCAAAGAGTCTTCTTTTAAATACTGCTGTTGTGTTGCTTCTATCAGAGAGGCCTTAGCTTTTGCAGCTATTTGCAACGGAGAGTGTCTCACCTCTTGAAATATCTGATGGTTACGTGCCAACCAAATCTGCCAGCAAACATATTTGGGTATCGCTGTCCAAATTCAGCTCCAGATTGATTTTTGAGGAATATGATGGGGGTAATGGTGCCTCCAAGAGGCAAAAAGATCAGCTGCAGAGTTAAAGGATGGTACAGGAGTCTGCAAGTTTATTAAGATGAGCGCCCAAACTTCTTTTGCTACACTGCAATCCATAAAAAGATGTTGGGTTGTTTCTGAATTGTTTTTGCACATAGCACACCTATGAGGGCCTGTTATATTTCGTTTCTCCAGATTGTCTCCCGTGAGTATTTTGTTATGAATCAAAGTCCAGCAGAAGAAATTTACTTTTGGTGTGGCAAATGAGTCCCAAACATTTTTCCAGACAATCGGAGGGTGATTACTATTTCTTGTACCCTGCAGAGCGCTATAGCCAGCAGCAGTTGTGTAGACTCCAGATTTGCCCCATCCCCAGCAATATTTTGAGGTTCTGTGTACAGGGGCAGCGTCCTCCAATCTATCTTCAAGCAGAGTTTGTTGATGATTCAATCTGTTCGGGACTCCATGGAGATCCCATCCCTCCCATTCCCCACGCTTGTTCCATTTCGACAGATCATAGAGACTTTTGACACCAGCGCGCTCCAACCACGATCTTAGATCTGTTATATCCGCGTGATCTGCTAAGGGAGCGTTCCTCATTATACTGTCCTTCCACAGATTGATGTGTTTGCCGCTTCCAGGGATTCGATACATTTGTTTGATGAAATGTTTACTGCTTTTACAACACAAACTCCAGAGTTGCGTGCTATTGGTTGTGGGCATGTGTATTACGTTGCTGAGATCTTTGCTGACTCCATATTTTGACCGCAGTGTAATGCTGACAGGATGAGTTGGTTCGTGGATCAATTTCCACAGGATTTTTCCTCCCAAGGCTATGTTAACAAGCTGGGGATCTCTTATCTGCAGTCCCCCCTCCTCCTTCGTTCTCTTTACAACATCCCAATTCACCAGATGTATTATGTTTTCATTGCCTTTCCCACCTTGCCACAAAAAATCTCTGAGTAGTTTGGAGATCTGCTCCATAATATTTCGAGGAGCCAGAAGGAAAGCAGCCTGGAAAATTGGGAGCGCTGACAACACCGATTTGATCAAGATGACTTTTCCGCCCTTTGTCAACCAGTAACCCCCCCAAGCTGCAATCTTGGTTTTAATTTTTGAGATTATTTCACTCCATAGAGCTCTTTTATTTATTCCAGAAATAATGGGCAGGCCAAGGTAATTGAATCTGTCCCAGATTGATTGTCCTTTGAACCCAAGAATGGAAGTTATGCCTGCGAGTTCTTGGTGATCAATATTCCAACTGAAAACTTCGCTCTTGCTGTCATTAACTGCCGCACCAGAGACTCTGCAGTAGTTTCTGAGGACAGTGTCGAATGCTCGAGCAATTCTTGTGGAGGCTCCACCTAAGAGGAGAGAATCATCTGCAAATAGAGCATGATTCGAAGGCTCAGCTCCCATTGAAGGTTTGAGGCCTGGTAAGGTACCTGCAACGTTTTCTGCATTGAGCTTTCGACTTAATGAGTCTGCCATAATAATGTACAGATAGGGGGAGAAAGGGCATCCCTGCCTTATTCCTCTCTTTGCTTGGAAGAAATTTGTTGGACGTCCGTTGACAAGGGGGGCGATCCATGGATTGTCAATGCAGGCTTTGATTAGCTGAACAAAAAAGGGCGAGAAGCCAAATGTAAGGAGAACTTTGCTAAGGAATGTGTGGTTGACTCTATCAAACGCATTTGCCATGTCTAATTTTATCACCATTCCTTTCTCTTTCCGCTGTCTGCTGGAGTGGATTGTCTCCTGGACCTGGATTACATTGTCCAGAATATGTCTACCTTCCAAAAAGCCACTTTGGGAGTTGGAGATCACTCTTTTTAAAAGTGGCTTGATTCTGTTTGCTAACAGTTTGGCCAGAATTTTATAAGACGCATTACACAACGAAATAGGTCTGAATCTGGAAAAAGTTTCAGGATTGGTGTCTTTGGGGATTAACGCTAGGTAAGTGGAGTTGGTTCCTCCTCCTAGCTTGGCTTTTGTCATAAATCCTCTTATCATTTTCTGCAGATCTGCCTTGATAATATGCCAACATGTTTTAAAGAAATGGATTGTGAATCCATCGGGCCCAGGTGCCTTGTCCGCCTCCATGGCCCAAATTACATTTATGATTTCCTCCTCCGTTATGGATCTGCAGAGGATTGCATTTTCTTCAGGGCTGATGAGATTGGGTATGTTTGAAAGAAATGCAGCAGTTTCCTCATCATTACTTTGAGCATCTGCACTGTAGAGGTTCTGGAAGTGAGCTTCAGCAGCTGCCTTGACTTGATTGTATCCTTTGCAGACATGACCATCTGCTGTTTTAATTTCTTCTATATAATTCCTTGACAGTCTTGCTCTATATTGCCTGTGGAAGAAAGCAGTATTCTGATCCCCCGCCTTTAACCACAGACTTCTAGATTTTATTCTCCAATATTCTTCTTCCTTTCGGAATGACTGATATGCTGATCTTTGTCCTTTTATTTCTGTTTCCAATAATTCTGTTGTGATATCTTTACTTTCGATGTCGGTTTGCAGGGTTTGCAATGAATGAACTGCCTCTTTTCTTTGTTCAGGAGGAGTTTGGGTTGGTTTCTTGATCCAATCTTTCAAGGCTTGTTTAGTTGCTTTTAACTTTTGCTCCCAAACGTAACTAGAGGATCCAGTGATGGGTTTAGACCACGCTTCTTTCACTGTGTCAAAGAAACCCTCTCTTTCAATCCATAGTGGACTGAAACGAAAGGAATGGGCCCAAGGTCTTCTTCCTCTTCTAAGAGTAGCTGAATTGGCTTGTGGTCGGAAGTAAGTTTGGGTAAAAATTTTGTGACTATGATTTTTTTATTCATCATAATGGAACTTTGCACAAGGAAGCGGTCTAGACGAGCAGAGATATGATCCGATCCAGTGCGATTATTGGACCAGGTGTATATGCCACGAACTGGGTTAAAATCCAACAGATCCCAGCTCAGAGAGAGCTCCTCGACCATGGGCAGCATGGGGTCTCTGTTGCAAATTCCCCCCCTTTTCTCTTTTGCTTTCATTACTATATTTAGATCACCTGCTATAATGATATTGGTGGGGGAGGATAAATCTAAAAAGGCAGAGAGACTGTTCCAGCATTCTCTTTTTTCAGTGTAAGAAACTGGGACATAAAGATTGAAAAGGGAGACAGATAACTTACTTGCTTTGTGTTTCAACTCGGTGAAGATCCAATGCTGAGTTTCATGGGAGTTATTCAGCTGGAAAAGGTCTTCAGTCCAAAGAGTTGCCAACCCCCCGGATGTACCCCTAGCACTGACTGCTTTGCCTGTTCTTTTTTGCCACTTTGATCTACTGATCTCTAGAAGGGCCTGCCCTTCTATTTTTGTCTCTTGGAGCATGAGAATGTCTGAGGGCTCAGCTTTCAAAAGGTCTTTAACAGCCTCGATTTTGGAGGGGTTCCCCAGCCCTCTACAGTTCCAAGAGACTAGCTTCATTATTTATTATTTTGATGGATGTGGCCTCCCTTAGAGGGCCTTGGTCTGGTATTTCGCCCGATAGACATTTCTATTGTGGGCTGACTTCCCTGCGTTTTGAGTCTTTCTGCCTCCTCCTCCCTCTTTTCCTTTCTGGATTTTCTTCCCGCTTTTTTTGATGGGCGCTCGAATGTTTCATCCTCCGATGACTCCGAGCTCTCCATTGGTTTTTTCCTTGCTATATCCGCATATGATAGGTTGGTGGGGCTGCCTTGATTGGTGTCACTCTGAGTTGCTTCCTCTCCCTCATTGTTTGTAGGTGGAGTTTTTTCCTGTTCCTCATTCTCCTGTGTTGAATTAGCTTGATGAGTCTGTTGAGCACTTGCTGTCCCATTTGGATTCTGTTGAGCTCTTGCTGTCCCATTTGGATTTGTTGTCCCATTTGGGCTCTGTTGAACACTTGCTGTCCCATTTGGATTCTGTTGAGCACTTGCTGTCCCATTTGGGTTTGCTATCCCATTTGGGGTCTGTTGAACACTTGCTGTCCCATTTGGATTTGCTGTCCCATTTGGAGTCTTTTGAGCACTTGCTGTCCCATTTGGATTTGCTTCCTCTACTAGGTTTATTTTAGATCTGCTAGTTTCTCCATTCTTGTTGCCTTTTCATGTGCCCCTTTTTGAGTTTGCATTTTTCTGAACTAGGGTCCATTGATCCCCGTTTTGTTTGTCCATTTGTTCCTCCGCCTTCTTCTTGCAGTGCTTTGCAAAATGACCGTGTCCGTGGCAATGTCTGCACTTGAATGGCAGCTGCTCGTAGTCCAACTCTTGTACATACGTCCAACCAGCTACTGTAAGTTTAATTGCTTCCGGTAGCCCTTCTTCCAGATCCACTTCGACGCAGATGCGAGCACAGGAGTATTGGTCCTTCCTAGCAGCTTGGTCTATGTAATTTCCCAGAGCATTCCCTATGATCTGGAGTGTATTGTGGTTCCAACAGTGGAGAGGCAAGTGGGGAAGCCTTACCCAAACCGGGACAGCCGAGGGAACGTCTTGAGTGGGGTCAAAATCAGGAGACCATTTGTTTAGGTAAAGGCCCTGAGGGCCCATGAAGTAGGGTCCATTTCTGAAAATCAATCCTTTATCGTCGGGGTTTTCGAAGACAAATACAAAGAAGCCCTTACCTACGAAGTAACTTTTGACTCCTTTGATGAGAGGCTTCCAGTTTCTATGAGTCCACTCTTCGACCGATTTTGGCGAAGGCCAGAGGCCTGTAAACTGGCCTATGAGGCCTCTTTCAGCCAGGTTCAGAGCAGCTTTGCATGTGTCTTCTTCGGGGAGAGCCACTGATGGGATAGAGTCCATCTTCTTAACAAACCTCTGCAGAGACGCAGTAAGAGGGCGCTTAGTGCCAGAAGCAACTAATGATTTGAAGGCCAAAACCTCCGGGGGCAGAGGAGGGGGAGCAGACACCCCATCAATATCCATGATTCGATCTCCCTCTGGGAAGGCCGAGAAGAGAGGCGCAAGCACAGTCACTCTGGAACAGCCATCTGCGCACACAGCACGAGGAGGCAGAGCAGGGGGGCGGGAGACAACCCCCGGACAGGGCAGCAGCAAAACAGTCAGCGAAAGATCAAACCCTGCAACAAAGCTCCAAGCAGAGGCAGGAAAACTCCTTCGGAACAGAGCCTGGGCGCCGCTCCAGCAGCCCAGAACGTCGCGCCAAGCAAACCAGATGCAAACCTAACTCAGGTGTGCAGAGCGCAAAAAATGTCTGTAAAACCCTTTAACACGAGCCTCGCAACTTCAAAACACCGCACAAGAGCAGGGCAGTGTCAAGGCTGAGAATGGAGGAACCCACCGAGGCCGAGGCCAAAGAGCCAGGCCGGCAGCACCAGGAGAACCAGCAATGGCGGCTAGCCTTCCTTGTGGCTTTGATATGACATTGAAAACAAGATAAAAAATGGGAGGAAATTTTATTGAAAAAATCCATCCATGTGTAATGTCTTAATACATTGACCCTAACATATATGTTGAGTATGTTACATAATTTTTTGTGTTAATCAAAGCACTATCATTTATTATCACTCTATTACATAACACATATGACCAAAATATCTAACAATTTAATTGGTTAAAATAAATAATATGTTGATAATTTAGGATATTAATAGAATGGAATATTTGATACACATAAAGGGTCTACTTTTGAAGGCATCACATTAAGTTTGTTTATTATCTTTGATTAACAATCTCATAACTTACTATTCTAAATTAGATAATAATAAAAAATTGGATGTATTTTCCTTTTTATAAATGAATGTCATTACTAATCATCGTATGCATGCACTTTTTACCTAGGTATACTCATATTTATTTTTTAGTCCCTATAGGTGTATTACAAATAACATCCAATAGAAAATTTTAGCTAATAATAGGTTCTCAAACATGATAATTAAATGTGGTTTCTGGCTTCAATAATCACAATTGCAATTCAAATACAAGGTCCAAATCCTAGTCATCTTAATCATTAACTATTGCAAAATTGTACTTATGACAAATTGATGATAAAGCTTCATAGTTTCATCCAACAAATTAATGACTTCAATTGTGTTTAAATTTATAGTAATTGTATTGAAATGGAATTTTTAGATTCAAGCTAATAACTAATAACTACTAGTTATTTATTACACAATGCCAAGTAGACAAACTATCTATTCAACATCACATAACAATACCACACATTGTTTTTGTATTCATCTTTCAAAATGATCATAACTAAAAGCTAAAAAACTTTACAATTATCTTTTATATTTTGAATGATTTGGATAAGAATTGTATTGTTGAATTAAGATTACAAAAAAAAACGAAAATTGTTGCTTTCATTTTTTATACTCCTTGCAATTTTAATTACCAATTTTATTAAGTAAACCCTTTCTATAGATGGACAATTTTATAGACGTTGATTGTCCAACAAGGACATGAAAGGTTTTCCCTTGGGTGATGTATAGAGGAAAGCATGCATTCACAAGGTTCACTCGATTATACCTCCCATTGGCATCTTTCAAGGCCACTCTATTCTCAATCACAAAAAGGTCAAACCAACCTTCTCCAAGCTAAGATAAAGACCTGTCAAGACCCTTATTCATCAACTAGGTCTCTAAACAAATAAGGTCAATCCCAACCAGGCATTTCAAGACATTACCTAATAGATATGTGTTGACCTTCACCATACTAAGATGATCTTTCAAGGCAAATCTGTTTGAACAAACCTCCCTAATAATGAGTCACCAACACTATCATTTTTTAAAGATTATATAATGTACTAGTAATTGCCAATCTTACAGGAGAAAATCCAAGTTTCACTCCATATGATGCATTTTACATATTTTCAAGGTTATGAGTTGACCTAGAAAACCTCAAAACTCCAAAGGGCACAAGGAACTTTAACTTGGAATGTTGATAGGGTGAAAGTATAAAAAGCACCGCAATTTTTTGTGAAAATTATTTAAGAATAAAACAAACATTCCTGTAGTTATAATAAATAAGTTGAAAAAAATGAAAAAAAAAATTATTAAGAGATTCATTCATGTGTAATGCCTAATACATAATAGTTATAGAACATGTATGTTGAATATGTTATATAACTTTTGTATTAATCAAAGCATTGTCATTTACTATGATTCTATTACATAATATGAACATATTATCTAACTAAATTAGTTTAAAATAAATAATATGTTGATAAATGAAGATACAAATAAAATGGAATGCATTTTTATATTCATAACTAACCACTTATAAATAGCTAGGGAAAAATTTAAGGATGGAAGTTTATTTTAAAGTTTCGAAACCTTGGCAAATCTTACTCATCCCAATATGTAAATTGTAAAATTTTTTACAATATTTTTGTAAAAATATTTAAGTTTCTAATTATTTTATATTAGTATATATAAAATTTTGGCGATTTTTAGGGTAAAATAATTTTATACTATAAAATTTGGACGAATCAATTTTCAAAAAAATGAAAATTGGCGAATCTTTTTTTGGAAAAAATATGGAAAATTAACCTACCTGCAAATATTAGCCTCTAAAATTTTCCATATAAATAGCATACTTGTCAAGGTAGTACATTAATCTCATTTACTACCTATCCTCTATAACTTATTATTCCAATTTGCATAGAAAAAATTGGATTTATTTTCCTATTTATAAATTAAGGTGTCGTTAATAATCACCATTTATGCGTGTGCTTCTTTTCTATTCAAGTTTTAAAATATATTGCTTAGCTCGAAGTGATGCAGCATTTCAAGGTCGAGTGAAAGCAAGAGCGGGTTTGGCCAAATATTCATTTCAAATCACTCCAATCATAATACGTATATATTAGACTGCCTTCACTCAAGGGAAAAGCCAAACCATTGAGACTATAATATTACAACCAAATCCCCAGTGATTTCAACATCTATTGGGTGTTTATTCATTGAATATATATTAAGAAATAGTGGTATTTCAACCTCGTCGTTTTCAACTTCTTTCATAAATATAATGTGAATAATCCAAACACCATGTGAAGAAGATAACCATCTATTTGACATCACTTCACATACCATTACCACATTATTTTTGTATTTATTTTTCATTATGTTAAAAATAAAAGTTAACCAATTATATAATTATTTTTTAAATTCCAAATATTTGAATAACAATTGTATTTTTAAAGAGCAAAAATAATAGTTGGAAAATCATTGTTTTTAATTTGTTTTAACTTTTTACAATTTTAATGGTTTAAGTGACTAGAACTGGTGTCGAATAGAGTTTGACCTAGATGCTCGCGATTTTCCCCGAGCAGTGGGCTCCCCTCTCGTCTCGACCTCTTGCTAGGAGTATCTCCTTGTCTTCCTCCCCTAAGTCGCCATTCTCCTGTACTACTTCATGTTGGTTCTATCTTTTTTTCTCCCTTTCCTAGCCGGACATCGTCATTGCTAAACCGACCCTGAATGGCGTCGTTGATGCCGACATCGCAACCTTCAACTCTTTGGTTGCAGCAACCCCTTGTTTCCAGAAGCAAGGGCATTCACGTTTTGTGAAAAAAATGGATGAAATCCTGAATATTTCCATTAGCGCCCCGCAAGCTCACAAATCCTGAATATTTCCATTAGCGCCCCGCAAGCTCACTCTAGAGCTCTGTGACTTGCAAATTGTGGCCTTATTTTGAACTTGTAAGTGTATTTCCATTAATGCCCCGCAAGCTCTCTCTAGAGCTCTGGAACTTGCAAACCGTGGCCTTATTGGAAAATTTATGGGTCTCTAGCCGTCGCCCCGTTCAATGCGTTTCTATATAGAAAAGAATTGGAAACCTCTTATTCAAGGAGACGTAATGTCAACCTTATGTGGGAAGGGATTCTTTACTTTATTTTTTGAGAACAAGTTGGACAAAGACCTGGTGTTCAGAAGTGGACCATACTTCATGGGAAATCAGGGGCTATATCTAGATCGATGGAGCCCTAGTTTCAACCCAGCGATGTCCCTTCCTCCATTATGGTTCGAGTTACGCTCCCTTTCCTTTCGCTCCATTGCTAGTATGACGCTACATTTCATTTGATTGGGAATGCATTGGGAAAATATATAGGATGTGTTGAACCAAAAGAGGAATTATTCTCCTGTGCTCGGATGTGTAGAGGTTGACCTTGAAAATGTTGAAATTTGGTACCGGAGGACAGGT